>JAIEZT010000021.1:6591766-6635270 GCA_019594935.1 Periophthalmus modestus
TAAAAAACCTCAATATCAACCATTGAGACACAACAGTAAATAGGTTAGACAATATTCGGCAAACAATTACAAAGCATGTCTTCAAACTTACTATTGCCTGTCGAAATATACTGGAAAGTGTGGTAGTACAACGACGTCTTTATGGGGATCGCCCCACATTCACGGACATCAGCAAGTAACTGAGTGATTTTGAGCTCTTGAGAAGATTAAACGGGCAAGTTATGCAGGAGGCTCGTCAACATGTGCGAATGGCAACAAACACGAATGCTCAGACACTGGTTAAAAGCTTAAGGAATAAGTAGTTTAGTACACATCTATAAACCCGTACAACAACTGATTTCAGGTTAGCTCGAATTTGCTAAACTGCATTTCTGTACATTTACTGTATTCTAACCCAGAAACGTGAATAAGAAGTGAAAACGAAGGAAGTGTGACGTCACCCATAGTGTTTTGGCTCCAGTCAAATGAAGCCGTCGAAAGCTAGCAGGTATAGAGAACGAATTTGAGCCGAGTTTCATATTTGGATTGCGATTGTAGTAGTATCGAGTATTATAGTAAACCAGAAAGACAATTTTGAGCAAAGCTGTGTGAAGACAACGCCCCGTTCCCGTCTGCACCACTGGTTGTGGCAGGGGGCGAGCGCTTAGCAACGCTGTCAGTCAAGCTTGTTGCTAAACACTAGGGAGTGATCGTGAGGGGAAAAGGAGCGCCTGATTTTGTCTGATATTCATGTTCATACGTTGAGTCACGAACACAATAGCAACGCAAAATACCAGGACCATGTAGAGGTCAATATGATAATTTTTTACGACCAAAAAGCAGAGTTTTCCAATAGAAAGTGAATTGAAGCCAGAGAGCTGCTGGATGAGCGCTCAAAATCACTTCCTTTTTGGAACGCAGCAGCTAGCAGGTTAGCTATGTCCCACTTATTATATACAGTCTATGATTCTCACCCTAAACATTATATCAGCATAAAACCCAATTCTTTGAAGTGTTAGCGTGCTTTAGCCTCTCTGTAGCCTGGCTGCATGTTGACGGTGAAAAAGCCTTTACGTAAGAGGTCCATTTAAAAAAGTGAAGACACAGCAAAGCACTCAGCCACCCTTCTGTCTCGTGTAGTGTCCGCTAGAATTACTCAGGCCTGGATAACTCAAGCCACTCTGGGGGTTAGAACTGAGGGCAGGGAGCAGGAACTGTCATCTGTAATATGGACCAGATGACACATTAGGTAGAAATATGAATCTCTATTTTTGACTCATATGCACCGAACAAGCACGATTTGAGCTGATTAGTTTGTTCTGGTGGTTTCGATGTGATATTAATTGTTGTAGGAGCAAAATTTAATGCCGTATTGTGAAACGTTCCAGTCAAAGTAATAATATCTCCATGGAGACAAGCAGGTGACATCCTTCACATGAACATTACATAGTGCCCCCTAGTGACAGTCGCTGCAATGATAAAAATAAAGCCACAAACTCAAGGTTTAGTGGTTTGACTCCTGCGATTTGTCAGTGTTAGCGTTCCTGGGCATAACATTTCTGTCACCTTGACTTTATACAGTGGTGGAAGAAGTACTCAGTTGTGATACCTAAGTAAAAGTACAGATACTTGGGGAAAAAATAGATCATGTGGAAAGATCGATTTAAGTAAAAGTACCTATGAAAATATACTTAACCCTATAGCGTCGGAATGCTTTCCCGCCGCCGATAGACTCGCAGTTGTGGACTTCCATTACCGTAACTCTGCACCCAATTGTGCATCATGTAAATTCAAACAGTATCTCAAAGCAGAGGCATGAGGCTCTTTAGATATTTTACTGTCATTACGGTAACGTGCTTATATTGTCTCTTGAAGATGACCAATCAGAGCGAAGGAGCCGCCGGGATTCTCACAGTCAGTTACTTGATTCGTCAAAGGAAAATAAGGATGAATATGTAAAATAAAATGAAGTTGTGGCGGGAAAAAAGGCAAAAGTACATGCGGATACTTCATTTAACATGATTTTTATGGCAAAAAAGGGGGAAAAAAAGTCTAGACGAGCTATAATGGTCTATACTGTGCTCAGTCCTTTAAAGGGTAAAAGAGTAAAACGGAAATGTATTTTACACAGATTTTGAAGTTTTATGAAGCTTCAAATGTAGTGATTTTGATAAAGATTTCTGCTGAATTTGTTTAAAAAGAAACAAATGGAATCAGTTGGGTTTTTTGGGGGTGCTTTTATTTGTATGTTCTTGTTTTTTGCTCAAATTATGAATGTGTTACAAAATAAACCCGTCAGACTTTTCAGCAGGTCTCAAACAATGATGAAAAATTGTGTTTATTTCTCAGTCCAGTTCACAAAGTAGTGGTGTAAAAATAGGAAATATCTTTAAAAAGTACAGATTCCTCAATTGTGCTTAAGTATAGTACATTACTACTTTTACTTTGTTACATCCCACCACTGCCTTTATACTGTAAATGAAATCACTCTGTCATTGTGGACAGAAAATTCTCCATGTTATTATGTCTGACAAGGCGCACTGCACGGCGCTATTCAAGTTAGCATGTAATCCTCAAAGAAGGGTGACATGGTTGACAGGTCAGCTCTGTGGAAAAAAAAAAGGCCCATTCAGAGTGAAGACGCATGTTTTTAGCCCCCATTACACTGAACAAATGCAAGATAAATATTTGTAATAACCTACTGTGAGACATTTCTGGCAAAGCATTTGAATAAAAAAAAATCTAGAAAAAAAAAAAATATATAATAAATTAAATATGAAATAAAGTGCACTAACTTTAAACTGGCCATGTTAAAAAAGAGAAGAAAAAAAGCGGAGAATTTTAAAATCTAATGCAAATAAATAAACCCAAATAATATCAATATATGTTTGATTATTTTGTTTATTTAATTTAATTTTTTTATTTTTTCTTGCCGAGAAAGAGGGTCTAAGGACAAAGGATGTTTTTTTGGGACAGTTCTCCATTTGCTTCTTTTCTTCATGAATGTTGGTTAATCTTGTCTGTTTCACTGTTGGATTTTCTAACTCTCTGTTGGTTAAATCCATGATCTTGTTAAGCCCTAAGAGGTGACTGCTGCTGTGATTTTGGGCTTTACAAAAATAAATGGAATCAAATTGTATTTTGGTTATATTATTAACCTTATATTTTCGTTATTTGAAGATAATATCAATTAATACATGTATTTATTTATCGCCTTTTTCCATAAACTTTCTTATAAACTACAGACTATATAAAGAAGTGAACTGAGTGAAAGTGACGTCATGCACAGAGTTCGGCTCCAGACAAATGAAGCTCATCGAGGTTAGAGCTGTTATTGGGGAGAATCTGGAGCCAAGTTCCATATTAGGAATTCTACCACAAGTATCATAGCAACCAAAGAGCCAATCCAGAGCAAGACCTGTTGTAGAATGTCTAATAGTAAGAACCTTAAAAATATAAAATCAACAGAGAAGTTGTCTTGAATCAAATAGTCTGGTTTATTGAATCAATTGTGCACAATCGTCAAAGAGCTGTTGTCCCTAGTAGTGTCGCCTCGCCCTCAACTGACAAATGAAAATACATACGGTGTATTTATACTATCAAAATAATTGTACCCGTTTAGTTCAAAGTGGCTGGATACTAGATGCACAAACAAGAGACACACCCATACATAACAACAGATGGTATTACGATGGTTAGGTCAAAAAGATCCATAACAATACAAGTAAAGATTTAAGGTAAAGAAAGCCATCGCAGACTGTTGAAGGTCCTGCACTTAGAAATACTGTCAATCAAACCTGTTCCTAACGCAAGTTGGCGCAACCTTACGGACAAAATAGCCAAATAAAAACACGAGGGTAATGTAGAGCGGGTTAATATGAACATTTTAAGACCAAAATGACGAGACTCACTGCAGCAGTTACAAAGAGAGGGACAGTTTTCCAATGTAAAGTGAATTGGAGCCAGAGTCGATGGAGCTGGAAGCGCGCCCATGATCACTCTCTACTTGGAACGTGCGGTTAGCGTGTTAGCTATGTCCATTTATAAATACAGTCTATGATTTATACTCACACCTCCCATGTTTTAATGTTTTAAATGGACCTTTGCAGTTACTTGTTTGGTTTGTACTTTTCTATACTTGAACAGGGCGCCCACGAAAAGGACAGTCTGAGTCCTCTCGTTGGGTTCTCAATGCGTAAATAAACATAAATAAGTAAAATATAGCCTGCTAATCCAATTTACTTAAAAGTGCCCTTCATGCTCCTTTCTATAATGTCCCATCCCGTCCCGTCTCTGTCCTTCTTAGCCTGACCGCTGGGGACAGAGGGATTAGCTCGTGTCAGGCCGACGCTAACCCACATGTGTCACAGCGGCGGTGGGGTCTGGCCTCTGAATGGACGCATCAATGAACTGTGTGCAAACATACAGCTCATTATCCCAACCCCTTAGCATTAGTGTTAGCATTAGCATTAGCCTGAGGGAATGAAAAAAGCCTCTAAGTCCGAGTGAGCCCTTTAATTATAGGCTATTGTCTGGAGAGGTCTCTATAGAAGGCAAAACAAAAGAGGTATAATAAAATGGTGAGTTTATTATGTCTTAATTAAGTCATATTTTTTTAAGCAAGTGGTGGCCAGTGGATATTTCATTAGACTCCCTCGGTGTATATGTACAAGTATTACATATAGTGATACGCAGCATGGCTAAGACTTAAGAAACATTCATTGAACTACAACAACTCAATTTCGATATTAAGGAATAGACTCGATACTCAATACTGATTCCGATATCATGATGATTATTAAAAAACTGCTTTCTTTAGAGAATAGAATGTGATTTTACACATTAAATAAAATATCTGTGTAATCCCTCAGTCGCCCAGGTAGGTTCCATAGTGGTCCATGGGGGTATACTTGTCTATGTGTCTTATACTTGTTCTGATGCAGCTCAAGATCATTGATTCTTCGGCCCTGTGAATGTGACTTTTATAGGATTGATACCTGCTCAAATTAGTATCTGAGTTTCACTTTTGGCAACTCTACTAGTTGCTTATACCTGCATGTCTTCAATGAGATGAGTTATTGCTTTGGTTAGAATGTTCCCTAATACGTCACTAACCGTATGTATCTTGCATTTGTTCAATTGAATCTGTTTTTATGGCAAAAAAAAATACGTTGAAAGACATGCATTTTACTGTGAGAGGGGTTGCCTCTCCACAGATCTAACTTGGCAATATGGACTATGGAGATATACAAAAGTCACTGACACTTTAAATCTCCAATTGCTCCTATAATTCTTAAGTTACACTCACAAATTTTAGCAGTAGGTAAACTGAACCTTCCAAGATTTTTGGCAATATATACAGTTATAATTGTTCACTTACACTTGAACTTATCGCTACTTTAACCAGGGGATGTAAAAATGACCTAATTTTTAAAAATTATGTTTTTAAGTGTCCACCATTTTTGGTTTCACACTGAATAGCCCGATCCAACACACTTTGCATCACATTTAAAAGCATTTCCAGGCGTATGACCCTTTTTTGATCCTCGATATTACATTTTAAGTCATTTATTGTCTGAGGTTTATTCACAAACACCTTTTCTTTAAGATAGCCCCACAGGAAGAAATCAGGACTAGTCAGGTCTGTGGAGATCACATACTGCCCCCTGTCTGTGAAAACCACTTATTATTTCTTTAATGACATTTACACTTGGGACATCTCTGGTATTAAAATGTCGACGGTAACACTGCTGGGTTTCTGAGTTTGACCCATGTGACTCAAAGTAACACTGTACAATGACAGTTCGTTCCTCTGTGCTATATTTGCTCATACTAATTTCGGAAGTGCAGTTCTGGATGCTCTGAAAAAATAAAAGACAAATATTTAGAAACTGTCAGTGACTTCTGTGTCACCCTCTAGAAGTTTAATGCTATACTGTCATTCATTGTACTAACATTACAATCAAAGCAATAGCAACTCCATGGAGACAAGCCGGTGTCAGACCATTCAACAGAAAAGTTACACAGTGCACCTTTACTGAAGTTTCAAAATCCACTCTTTCAAATATATCAACACATTCATTTCAGAAGTGCTGCAGTATGATGATGCAGATAATCCATCCATCAATCCAGGGTTGGCGGTTTAATTCCTGCTCTTCATCTATCTTTGTGTTCTTGGGCATGACACGTCTCTCACCTTTCATTTATACTCCAAATGACTCACATTGTTATTACGTTTGACAAGGCGCATAACACTGTGCTATTCAAGTCGGTCAGATCTGTGGAGAAGCAAGCCCACTCACAATAAGAATGAACATTTCAAGGTATTTTTGAGCAATAAAACGACTTTATATATTCTAACACAATTGTACTACAGAGGTGTGAGGCTGCGGAGGATTGAAGGGCTTGTTTCATGTTTGAGTAGTTTAGTCTGTCTTCCTCTCCAGAGCTCAAAACGGTTGGTCCCACTTTGTGATGTCATTAAGTGGAGCTCCAGAAGGTCGACCTCAGAGTTTCAGAGTCCATACATCTGACCCATATTCATGTTGTTACTCATTTTGATAATCTCAAAGCACGCATTGCCTACACTAAGCTACATCTCAGCTTTGAAGCTAGCAGCTATTGTTGTTAGCTGACTCTCATTGTTAGACAGGAAGGGCTACATTGTTATTACGTTTGACGAGGCGCAATTCAAGTTAGCATGTTAGCATGTCAGCCTCAAAGAATCTCAACCAATTTGCTTTGTCAGTTAAACCATCTGCTTCCACCACCAAAGGAACAAGCAAAGCTCTTAACGATCCAAGACAAGAGGCATTTCTGATTATGATGGAAAGCAGAGCGATCACTTAAAAAGAACTAGACGCTATTCCAACTCAACACTGTATTTTCTCTCCCGACACCAGATCTCCCTTGAGGCCTCGGGCTCCGGTCCAATCCGTCACCATCACGAGACTTCATAAGCGAGCAGGAATGGAATTAGCTTGTATCTTTTGACGTGTACCCTGATCAAAACCAACGCAATTCTACCAAAAAACGTCTTTCATCACGTAAGCATCAAAGTCGGTTTATATGGCAGCGTTTAACCGATGTCGTACTCTCAGGATTAATGAGAAAGGAAAAATGGTGCAAAGTGGATTGATGTGTTAAAAAAGGCAGTTTACTGGAATAAGAAAAAGCATTGTGGGTCTTGTAAAAGTAGAGTTGCCAGTTGGCGACAGCTCACAGGATTGCGTTATCTGACCGAGGGTGTGGTAGCCGTGTTAAAACGATGATAAAACTAAAAGACGAAAGGGGCAACCTTGACGTTTATGAGTTGACGTGTTGGAATGATACATTAAAGTGATGTGGAATAATTGTGTAAAAAAGTGTATTATGGTGTTTCAGTGCGTCCGCAGCCAATTTTGTCAATTTTATTTATATAGCACATTTAAAATACAACTTAAGTGCTTCACACAAAAGTCAACAAAACAGATATACATAAAATACGACACATTGGCAAAGAACAATAAAACTATAAAACACCAAGATATCCTGCCTCGCTCGAACCAAATGCCAGGGAGAAGAGGCTGTTCCATCGACTCTGGTCTTCTCTGGTGGATGATTCGCCATCGACTTGTCTCCATGGAGATGTAATTGCGTTGGATGGAATGTTCCACAGTATTATTTCATTATGGCTGTTTTCCATTGCTCAAAAATACCTTGAAAACTTGCATTTTTATTGTTAGCTCTGACCTTGTATTAAGTCTTTATCTCCATAGACTAGACAGTAACATATTCATGGGAATAAGTTGGTGGTGTAATGTTTCTGATGTGGAATAACTGTGTGAAAAACCGTCTTATTGTGCTTCAGTGCGTCGGTGGACAAACAATAATATAAGATGCAATGATAAAACGTTCAATTCAATTCAATCTTGTTTATATAGTACATTTAAAATACAACTTAAGCTGCCCAAAGTGTTTTATCTAAAGTAAAAAAAAACAGATATACATAAAATACGACACACTGGCAAAGAACAATAAAACACCAAGATATCCTGCTTAGCTCGAATCAAATGCCAGGGAGAAGAGGTGGGTTTTTTGTCTAGTCTTAAACTGCGTTACACACTGAGAGGATCTGACAGGCAGAGGGAGGTCGTCCCAGTGTGGGCGCTGCCACAGAAAAGGCTCTGTCTCCTCTGGTTTTGAGCCTGGCTTTGGGCACAGCGAGCAGGAGCAGGTGACCTCAGGGCTCTGGGTGAAGTATAGGGCTCCAGTAACTCCCTCAAATAAAGTGGATCCATAGAGTGCAAACTTTTAAACACAATCAGTAACATTTTTTAATTGCATGTCTGTTTCTGCAATTGTGTTTCCTAAATAAGAAGTTTTAGCATGGAGTAGTTTACTGAGGAAAGGATGATAAATTGGTTGAGGTATTGTATCGGCCGATATCAACTGATTCTTCTCGATATTGGTACCAGTCGATATTTATATTTGATACTGATACTGCCGTCTAATGAGTAAAAATGGTAATAGAATAGTAACTAGGCTCAAATTATGGCTGTGTGTTACAAAATCATGCCACAAATGATTTTAGATCCTAGATAAATACATGTTTTTATCGTTTATACAAAATAAAAAGTTGACTTTTACTTCAACTTAAGATAAATCTGTGGGCCTCGTTGTGGATTTTAAAAGCTGTTAGTTATCGCCCACAGCAACAAGCCAAATATCAGACAAAAAAGTCCATATCAGACCAATATAACCTCCGATCTTATAAATGTGGATCGGCCATGCAGTTCTAGCCATGTAGTTTTTATTTATTTAAATTGTTTTTAGCTGAAATGTTACGCGGTGAGGCTTTTCAAAAGGGCATCGGCTGCGCATTACGTCTAATAAATTCAAATCCATGACTGGCTGGTTTCACAAGTGTAACTATGTGTTTGGTGCCATTACATCTGAGCACGAGGCGATCAATTCTGCAATAAAACTGTCTAATGGACAAATGTCAACTTTTATTCAGGGATCGATGAGAAATCCTTCCAAATCAATCACTTCCAATAACAGCAGCAGGAAGGCAGGCTGATTCAGAGTGAGTGTGTGTGTTTGTGTGTGTGTGTGTGTGTGTGTGTGCGACCACCTTTCAATTTGCACTATGGAACTTTTCTGAATGATGGTTCGCCACCTACTTGTCTCCGTGGAGATGAGATGTCAAAAACACCTTGAACACCTGCGTTAATATTGTCAGATCTGACCTTGTATCGAGTGTTTGCCTCCATAGAACAGACAGTTAATTTAATACTATATTGTGGAAAATTACAGGCAAAGTAACATCTCCATGGAAACAAGTTGGTGCGCTGGCGTTTCTGATACGCTGCTGTCTTTTCTCAATAGGGATTCGATTGCTTCATCTAGAATTACACTTATTTATATCCATAGAAACAAGAAGATCATGCCACTTGGCCGAGTTACCAGTCAGATCTGTGGAGAGGCAAGCCCACTCACAATAAGAATGAATGTTTCAAGGTATTTTTGAGCAATTATATATTCTAATGCCAAGTTATGCAATTATACTACAGAGGTGTGGGGCTGTGGAGGAATGAAGGGGTTTTGTTTAAGTGTTTTAATCTGTTTGCCCTCTCAAAACAGTTGGTCCCACTTTGTGATGTCATCAAGTGGAGCTCCAGAAGGTCGTCCTCAGAGTTTTTAAAGTCCATACATCTGAACATATTCAGGTTGTTACTCATTCTGATCATTTCACAGCGCACATTGCCTACACTAAGCTACATCTCCACTTTGAAGCTAGCAGCTATTGTTGTTAGCAGATCTGTGGAGAGGCAAGCCCACTCACAAATAAGAATGCATGTTTCAAGTTATTTTTGAGCAATAACATCTCCATCAAAACAAAAAGGTATTAAACTAATAGCAGTCCACCAATATAACATGCTTCAAAGCTTAAAAATGTTACTTTGGCCAAAATATCAAACCATAAAACAACCACTTTTTATAACATCTCCAAGTTTAAACACCAGCTTGGCAACTTCACGCTTCCTTTGACGCAAAATACAATTCAAATCATGAGAAAAAGGGCAAAACGGCTAAATTCCTGGCTAGACCGAAGCCAACTTTGCATCTCCTGTCCTCAAAAGCGTGCAGACAGTTCAAAGAATCATGAGCACAACACAACTTTTTCATTCTGGGTTCTCACGCTGCACAATTAGACAAAAGTGCATTATTTTGCTCGAGAACTGCCCACTGAAAGCTCTCCATAGACTTCGTATCAAATAAACCCGTCAGTCCAGGGAGATTAAAAGGATTTGTACACAGTAAAAACCTGATTTATGGAGCTAGGGCACGGTTGCCAAGGGGGCTGGGGTGCCATGGTAACCCGGAGAAACGGAGGGGTCATGGGGAGTGGTAGAATGGAGGAGGGAAGAAAGGGCTTTTAAACCTCCGGAGTGTTCACGTCTTTTCATAAGGCCCAAAGCGTTGACTATAGACGACACGTAGAGCTGGAGTTTCCATAGAAGGGTCAAAGTCGTCTTCATAAAATTAGCCACGCTTTTTGTGTTACTCGAGACGTTTTATTTGGGGTTTGAGTGGGATTTTGGCACTGTGGAATGGGTTGAAATATTATATTGAAATTTTGATTGATTTTAATGGGTAGTTAAGAGTTTTTAGGACTTGCGATTGTGTATAAAAGATTACAAAAGGACTGGTGTAGCAGCTTGTAAAAAGAGGAAAGAATCGGATTGTTTAAATATAATAATATTATTCATTATTTTTGAAGGGTCACCGCGTAACCTTTCAGGCGGCTGCTTGTCTCCGAGGGATATTTATGACACCAGGAATATTTCATAGTAAAGCATTAAATTGTCTATCTAGCATTTACTTAAATACAGACTCTTTAGCGCTTAAAAATACAAAATAAATAGCTCAGTTGGTAGAGTGTTCACTGACGCACAGATCAATTCTCTCGATTCCAGGTTTCACAGATGAATGCTGTCATTGTGTCCTTGGGCAAGACACTTAACAGACCACAACCCAGTGCCTGTGTACCCTGGTGTATGAATGTGTGTGAATGGGTGAGTGATTCCTTGATGTAAAGTGCTTTGAATGTCTAGAAAGTGTGACCATTTACCATTCTATAGGGAAGAAACAGCATCTCCATGGAGACAAGCAGATGGCATACCCTCATCAGAAAAGTTACATAGTGCATCTTTAAATAGAGTTAAGAGTTAATAAAGTGTTACACATACTACATACACAAACCATAAAATCATTATCAGCACGACTCTTCTGGTACTCAAAAGTCACTGACACTTTTATAACTTAAGGATTATAGGAGCTATTGAAGATTTTATTCACCAAATTTTAGCAGTAGGTAAACTGAAACCTTCAAGATTTTTGGCAATAGATACAGTTATAATAGTTCACTTACACTTAAACTTATCACTACTTAAACTAGGGAAAGTAAAAACAGAGACACAGAGCCTGAGTTACCAAAAAGGGGTCACAGTCGTCTTTGCACACACTTTATATGTTATAGGGGAGAAGTGAAGGGCTTGTTTCAAGTTTAGTCTTTAGTACTTTAGTCTCTCCCGCCCAGAGCTCAGAGTTTTTAAAGTCCACACATCTGAACCATAATCTATCTATAACCTGTTCTGATAATTTCATGGGACATATTGCCTACACTAAGCTGCCCTCAACTTTAAAGCTAGCAGCTATTGTTGTTAGCCTTGTCTGAACTGTCTCATTCTTCTTTGCATCAATATTTGAGTTTTATACTCATCAGACATTAACATTCATACTAGTCAAGCTGGGTGAAGTGTCTTGCCTAAGGTCACAACAATAGAACGTCCCGAGTGGGAATCAAATCTCCGGCCTTCCGATTATTTGCCCCAAAGCACTAAAGACAAAATGTTACAAATTTGAAGATAAGGTTAATGTTCAAAAGTCATTTTAAAAACACAAAAACTCATTAAAATCTGTTCAAATCACCCGAAGTTGCCTGGACCCATGTCGACCCAATGACAGCATCTATATTTGCACTTTTGAACAAAAATGATTACAGGACAGGGGTGGGGCTGCTGGGTCGTCCTGCGCCACAACCGCTGGGTCCCGGGGGTCCTAAGTGCTCTCTCTCTCTGTCTCTCTTTGTCCTTTGCCATATGGGGACCAGGACAACGCAGAGTTAAGCTGCTCCTCCATGCTGTTCCATGACCTTCTCGGGCACCCAGCTGGCACTCAACGCCCAAATAATGATCGCCCCCAATTACCCAGGCCAAGTGCACGTCTTTGTGAAGCGGCTGGGGTGGATGAGGGGGCGGTGCGGGGGTGGTGTACAGGAGGGGGTTGAGGGTGGGCAGGTAGGAGGGGGGTCCAAGAGGCACAAAAGGGGCGGAGGACAGCACGCATTGTACAGTTCACTCAAGATCCTGATGGTTCAATAGAAAAGCCGTCTCCAAAAATGTTTTTAATCAAAGATGCTGAGTTAAAGAGACGCTATGGCACTTTTCCGGTGAGGAGTTCATGCCCACTTTGTCTCCATGGAGATGGTATTACTTTGCCTAGAATGCCCTACCTACAGTATGTCCCACGGGAGATAGGCAAGTTTAATGCTATGCTGTCAAACATTCCAGGCAAAGGAATAACATTTCTATGAAGACCGGGTCTCTATGCAACTCTCCAGCAGAAAAGTTACATAGTGCACCTTTAATTTACCTTGTCATGTTTTATGATGCCTCAAAACATATTTTTTAGTGCTTAAAAATACAAAATAAATTATAATTAAAGCCGCAAGCGGCATCGAACGGCCCTCGCGGGCCGCGCTTCGCACTCGGCCGACCGGGCACTCCCTGTAGGTGGCGCTGACCCATTAGTTGCCTCTGTTTTATTGTGGCTTTAAGCTGCATGTGTCACCAAATAAAGTCAAAAGACACTGGGAGCTCTGATGCACAAAATGCACCAACATGGGTTTTTTTCCAGGCATCGCCATGGCAACACCGTGCAAAACACAAACTTGGCACCTCGGACTTTTTTGATGGGGATGATGTAAAGAATCACTGTGGCAAATTTCACGGTCTTCCTTAAAGGTAATAAGTCGTTAGAAGACTTTGAAATGTCCGAAAATGTGTAAATTTTCCCATTAGGATTACATGGGGTTTTTTTCGCGCATCGCCATGGCAACAGAGTGAAAAATATGACATGGGTGTGATTGACTTTTTTGCTCAGGATGATATGATGAGTCATTGTGCCAAATTTCACTTAATTCCATGAAACTAATGTTTTTCTCATGAATGGGGAATTTTCGCAGCATTCCCATTAGGATAACATGGGCACTTTGGCGCATCGTCATGGCAACACGGTACAAAAAACGACATGGGTGTGATTGACTTTATTGATCGGGATGACGGAATGTAATTTTGTGTGAATTTTCGTAACATTTGGGAAAACACAAATTTTGGGCTCTCCATGCAAATGTATTTGTTGTTCTGTAGGGGGCGCTATTGCACCAAATTGTTTTGTTTCATAATTAGCAGGTCTAGGCCAGAAAGTTTTACAACTGATTCGAATTTGAGCTCAATCGGACTTTTTATGCGCAAAACGGAGCAAATTTTGACATTTAAAAATTGCAAAAATTCCGATGGACTTTTGCGGCTTCGCCGCACGGAAACCGTTATACGTATCAATGTAAATTGGATAACTTTTGATGCCCCACTTGTCTAGATGATGTCCAGTGATTTTCAGCCCTGCAGGTGAAGCGCCTTCAGAGGAGTTGACGAAAATGCGACGTCAACGAAAATGCTGACTCGGCATTTCGGAATTTTCAATCCAAGATGGCCGACTTCCGGTTTGTCAGAGGGCGTGTGGCCATAATAATATTTTTTGTTTGGCATCACTTGAAGAATGTGTGTACCGAATTTGGTGGTTCTACGACAAAGTTGACGTCGAGGCGTCTCCCATTGACGCAATGTATTTTTGACTTTTGTAGGTGGCGCTGTCGCGCCATTTTTTTATGCCCAATAATGCACCATATAAAAAAATAAATTTTTCGCCACTTCTGAATTTTGGGCAAATTTTGGTGAGTTTTGGAATATGTTCAGGGGTCAAATTCCTGCTGAAAGAGCAGAAGAAGAAATAAAAAAAAAAAAAAAATAATAATAATATTTTTAGCAAAAACAATATATCCGAAAACATTAGAATGACATATTATACGTTTTTTTGAAAGCTCTTGACTTTCCCCACGTCACCGTGGGGTCAATGGCGCCATGACGTCGGGGCCCGCCATTGACCTCCCATTGACTTCCATTCATTTTAGCAGTAATAAAGATGCCCCATGCCTACGGCATGGGTTGCTGGGATAGTGGAATCAGGGCAAGGTCGCGACCTCAGCCGAACTTGTGCCCTGCGCGCACAAGTTCGGCAAGACAGTTAGCAACGATGAGTGCCTGGGCTTCGCCCAGGCACTCATCGTTGCGGAAGCAATAGGCCCTACGCCCTGTAGGGGCTCGGGCCTAATAAAGTAAAATGCATTGTTACGGTGAGCGGGTTTTAATGCCATAGTGTGGAACATTCTATAGGGAAGCAATAGCATCTCCATGGAGACAAGCAGTTGGCATACTCTCGTCAGAAAAGTTACATAGTGTTAAGTGTAGTAACGTCATTATCGATACCTCTCCATAGCTGTTTAGGACGACACTATTTCTGACCAAATAAGGACTGTTCTTCTACATTTTCCCATAAGAATTTTCTACTGAGGACAAAGCAGCCATGTTTTATAATGCCCGTCTTACACCACCTTCTGTCCAACTTGCTAAAATAAAGTTGAAAATTGAAAAAAAAAAATGTTATAATGCCTACATTCTGCATACATTTTTGCAGTTTTACATTTTTGCATTATCCCTTTACCCCCCATTGATCCTGTTTTAAAAATGCATTACTGTCTCACATAACACACCAACCTGAGATAAAAACAAATGTCACAGTTATAATGCATCAGCTCGAGGAAACAAGCTTTACTTTTTAGTGCCGAAAAAATTTAGTAAAAAATTCACTTCACCTTAACAACAATTATATTATTATTCATTTATGTAAGTTCTTCAAAATTACAAAACCACTACGTTGATTGAAGTATACTGTATCTTTGAAATTAGATACTCAAATGTACATTGCTACTTTTGGTTTTCTCTTTCAACTCTTCGAACTTTCGCCATCCCATAATTGCATCATTGACACATTAAATTAACCGTGTGTCGCCTGCGCTCTGACTGTTTTAACTCGGTTGCCGTTGCCTTAACCTGCATATAGAGATAGGACGAGGGACGGGACAATAAACAATAATATCGTTTATCGTAATAAAAAGGGTACACTATAATTGTTTGTCGTTTGTGGGGCATTTCATATAATCGTGATAACCGCCAACAAAGATTTGGAAGAATTAGACCCTTCTTCTTATTAAGTTGTATTATGGGGGGGCCATGTGAGGCTTCGTGTCCCGGGCCCCCAAATTTCTGTCGACGGCCCTGCTCGTACATACTATTCTCCGCTACATCGTAGTTGATTTGACTGATAACATAGTACAATCATATACATTTTTTTTTAAACATGGATTTGAATTATTATCTGTAACCCTTTTAACTGTCGGCAACTTTAATTATTATCGTGATATTATCATTAATCACACTTATTTTGGCCATGATAATTGACACACAAAATTCCAATCTCGCCCCATGTTTAGACAGGACACATACAAGTTTTTCTCATCCTCAGTGTAAGGACAGGCCTCATGTGAAAGCTCAGAACCTCCAGAATTCACTCACTGAGCTGCAGAGGCTGCACTAGCACTGATTCATGAGGTGCTGAGGTTTAGGTAGGGATCAGAGAGACTCTTTTTAGGTTTAAACCAACTGAATAGAGAACCAAAACAGCAAATTATAACAACCATCCTGTCCAGTGTTTTTTTAAATAAGAATAAATCAGCATTACAATTATTATCAGTAAAAGATAAAATAAATTTGACCATGTTTACCTCATATATAGGGACATATATATGAGATAGATCATGTAAAAGACTCTTCAAACTCCTCTTGTTCCTCAAACGCTACATAACTGAGCTCATCCTTAGGGCTATAAATAACCCAATACAAGTCAAAGACAATGGCTATAAAACCCCCATCTCTCACCTCCTCACCTTGTTTAAATCCTGCCATTTCGGATGTTCCCTGAATGCGCCGCAGATGTTCGCCGCATGTGTACTTTGAACTCTGTAGCGGATGCGCTGCAAGACGTATGGGCGAAGTGACGTAAAGTTTAAAGCAAGGAAGACAACCCGGGAACTGGTGGATTTAGACGCTTTTTCGCTTTTTTACAGGGGATGCATTCAAGGGGAAGTTGAAAAAGTCAGCGCCCGTCCCTGAGGAGTTCCCGAGACTAAACAAGGGCCAGAAAAGTGCTAAAACATGGCGTATTATTCCAGTGAAGAGCAGAATTCCATGAAAAACAGATGGGGTTGAGGAATGTTATGGGTTGGGTTCAGTATAAGTAATAGCAGTGAGTAGGATAAAACATGTAGACAGAGGGGACATAAAAGGTAATCGGATCACTCAGAATAACGGAGTAATTTATGATTCCAGATATATATGGTTCAACTGGAATGTGATATGTGACTGTTTATGGTATGACAAAGAAAAGTGCAAGTAATATTGAAGTGTTCATCCAAGAAATAAAGAAATTGCATTTTTCAGAGTACTTTTCTAGCAACGTACTGTTACTCCTTCTTGAGTAATTTTGTTTCCTCTTTCTCTTGGTTAGTCTTCTCATTTTTGTGTCTATCCTTTGAAAATACCAGATTATGTGCATGTTTTGTCCTTAAAATTACATTAAATTAAAATTGTAAGTCTGATGTTACGTCCCAACAGTTACTATTTAGGTTACTCTTACTTGAGTAGTAGTTTCTGGACTAATTTGCTTGGAACACTACTTGGAACACTACTTCTACTTAACATATTGAACATATTAAAGTAACTTGAGCGCAGTTTTTATCTCTGCCAATACACTAGCTTATCAAATAGATGCCATGTCCTCTTCTTTATATACTTTTCCATTTTGAATTCTGTGTTACTTTACTTTCGTTAGAACAACACATTTCGTGTCCATAGAGAGTATAATTCAGGTTTCAAATATGTTATTCAAAAGTATCGTTTTCAGTGGCGGGGGTTGGCTGTAATTAGTTTGGTGCATTGGTGCCGATCGTATTGCACAATATTTAGCGTTCTGCAGCTGCCACATCTCTTATCAGTCTGCCTCAAGACATTTGTGGTTGCTGTAAGTAACATATCAGCCATAATGTACCAATAATGAGCTAAATGGGCTCTGGAATGGTGTAGAGATACAGCACAGGTGTAATGGATTGTACACTACACTTTAATATTACTTTTAAAGGACGTTTTACTTCCCTGACACTATGCTTTGGAATCTAAAAGCAGCTATTTGCGGAAGAACTATATCCATCCATGTAACTTAAAATGCATTTTGTTAAAGCAAAACTATGTAATTTTTGGTTGCACGGCACCTATATGACTCCATGGAAATAAAACCATGGAAACAGACAACTTTTTTTATTATACTTTGAAGTATTAAAGCCAAAGATTTCCATGGAAACAAGCACGAGAAGGGCAAGTAAGTCAGGTTTGTGGAGATGCAAGCCCACTCACAATAAGCACACCCTCTTTTTCTATATTTTCCATTCATCCATTTTCTTCTGCTTATCCAGGGACTCCCCTAGACTTCCCTCATCCCAGACACATCCTCTTCCGATGGGACCCCAACGCTTTTCCATACCAGCCGAGAGACATTCGTCCCTCCAGCGTGTCCTGGATCTTCCCTGGGGCCTCCTCCTGGTGGGACAGGCCCGGAACACCTCCCTATATTTTCCAGTGCAATAAAAAAACACCCAAAATGAAGAAAACTAAATATGCTGTAATGTTTGCAGGGATTATTACATTTGTGAGTGTTGCACATGCTTTTATTTTAGTCTATTTTTTGGCTAAAATGTTACATAGTGAGTCTTTCAATGATAATCAGATAGATTGAACTGCCAGGCAGGGGCGGCGCCGGGGCGGGGGGCTTGAGGGGGCATTAGCCTCCCAACAGAATGGGCAATGTACCCCCATAGCTCCCCCAAAGATGTTTGCCTCATTTTCATAGCACATCCAATCTCGCCTATATATGTGCAAATAGCAACCACAGAATGTTCAGAATGAGACTGCAGATGCAAATGATTCTATATTAGGTTTTATAAATCACTACAGGGGCTAACTACATTTAAACGTGCTTAAAACAGCGACTCAAACATGGTAGGGGGTGGGGTGTGCTCTTGCATCCATAAAAGACTCTAAATGAACATGTTAAGTGTGCACCCCCATGGAAGAACACCACCATAGCTCCTCCAACCAAAAATATCTGGGACCATCCCTGCTGCTAGGTGCACAAAATTACCTCCCCCATACAGTTTTAGTCTGTAATGTTGTAATATCAGAGCGTGCGAATGGAATAAGTGGCTGGGCCTAACATTTCAAGGAGAAAAAAATATATACACAGTCTTTAACATCACAGCTGAAGTAAACCAGCATGTACTTTATCAGCACAAATCTGTCAAAGCAGTCTAACGCAACACCACGGAATTCTCATCCAATAATACTGTAGCGAAGCACGAGAGGATGCCTACACGCTGCGACCGGATCATTTTCCACCACAATTCCGTAAACCTCGTGAACAGCCATAAATACCGCACACCTCCGTAACTTTCCCCCAGAACGCAATAACATCCCACCACGATATAAACAGGAGACGACCATTAGCTCCACGAATGCTTCCCTCTCCCCCATCATCTCATCTACGCTCTTATTACTTCCTTATACCGCTGATTTTTTTCCCCACTAAGAAGATTTTTATCCACGCGGAATGTCACAACAGCTCGGGGCTCTAGGAAAATCGTTTTTATGATACGCCGAGATGCCGGGAGGATGCGAAATATCAAATCTACGTCAAAGAAAAGCCTTATCAACACGGGATCCTGCCGCGGTTTCTAGCAGATGGATAAATAATAGAGTAAATGCCGTGATTGGAAGAAGAAAGCCGGGAGATTACGACGTAGGCTCGGGAATATCAGGTTTTTATCGACTACGGGGTGTCAGGGCTCGTAGCGTTTGGAACAAACTAGGTCTGTCTGTTGTGGAACCGCGGGTGTTGCATGAAGCAATTTTGGGGGAGCAAGCCGGAGCAAATTGCACACGGTGTCAGAGGAATGTAAGGAACCAGAGCCGGCCGGGAATGACCTGAAGGGAAACAGTGTCAAAGCAAAGATGGGTTTGAAAAAATTTGCTTGCCGACTACAAAAACGCCAATAACAGAGTGCATTTTTTGATTTGAAGGGTGCATATGTTTGGGTACATATTTAAATAATTTGATTGACTTATAGCATTGTCTTTATAGAGGAATATGTTCTGCAACTAGCTAGCATCACACTCAGGAGAACCTAGCTGCAGCTTTAGCATACTGTACATAGATGATCAAGGAAATCCACCCATGAAACGAAATGACATTAAAATCAAAACTATTGAACTCAAGCAACTTCTAAACGTGAGTAATTTCTGCAGAGAAAGTGAAAGCACAGACGGGTTTGAAAAGATTAGCTTGCTAGCTGCTCAAATGCTAATAAGGTAAGGAAGTGATTTACACAAGTTTTTGCATTTGCATAGTATTGTCTCTAAAGAAGGATATGCTCTTTGCGTTTGACTCAACCTTCAGTACCGTGATGCAGGCACCTGTAAGAACAATATTCAGCTAGGATCTGACTCACCTAGCATACTGCACATGTTTTATGTAATTATATGAAATAAAATTAAACTAAAGACTCCACTGGAAACAGAAAGAGAACCTTCTATCTGTCAGCATCCAATCCCAATACTCTGTACTATAAAACATAACTGCTAACATGGCTAATAGGTGGGATGGCGGTTAAATTCTTAACCTACCACAGACTGTATTACTGTCATTGTATCCATGGGCAAAACACACTAGACGTACAAATAGAACCTGGGACCTCCTATTTGTCAGCATTAAATCCTAATACTTAACCTAGGCCTGCCCAAACTGTGGCCCAGGGGCCAAATGCAGCCCTCAGACCAATTTTTCTTGGCCCTCAAGCTTCCAGGTGAATTGGCCCATATTACCTTAAACAGTACTTTTTACTGAATATTTCTGAAAATCTACTTTAACAAGGCCTTATCAAATATGTAATGTGTCCCATTGCGGATGTAAGCATGAATAAAGGTCTAATGGTTCAGTCTAACTTGTAGTAATAATGCAGATTTTAAGTATTCACTGTATTGGCGACCAGTCTATGGCCCTCAGCCGGCCCAGATCATCTGTCATCTGTGTTAATGTTAAATGTTTGGACACCCCTGGTTATGTCCTAACCTTAACCTATTGTCCCATTGGTCTATCTGTACTACAAAACATAAGAGCTATCACAGCTAACAGGTGCGGTAGTTCAATCCTTAACCTACCACAAACTATCATTGTGTCCATGAGCAAAACACACTAGCTCTGCCTGCTACAGATACAGTCAGGTCTAGTTTTCTAGGCTAAAAACAAAAGCGTTGATATAAAAAGTACTCTTCTTACTATACTATAAGTTGAACAAATGACCACCATATACCTTTCAAAGTACTTTTTTCCCATGAAAGTACAAGCCCCATTATTTCAATTATTTTACTGTTTTTCTTCCACTGGCTAAGCTTGTATTTTAATGAAACACAGACAGGCTGCAGACATGAAATCTTAGCACAGATCCAGCACAATGACGGCCTTTCCTCTGGCTCCAGTTCACATGTACTGGGAGCACGGGTCTGGCGCAACTACAAAGACCCAACCACCCACCAGCGCCCCATCCACCCCCTTCACCCCCAATCGCAACGTGAATCAAATGATGTTGGCTAGATACAGTCGCTCATGGAATCACTCGGGATAAATAGCTAATCAAAAACGCCCTGTTCACCACCTTGTGATGTCATTAGGTTGCGTTTCATTAAGTTATGTGTTTTATAAAGCAGTTAAACTATAGCTATGTAGATCAGGGGTCTCAAACTCGCGGCCCGGGGGCCAATTGCGGCCCGCGAGACGATATTTTGTGGCCCGCAGGACAGTATGAAAGTTTAATGTTAGTGTGCCATTACCATGTTGCGTGTAGAAGGTTTTGCCAAATCGGTAAACCCCAAATACACAAGTCTCTAGCGCTGTGTATTCCCGTCACAAAAGATTCAACAAATAACGATGTATATCCATAAAATCCACAAGAACTGGCATTTTTCCTCATGTATGTTGAAAACAGTGGTGACTTTTGAGAAGATTTTAACAAAGCTTTTTTTGTGGAATACCTGATGCGGCCCCCAGCTAATTTCAGTTTGAGACCCCTGATGTAGATCATTATTTTGTGTCCATTGTAAGCCACAATGTTGGTCTAAAATGGCGTAATAATAAAAAGGGTACATAGAGTTGGTGTTCAAAACTGGCCTCTTCATAGTAGCATTTCACCGTAGTAAGTAGCAACTTGTTTTTATTGTTACTAAATAGTGTTTGGCATTTGTATTGCTACCTCTTATGATCCAATATGTGATTTTTTTTTTTTTTCCAATAATAACAAGTACAGAGCAGTGGGCGGGGATAGGGAGTAGGCAGAAATTCTGTGTGCACTCAAGCCGCAAATGCAAGACAATACAGGATTACACATGAGTGAATTTATCTACACATTTTCCGAACTATAAGTCGTACTTTTTCTTTTAGTTTGGCCAAGTGGTGCGACTAACTCAGATGCGATTTGTATGTGAAATATTTCGGGGTTTTTGTTCATTATTATGCATTTTTTTGGTTGGTGCGACTTATACTCAGATGCGATTTATGTTTTTTCTTCATGATTACACATTTTTTGACTGGTACGACTTATACTCCAGTGCGTATTTACCAATCGCACTGGAGTATAAGTACGGTAAATACTCTCGAAATGCCTTGTGGTATATTTTGACCGGCTAGTGACACTACTTTTCAAGCTGCACTATGGGAAATTTTGAACGCACTACTTTTTCATCACCTGGACATTCGTGCACCACTAAAAATGGCATGACCCCTAAATAGCGCAAAAGTAGGGAATAGTGTGGACATTTTGACACAGACAATGTTTAAAAGCTCATTTTTACATGTCAGCTAACAGCTAACAATGGCACTAACTGAAATAAATTGGTTAAAGCGATCTTTAATGGCCATAAAATAAAAAAAACAGCCAACAGGAGCTCAGTTGTTCGAGTGTTTGTCCATTGATCTGAAGGTTGGTGGTTCAAATCCCGCTCTCAACATACACAGACGTTCAGATCCACAGACATCTTTTTTTAATACAGTTTTGTCCAGAAATTACTCATTGTACTAGCATATATGCATCAACAGGCCTCTCTCTCTTTCCCCTCTCCTTCCATCTCTCTGTCTCTTTCCTTTCTCTCTCTTTACCACTCCACTTCTCCTCCCTTTCTCTGCATGTCCCATTTTAAACAATCCAGAACGGGTAGGCTTTCCTTCAAGGTGACACCGGTGTACAGCTGTGATCCCTGCACCTTTTCATTAGCGGCTAACCTCTCGCTGCGACGGCCCTAATTAAGAGTGGCTCCCCCTATGGGCCTGTTCACTTTCTCTAGGCTAACGAAGGCCGCGGCGTCGCAGGGGGGAGTCCTACTGAAAGATATTTTTACATTCAAATACAATAGATTGGAAGAGTCTTGATATACGTAGAAAAAAGTACTTTGTTCACTGTAGTTTTTGTGTAATTTTAGATTTTGCGCATAATAGTTGCAAAGGCACAGAGGTCTGTAAAGGTCTGCTACTACTGCTACTACTGCTACTACTACTACTACTACTACTACTACTACTACTGTTACTACTACTACTACTACTACTACTATTACTGCTACTGTTACTACTACTACTGCTGCTGCTACTTTTACTACTACTACTGCTCCTGCTACTGTTACAACTACTACTACTGCTACCGCTACTGTTACTACTACTACTGCTACTATTACTACTGCTGCTACTCCTGCCACTGCTACTGCTGCTACTGTTACTACTACTACTACTGCTACTAATACTACTACTACTGCCATTACTACCACTACCACCACTATTACCACTACTACTGCTACTCAAATATCATTACTACTTCTACTACTACTACAACAACTGCTATTACTACTACTAGTACTACTACTACTACTACAACTGCTACTACAACCGCTACAACTACTTCAATTACTACCACTTCTAATATTACAACTGCCACTACTATTACTATCACCTCCTACTACAACCACTAAATTCTCTTTACTATTTCTACTACTACTACAACAACTACGACTGAATACTACAATGACTATTGCTGCTACATAACTTTTATAGCGTTACTGCAAATATTGTAAAAGCAATACTAAAAAGCTATGTATTTCCCGCATTTGTTCATTAAACTCTAACCTAAATCCCCGTTTGACCTGTTCACCTCCGCTCTGCCCCTCGGCCCAGCGCTCCGCACACCACATCCCCTCTGTATAGCGCTGATGTTTCACTGTCAAACGGATGAGCCCTGTTCCCAGTAGGTGCTCCCGTCGGATTCAAAAGTGATGTTTCATCTATCTGCCAAAATGGATGAGCCCACACACACCCAGACAGGTGCTCCACGCACACGGATTCACAAGTGACACACACACCGGACACACCACTACACACACACCACACATGTCCACGAACACACACACACACACACACACACACACACACACAAGGAAGGCTAAAGAGTCGGGAGATTAGCTCGCACGGATCAGGCTAAAGCAGGATTCTCATATGAACTCGGGGAAAGTCGTGTTTGGACTTGGACGGCTTAAGAGAGCAATTTTCGACCTGAGTGCTGCAGTTTTTGTGTTTTTTTTTCCCAAGGTGAGTAAAGACTTTTGTTCAAGTATGTGAAGACAAAAGACTAGTGATTTGTGCGATGCAATTATCAGCTACTTGGAGAATGTGTATAATGATAATAATTACACCGTGTTAGTCTTGTGTAGGGCTTTCCGAGTTGCTCAAAGTTGTATGAATAAGTTTTACAATTTTTCAATCTTATCTTTGCCATATTGCTCAGCTATTTTTTAAAGGGCCCATATGACACTATTTTCTGACCTATGTTATAATGTTGTTTCCTCATCACAAACAGATCTGGAGTTGTGTTTTGTTTCAGTCACATGTTTAACTCACAAATTCTGCATATTTTGTCTGAGCTCTTCTCTCAAACAGAAAACACTCTGTTCCACTTTGTGATGTCATGTGGTAATACAGGAAGTGCTCCACTGCGTTGTTACACTCCATACATACATCCATACAATTTCCAATCTGTACTGAACAAAAGGTAGCTGTTAATTTGAAGACTACCACTTCATGACATCACAAGGTGGAACAGAGCATTTTGAACTTTGGAGATGTTACAGACTAATAAAGGATTACTCAGACATGTGTGGATGAAACAAAACACAACTCCAGGTATGTTTTTGATGACGTAACATCATTCTAACATGGCTTAATGCTCACAAGAGTAAATTTTGCGTAATATAGGACCTTTAAGCTACAACTGCAACTACAAGAAGTCAGACGTTACAACGACTGAAACAAGTTTGGTGTTTTACCTTGCCCAACATTACTACCTTAAGGTTAAAGTTAAGGTATAATTTAATGTTCCCATCCTTCAACACTGCTGGGACGACCTGTCAGGTGCAACCCAGGGACCCATCTCCAGATCCTGAGCAAGTCTTGGTCAGGACTACCTCAGCTGGAGGATGTTTCCTATGATGCATGAAAAAAATGTGTAAAAATGTACAAATCCCAAACTGATTACTTCAGTTGTAAAGTGCGGTGAGGGACTAGTTTCTTCCACTGAAGCTGAGGCAGTGTAGTAAGACATGGAGATAAATCATGTTTTAAAAGGATATTCTGGTGTGGGGGCCTTGGGGCGTATTGATCTGTGATTATTTGTACTAACAGGAGCAAGGGAGGGTCCACGCATCCATTATACAGGGAAAATGGGCACGCGATCAATGTCTATATGGTGAGACGGGCGTAGTGGTGTTCATTATCGATTAATAATGATAATAATAATTTAAATATTGATCTTGCCCTGACAAGTTTAGATTGACTTACTTGGAGTGTACAATGGTGTGGTGTATTTTACCACTAACCAACTGGTTTACGTCCTACTTGGAAATATGTGAGTATGGTTAGGCATAAGGCAGAACTTTTATAAGGTTAAGGACCAAATAAGTAACAATAAAAACAGCATCTGCTACTAGTACTACATTAAAATAAACATGGGAGTATATTATGTATATTGAAAGTTTAAATTTAAACAGATATAATTAACCAATGATAAATTATATGTAGATAGGAATAATACAAAACTGCAGATAGAAGCCACATACAACTTTTTTTTATTCTCAGTGTATGAACAAACCTCATGTGAAAGCTCAACCTCCAAAATTCACTCACTGAGCTGCAGAGGCTGCACTAGCACTGATTCATGATTGGTTGTAGGTTCTGGGTTTTAGGTAGTGAGGATTCAGATCAGAGAAAGTTATTTTACGTTTAAAGCAACTGGATTTCAGCACTGAAACTGGCAACCCAAATAAGAGACTCATGTGAGGCCGAGTCTGCTTTCTGATTGGATAATTGTTCTGAGAGATTTTTACCTCATATCTGTGGGCGCAGATAGGTTAAGTTTAAGAAATTTGCACACACTGGTGTATGAATGCGAGTGTGTGAATGGGTGAGCGAGCTTTAAGTGCCTTGAAGGTAGAAAAGCGCTATATAAAAATGTGACCATTTAACCATGACATTTTAAATCAAAATCATTTCATACCGTTCCTTTAAATTTATTAAATACAAATCTTTATTCTAAATTTGTTGGAAATAATGTAAAACACCCCCCTTTTCTTTTTTCCCATTTTGTGCAACTAAAAAAAAATTAAAAAAAATTCCATTATTAGATCCAACACAAATATGACTTTGCTCTTTCCAAAACCCACTGCATATCGTTTCCCATTGACACAAGCACAGCTGACCTCCTGCTCTCTGTAATAACAGTGTATTTCACAGGGCAAGCACCAATGGTCTCCTCTCCTCTTTTTTTTTTCATTCTCTTTGTCTTTTTTCTTACCTATCACGCCATTCTGGACCCATAAGACAGCTGTCCAAAGGGATGGCCTGTCGTCATTGGGAAAGCATTGGCTGTTTTGATTGCCGGGGTTATAGGGAGTCA
The DNA here is from genome assembly GCA_019594935.1 of Periophthalmus modestus. Lineage (NCBI taxonomy): Eukaryota > Metazoa > Chordata > Actinopteri > Gobiiformes > Gobiidae > Periophthalmus > Periophthalmus modestus. The sequence continues at coordinate 6,618,114 of JAIEZT010000021.1, forward strand.
TTAGTGTTGATTATTTCACACTAAGATGGCCGCTTGTGTAAACAGCGGAGTCTAGACCCGGTGGAGCGAACGTGGTCCTGCATAATGATGTCATCCTCTTGGTATTAAAAGTAAAATGCAGCCAGATACGATAGGACTGGTTGAACTACATGCCAAGTTTTTTATTAAAGCAAACCGATGACCCCATGCTACTTTCTGGGAGTTTTGCTTTATTTTTCATCTAGTGGCAGAGTGGTTTGTACAAAATCTACTTTTCTGACCTTTTAGCGTGTTCATTAGCTCAGCATTAGCTTACTCAAAGTTGTATTTTGATTGACTCATTCACATTTGAGTAAGCCTGTATCGTCCTGCGTTTGAAGCTTGAAAGCTCTGAAAAGTCCTGTTTTCACCTACCCCCTATCTCCGCCCACTTCTTTGTACTTACTTAAGGTTCTTCAAAGAGTTAAACTCCAGGTCATACGGTACAAAAATGTCATATAGCCATTTTTAAACCATCTTGTTAATCCTCCAGCAAGGTACTCCCAAACATACACTTAGTTCAAGATCAAGAAATACCCAAAAATACTGCAATGAGGTCGTCCACTGCTCTTGACAGCTTTAAACCTGGTGGTATGGAAGGATGGGTCAAATGCAGAGGACAATATTATCTTCTCAACAATCAAGTTCCTCCAAAGTTCTAATTATTATTTATTTAAATTATTCAATATGTTTATGGGCTTATAACCACTTTTCACAACTTTCAGAGGCCCAAGTGAAGTTTCGCCATCAGGATAAGGCTAACAAAAAACTAAAACTAGCATGCTAACCGTGCACCTGTCTTACTTCCTGGTTCGTGGTTGATAAAAACATTTCACAACTGGACGCAGACCAAGCAGAGTGGTTTCATTTCAGAACTTTCAGATGCCCAAGTGGAGTTTCGCCATCACGATAACGCTAACAAAAAACTAAAACTTTCATGCTAACCTTGCACCAGCCTTACTTCCTGGTTCATGGATGATAAAAACATTTCACAGTTGGACGCAGACCAAGCAAAATGGTCAAATTTTGACCTTAACTGCTGCTTTTATAATAAAATTGTACTGGGGCAAAACATTTTTACTTATTTTACGTAGGCTACATGAACAAAAACTGCTACCAGCTATTTACTCATGAAAGAAATCCCCTCACCTTTACTTGACCTTTACAAAGATTAAAAAACACTGGAAGACATATGAAACAATAAACTTTTGGTTGCTACGAGACACATAAATGGGATTTCTCTCCTCTCTCTCATTCTAAAACTGCTGGAAGCTAATTACACCTGCTTAAAATGAAATCACAAAATGGCAAAACCATAAATAAACACCAACGCGTTCACGGTTAGCTTAGCGAGTCTGGAACAATTGCACTACAGCTAACCGCATTTAGTGAAGCCCGCGGGTACGAGAAACATAAAACTGCTTAGCTAGCCGCGTACCTGTTGTCTCTAGCTACACTACCGGGCAATCTCATCCAGCTATTATGTTTTGATAGCTTAAATTGTAGCCATGTTTCAAGTGCTGTGGTCCCATGGGGAGCGAGGATGGGCCTGGAGCTGGTTATTTGAGCAGTGGGCAAAAGAAATGGGAAATTGTAGCAGGAAAAATGGGTGTTAAATCACGGACGATGAAGGAGAGGAGTTTTTTTTTCTGTTATAGGCCCCATTTTACACTATTTTTACACTATGTTATAATGTTGGATCCTCATCAAAAACACACCTGGAGTTGTGATTCGTTTCATTCACAAAAATCCTGCATATCTAGGCTGTTCCACCTTGTGATGTCATGTGGTAATACAGGAAGTGCTCCATTATGTTTTCAAACTCTACACACCTTCACTATAATCGTTTGGATCATTTCAGACATGGAAATACCAGTCTCTACTGAACAAAAAGTAAACTGTTAACTTGAAGGTCAAAATATGTCTATTGTGTGCTGCCTGCATCTAAGCATTTTAATGTCAGGAATCAGGAATGAGTTACCATGGTGACACAATGCACACGCTGACAAAAAGTTTTAAGTCTGAAAAGTCAAGGAAAAATACATTTTCAGGAGCCTGTGATGATTATAAGCATTCATAGTCCTGTTTAGGTGTTTAATTTTCAACAAAAAAGGTGAGAGCGACCAACTGAAAAACTGTTGGCTAATGCTAGCTAGCTTGCGACTGTAATTTTATGTGTGAGAGATTTGTTTAACGGCACACAGCAAACTTTTCACCTGTTGTAGTTCCAGCTAAATCAGTTCTTTCTGGTCAGATTGTGCTAAAACAAAGCTCAGATTGAAGTCTAACTTGAGTAACAAAGCTTCAGACAGAGCAGTGCCTCTAGTTAGCATCACGGTTTCAAGGAATATTGACGACATTAGCAGCTCACATAAGAGGAGGGAAGACAATCTGTTATTTTCAAAGGATAGACCCCAAAAAACAAAAGTATGTCTGAAGAAGCAGCGCAAGACACACAAATGTTCAATTCGTGAAGCTTTTGTCACTTGTAGACTTACTCACGGGAACGAAAAGGTTGCTGTGTGAAAACAATCCCAAGTAGTACATAAAAGATAAAACTCACTATGTAACCTAGCACTACCCGCGTCTGCAAACCAAGCCTATACATTAGTTCAAGCAAAGGCCAAACCAAACCACCTGTGAACGCACCACGAGACTAAACAAGGACTAACATGTCGGTCCACATTTCAGACACCTTCCCCTGCCTGTTGTTTGCCATCGCCGGTCTGGAGCGTGTGTATGTGCAAATCGTGTAGAGATGTACCGCTCTGAAGTGCAAATTGCGTTCACCCCTATATATACAGAACCAATATATACAGGCTTATGAAGGAGAATGTATGTACGCATCATGTATGGAGTAGTGTCGGGGAGGTCAGAGATAAGGGCCACCGTGACAATATCTAATGCATTTGTAAAGCAGGTGATGAGGGAGGCACGGGCTGGAGGAGGGACATAAAGGATGGATCTCGTCTATAACCGAACAGAGGTGGGCTATTCTTTTATCAAGATATGTAAAAAAAAAAACAAAAAAAAAAAAAAAAAACAAACACTTGAGTTATGATTTGTGGTGTTTTGAAATAGTTGTGTGCTAAAATAGATTACTACTACTACCGCTACTACTGCTATGACTACTACAATCACTACTACTACCACTACCACTGCTAATATTGCTACTACCACCATCACCACTACTACTAATACCACTACCACCACTATCACTACTACTACTATCACTACTACTAATACCACTACCACTACTACTACTACCACTATCACTACTACTACCACTACTACTGCTACTACTACCACTATCACTACTACTACTACTACTACTATTAGCACTACCACCACCACTACTACTACTTCTACTACTACAGCTACTATTCCACTACCACTACAACTACTACTCCACTACCACTACCACTGCTAGCACTACTACTACTGCTGCTACCACTACTATTACTACTACTGCTACTAAATTTCATGATACATTATAGATATTGTGGGCTGATCCATACATCGCTACATATAGCCATCGGGTATTTTTTGAATATTTTAAGAAACTGTTCATATAAATATTTTTTTTATACAGAGGGATATCAGTCTGGTGTCACTCCCTCCATCGTGTCTTGAGCCAGAACCAAACATGATTTTTTTTTTTTCAGTGACACGTGCTCATTGGTCACCCATCATTTTGAAAAAAATTACATTTCTCTTACCTCAGATTAACAGAGTTTAGTTCTTCACTCATTTATTCTGCAAAAACCCAAAATGTTTTTCAGTCCCTCGTAATATTTTGTTCCTGTCCCTGATTGGCTAATCCACCTGTCAATCACGCCCATCTGAACCCGGGAGATTCACCGGTGACTCACATCTTCATAAAGTATTAGAGAAGTATGTATTTTGGATCCCAGGCAAATAGTGAGAAGTGTTGCCATCTGCGCCTAACCCCTTGTGACTCATGCCATAGTCTGCTATAAGCTTCTGTTAATGCCAGGCTCCCATGCTGACGTGCCCCGCTCAGAGTATGTGGTCTCCAGCAGAGCAAAGGCCAGGCCCCCCTCCGCTCTACCCAGGCCAGGAGCCCCTCGGCTGGGCTAAAGGAAGGCGGGAGGCTCCTTAGGGTGGTTACATTGTGGAGAGTGCTTACCGCCGGACTGCTGCGCTCAATGCTCCCTGCTGCTGGGTGACATATAAGGGTTGAGAGGTGCCACCCGGCGCTCAGCAGAGGAAGGCAAACATGGCCACATATTCGCCCGTGGGTGCTTTATAAGGAGCTAAACATGACGGTGTGTGTTGTGGGCGAATTGGAGAGGTTTTGGTGGGATGGTGTTAGTTTGGTTTACACATTTATCACATTGGCAAGAAATCTAACCTGCATGACTAAATACATTTCGGGTTTCTGATCTGTTCTATTATGAATTTATCACCTGCGAACCTGTTAGCATGCTAGTTATTGTTATTCTGATTTAAAGGGCCGGTACACGATTTTTTTCCCCCATGTTTTTGTGCACATTTTGCCTTTTCACAGATCGATTGCGTAAGTAGATCTTCAGGTAAAAATAAGTGTTCCATCTGCATCGAATTGTATTTTATTGTCCAGTAATCAGGAAGTGTGTGGCTAGCATGCTAGTTGTTGTAAGCATTAACCCAGGGTGTGTCAAACTCAAATGCACAGTGGGCCAAATAAAAAAAAAAGCTGAGACAAATTTGCAGGCTAAACTCAATATTTATTGAAAAATTGATACCGGTGGTCAGCCCTAATGCACATTTGATATGATCTCACGGGCCAAATACAATTAAGCCATGCACCAGATTTGGTCCCTGGGCCTGAGGTTGACATATATGCATTAACGTGAGGGCATATGAAAGGTGATAAAGCGCTTATAAACACATCGTGAATAATTAGGATGCTTGGAATGCGTTAGGACAGTAAGGAATAACTTGGGACGTCTGCAAACTGATCACCTTTCAATTTAAGGCAATATTTTACAAAAATCTCATGAAATTATTATCAATTTATGATATAGTCAACATTCACCTGTCTCCACTTGTTTGCACAAGCTAACATCAAATATCACGTTAGCAAAGACAAGCGCTAAAAACATGTTACAACAGCTAAGGCTTATCTGCATGTGCCGGCCCATCTCCGGAGACCTCATTGGATGCTCTCAAAGTCCGGGACTCACTCTGGTTCCAGCCGGTCTGAGCCAAATCAGACCCAGTCCCATAGTTTCTGTACCCACATGTGAGGCCAGTTCTAAGGCCAGCTTTGGACTCCGTCTGCCTAACAAATGTTTGTTGTGGACATAAAGAGAGTATTCAAAGGCTAATCTAAAGCAGGTATGTGGGGACAGGAGACCAAAGCAGAGAAAGTTGGGGAAAAGTATGGAATAAATTGTAACTTTTGACAGAGAATTGATTCCAAGTGGTCACCATGGTCTTTCAAAAGGTAAAATAGTTGAACGAAGAGTTCTTTTATTTCAGAATGAGGAGAAGTTAGGATAGTTGCCATGGCATTATCAGTAAAAAAAAAAAAAAAGTATCAACATTATCTCCAAATTATTGTCACTTTTGTCACTGGATGAAAAAACTGGAAGCATTAAAAGATGATAAAAATTACCAGCCACTAAAAAAAAAAAAAAAAAGATAATAATATAATAATAATAATAAATAATAATAATAATATATAATAATAATCTATATAAGTATGAAAAATTGAAAATATTCCAACCATGACTTTCCAAATAACTTTAGGTATTTATTTTCTATTTGCAGTAAATTTCAGTTCAGTTCATGACAAGTTATTACATGTAATTAGACTAATCCCCATAAGCTTATATTCTGAACTGCAAAATCATAAAAAAAAAAACAAAAATTGCAAAAAAAAACAGATGCCAACTTTTAAATTCTTTCGACACCATGCTTTTGTGTTTTGTTTGTGTCCTGGAACACATCTCTATGATCTAAGAACATGACAGCACAGACCACAAGATGGCTGCCATCTGTTGTACATCACATCCCCCCCAGAGCCTCCCCCAGATCTGGAGTCAAAGTCGCCCAGTCCAACCCCTCTAATGACTTAATTAATGCAATTTTCTCATGTAATCCTTTGCATGTCAGTTCTCACAGAGGGAGAGGGGCTGGTCATTGTTGGTTTGACTCTGAACATGTGCTTCTGCCTAGTATCCAGCTCATGTTTAGATTAAAAAAAAAAAAATAAATAAAAAAAACTTTGAAAAGTCCTGCTTGTCTGGAGGAATATGCATCCTACATTTTAGATTTTTGGTTGACTATTATTTTTTGGTCGTTGTATTTAGCTCTAGAAATTGAGCCTGTGTCCTTACATCATTTAGTAAACAAGTCTCTTTACATGCTCCTGATGCAATCTTAAAAAACAAAACCCTGAACCAAAATCTAACCCTAGTTTAGAGATATAATGTAAAAGCATATCTTAGGTCAGAAATGAGACCACTCTGAGCTGTCTGCATCCAATTAAAAAGCATTATTGGTCCATGAACAAGGAAGCTCTGCTAGCGTGCTGTTAGCATGCTAGCTGTTATTAGCATTACATGACGGCTAAACTCAGATCTGGAATGTGTCTAATTATAAAGCGTTTTTTCTTTGTCAGCAAGGCCAGTTGTTGTTAGTACTAGTAGGATGGCAAAACTCAATCTGGAGTGCATCTAATTATAAAGCGTCTTTTATTAGCTGCAAACCAGGAAGTACCGCTCATATGCTGGCTAGCATGTTAGTTGGGTTAATTATCATTAACGTGATGGCTAGTCAGACATGCTAGTGACGTGCAAGATGGGCTAATTTGTCGGGAGTGTGTTCTAAGAATAACGGTTTTTTGTCGGCCTTGACCCGAGAAAAAACACCATTGTGCTGATAGCATGTTGTTAGTTACTTATAAAAAAACAAAAAGTAAGTGTACTTATGTACTTCTTTATCGGTCATGAACAAAGAAGTTCTGCTAGTATGTGTTTGCATGCTAGTTGCTCACATTAACGTAACGGCTAAACGCAGATCTGGAGTCAAAAGTTACCAGTCGAACCCCCAGTAATGACTAATTCATGTCATTTTCCCGTGTAACCTTAGCATGTCGGTTCTCACAGAGGGGAGGGGCTTGTCATTGTTGGGTTGACTCTGAACATGTGTCCCTCCACCGTGTACCAGCTCATGTTTAGATAAAAGACCCTTTTTAAAGTCCCTGGTGTCAGGAGGAATTACGACGTCCGACCCCAGATTTGGAGTGAAAGCAGAAGTGTCCTTGTTTACGCACATGTCAGTTAACACAGGGTTTACGTGACAGCCAGTCCTCCGCAGAGCAAACATTTGGGAATTTGGGAAAATAAGGGAAAGTTGAGACTGTTACTGCGCGTCAAGAGCAACAAACTAAAAATATAAATGCAAAAGTGTTATTCCAGGACTCGCTTTTTACTTGTGCTGCAGTGACTTCATGGTTTGACACGCTAGCAAAACTTCATCTTTTACTCATCCAGGTATGAAAATGCTTAAAATATGTTATTAGGCAAAAAAAAAAAAAAAAAAGCCTTACTATTCTTGTGACTTATCAACTAACTGTACTTACAAAAAATGACTAGAGTTTCAAAAATCCTTGTACTAAAACAGATCAGGAATAAGACTTTGGAATGATCTCACTGATGATTTTAAGTGAATTAAAACTCTAAATTCAAAAAAACTTTAAAACATGAATTCATTCATACATATACATTGGTGTAGGTGATATGAGCCAAGACATCTGTGTTTAAGATATTGATTTAAGTAAATATATTTTGTAATGTTACTGTATTGTGGAGTTATGTGTTGGCCAGGATGGGATTACATAAACACGTGGCTTCAGCCTAATCCTTTTTTGGTTGTAATTAATGAAGAAAATATTTAGTTTTGCCTGGAAAAAAAAAAAATAAATAAATAAATAAATTAATTAATAATAAAAAATAAAAAAAAAGATAATGGATAATAATAGACTAGAGAAAAAGCTATTTGGTTGTGTTTATTGCACTGAAAAACATGTGCGCTTACTCTGAGTGGGCTTGCATCTCCACAAACCTGACTTTTATTTCACCTGGGGGAAATATTGCTCCTTTGGTTGTAATACTCCACAGTATGGCATGCGACTTGTCTGTCTCCATGGAGAACGTTCCAGCTGTAAAGTTTTAACCTTTTATTTTCATGGAATCATGCAGAAAGTTTCGTACTGTACCTTTAAGTGAGGAGTTAGGGTATTAATTAAGCAGTTCTATCTATCTATTCATTTTGTATTAAATCTTTGTTCTGCTTAATGTCACTTTGTGGAACATTGCAGCTAAAATAACAACTCCCATAAAAAATACATAGTACAGCGTTAACTTTTTCTTCCAAAACAACTTACTATCTCCCCGTCTTATCTTTACGCAGTGTATCAAAATGAACCTGTTTTCCACTCTCCCCCTTGAAGCCCGCGTCGCTCCTCTTGTGCACTGCAATAACAAACGTTGACATTTGATTCATGCGACGCGGCCGGGCTTTGTAATTAAATGTCTCCTTGTGTCACCTATTCACACGCCAGCTAATTCCCGTAAATACAAGGCCCTCTAGTTAGAATAAATTTCATTAACCTACTGAGATGAGAGGCAAAATAATCAGCTCTGACTCACCGCTATGGTAAATGAAAGATGCTATCTCCAACTGCCAATGTTTATTTATCTATATTTTTCCCCTTTTCTTTCTGCGGAGTTATGAATATGAAATGAATACTGGAACGTTTCGGAATACAAAGCGACGGATGGCGGCTAGTCAATATAAAAGAGTGTTTCTGAGAGCGATTGTCTTCAGAAAGCCGCAATAAGAAATGATAATGGAAGAAACAAAAGCCAATTGTGTTATTCATTTCTGTGGTGCTTTTCAAATTTGACCCAATCTGCACAAACGAAATGACCTTCAACTCGAGAAGTGCCGTGAATAAAGATTAACTGGCATTCTTATACACACAGCATTAGCATACACTTTGGATCAGCAAGTAATGGAGTTAAGGTGGATTCAAAATAGACAACTTAACTGGAAGGTGATGGTTAGATCACAGTGCGTTGTCTTTTGTATGTGACTTTTATTAAAGCACTTCATACAACGTGATAATACCCACCCACACATTTGGGGTGGAGTACAGTCTACACATTCATGGCTGTCTCATGGGGTCAAAACCTAAAGTGGTGGATAAAGTACTCAATTTTGTTACTTAAGTAAAAGTACAGACACGTGAGCAAAAAAAAAAAACTCAAGTAAAAGTATCACATGAAAAAATCTAGCTTAACTAAAAGTATTATAGCACTATTCAATATTAAAATGTGGTAATATGAAAGTATCACACTACATAAAAATTATATACTTAAACAGTAAAAAGTAAAAGTCCATCCATCCATCCATTTATTTTCTTCTGCTTATCCAGGGCCGGGTCGCAGGGGCAGCAGTCTAAACAGGGACCCAGACTTCCCTCACCCCAGACACGTCCTCCAGCTCCTCCGGTGGGACCCCAAGGCGTTCCCAGGCCACCCGAGAGACATAGTCCCTCCAGCGTGTCCTAGGTCTTCCCTGGGGGCCTCCTCCCGGTGGGACATGCCAAAAAGTAAAAGTATTTTGAGCAGATTTTGACCTCTTATGAAGCTTGAAATATAGTGATTTTGATAAAGAATTGTTCAGAATTTTGTTCAGTAGAAACAACTGGCCGTGGCCCTATCTCGTAATGTTAAGATATAGTGCCCAGTATCTGCTGACATATAGGCTATTACTAAGGTTGATGGTTCAGTCAATCAGCCAGTGTGATGTTTCCATGCTAGTTGTTATTAGTTTTAATGTAACTGCAAAACTCCGCTCTAGTGTCCAAAAATTGTGAAAAAACGCTTATAAACTCATCATGGTGAATATTTAGGATGCTCGGAGTACATAAGGAAAATGATGGAATATCTTTGAGCCACTGCAAGTTCTGTTTTCATATTTGAAGAAAGTAAAAAAAAGAGGTATGGTGCCTTTAAAGAATCACCAAACCAAAACGTCCTTGTAGATTATTAAGGTTGATGGTTCACTGGTCTATGAGTATGTCAGTGTGATTTTGTGGTGGGTGAGTTAAGCCTAAGGTTGCATATAGACACAGATAAATATGGGCTTAGCCAAAAACTGTACAACCAAGAGTAAAAGTTGAACAAAGGTAGGCCAACAAAACTCTAAATGCAACATACTATAACGAAAGCTAAAGTTAAATCTGTCAACTGGACAAACGTTGTAGGAGTGATGACGTTTCAGCTGCTCATCCAAAGCCACTTCTTCAGTTCTGGTCAGTCCGAGCCATTAAAGGTTGGTACAGTTTCAGTGTAGTTAGCCCCTCCCTTCAGATAGATATAAGGCAGTGTCCACCAGCGACCTGACCAGAACTGAAGAAGCAGCTTCCATGAGCAGCGAAACGTCTTCACTCCCACAACGATTTTTCCAGTTGACAGATTTAAGCTCTTTTTTTTATGTATGGATCAGACCTGGACCACTGAGGGATTACGCAGACAACAATCCTATAATATTATAAAACAAGAATATTAAAAGTATCAAAAACTCAAAAAAAAAAAAAAAAAAAAAAAAAAAAAAAAAAAAAAAAAGCACCCATAGTCTCCACTAACAAACTTCCCTTGTGTATCATGTAGCGATTTCAATCCCAAAGCCAGCTCTTGTTTTGTAGCACAGCTGTCACCTCCTCACCGTTTCATGCCTTGTCTCATCCTTCTGTTTTCCCATCAACTTTTACCACTCCTGACAACATCAAGCGCGGACCGAATCGGAGAAATCAAACACAATACAAGTCGCTGCCGCTGATACTGATCACATGATATTGACTTCTGCGGTGGTCTCACTATGTTTCGCCATTGATTTTAAGCCCTCCATTCCTTTGGTGCTCGTTGTGTGTGCTAGCATGCGTGTTTAGTGCGTGTCAGGCTAAGCGTCAGTGACACCGGGCTCTGGAGTTGTATGGATCCAGTCGGGCAGTTGGGCTAATGAATTTTAGGTGGGCCCTGTCACAGCTCGGCCCCATGGTCATGGCAGTGGACAGGTTTATGCAGCCGTAAGACCCCCCTCCTTAGCTGGACCCCCTTTCTGCTACTCTTTGGATAAGGCTAAAGATGAGGAGTCATCCAGGGACACGCGAGTATCACGCTGTTGCTTCAATCAAACTGATTATAAAGTTCTGTCATGAACTTATCGACTTCTGCTGTGGTGGATTGGCCTGTGAGTTGGATAATACAAAATATTGGAGACGGCAACTTTTTTCAAGGATCCTTATTCAAGAGAGGGGAAATCATAGCAAAAGATGAAAACTTTACTTGCAATTCTACAACACTACACAAAAACCATGAAGAGGTTTTATATATTAACAAAGCCTCTTTTAGAGTCAGCAGTACAACCCTATCCAAAACCCAGCCCACCGAGCCTACGCCACCCATGCTCCCAACGTGTCAATTTTCCAACAAATATACAAAAACCATAGTAAAAGACGAAGTTTAAATCTGTCAACTGTAGTGAGTGCTTATTCTCTGCTAATTTCTGGCAGGATTTTCCAAGCTCTCTTGCCAGTTTGATGGTGATAGGCTCGTAGTTCTTGAGAATATACCTGTCCAATCCCTCAGTAGTCCCGTCCAGGTCTGATCCATAGCAAAAGACGAAGTTTAAATCTGTCAGTTTTAAATCAGTTGACAGATTTAACACTCGTCTTTTGCTATGGATCGACCTGGACGACTGAGGTATTACACAGCTATACAAAACAATACACTACGATAATACGCTTCCAAAAAACAAACCGGATGCGATGTGCCATGTGAGTAGCTCATTAGCGGGGAGTGACTTACTATGAAGCGCAAAAAAACGAAAGTAGAACTTATCCAACACTTAAATACGTTGTTTTTGGTGAAAATGGCATTTTCAATAATAAAAGGTAACATAGTGATCTAAATAGTTTATATTGTCAGCAGTTAATACCCAAAAAAGTGCACGACTCCTCTTTAAAGATCACCAACCAAATCTAGACCCAGTACCTAGATGCGTATAGTCATTTCTTGTTAAAACTAGTTCTGATATAGATCAAGACCATTCAAAATCTCAGAAAATTCAGAAAAGGGTTCAAGTGAGGGTCATTTTTTTTTCTCATTTTCTATAGTCTGTAGATTATTTAACAATTCAATGTGATAGATTGATACACATTTCCACCCTCTTAACTGTGTCGTTAGTAAGTACCATATTAGGAAACTAGCATGAGCAGGTGATGGATGTTTCACACTACGCTTCCTTCCTTATCTAAAGAGCAGAAACATAAGCAAACCATCTCTGTCTTGTCTCTGGTGAGTAAATGTGTTGTGCGTGGATTTCGCAGGACCTCCCACCCCCCATCCGCCCACCTCCAAACTGTGTCTGCTCTGATTAGCGGGGGCGACTTACGAAACAGTGCCAGGAGCTTGGCCAGAGATAAAGACCTGCTAACGATGTTTCTCTTATCTCCACTGCGACCTCAACACACTGCCCCCTGCGCCGATGCTGCTTACACTATGAGCAGGCTATGGGCTTTTCACTGCAGATAATAAGACTGAAATATAAGGCGAATCATGATGAGCGGATTTAAAGGGGAGGCGGAACTGTTAATATAGTAATAAAAATAAAAAATATGTACATTTTTGTCAATATATCTGGAAAAAAAACAAGGTATATACTTAACTTAAAAAAAGTAGGGCCAATAAAAGAGACATAGAAATAGTACGATACATTTCATACTATTCCAACTGAGACCTGAGAATGTTTCATAGTATGGCATTACATTTTTCTCCATGGAGAGGCGACGCCATGCACGTTGGAAACCACAGACTGTATAAATAAGTGGACTAAGTGACGTCACCCATAGCCTTCAGGCTCCAGTCAAAGGAAACTCGTCGAGGCTAGCGTGTATAGGAGCGAATTTGGAGCAGAGTTCGACCGTGAGTATCGTAGCAACCAAAGAGCCAGTTCCGGAGCGAGGCTGTTGAAGGTAAAGCCCCCTTCCCGCCGACACAGCTGGTTAGCAAGGAGCAGACGCTTAGTACCGCGGTCATCAAACCTGTTGCTAACGCTAGTGAGATCAACATCGAAGAAAAAAGGTGCCTTGATTTGGTCTGTTATTAATGTTCCTATCTTGATTCATGGACAAAAATATGGAATGACAATACCAGGATAATGTTAGAGCGGGTCAATACAAACATTTTAAGCCCAAAATGACGAGGTTCACTGCAGCAGTTACGAGAAAGGGGTGACAATTTTCCATGTAACATGAATTGGAGTCGATGGAGCCGAAGAGGCACCCATGATCACTCCTATTTGGAACGTGACGGCTAGCGTGTTAGCCATTTCCCTTCATATATACAGTCTATGGATGGAATGCACGTGTTTCCAAGGTATATTTGCGCCACAAAAATCTGCATCACAATAAAGGTAAGGTTTGGAAAAGTCTATACCATATTATGAAAAATTCCAGTCAAAGCAAATCGAGATAAGCAGTAGAGAAGTCTCCACTGGCAAAAGTTAACCACACTGATCCTTTATGTTTTTGAATGTACCCTGTAGAACCTTATTTGTATTCAATATTACTACCGACATTGTCTAACTTGTTGCATGTCATAGTAACTGACCTAACAGAATTAGCTCCCCGCTCCTCCCTCCGTCTCCCCTCTGCTCTCCAGCTCAAGTGGAACGTCTCTCGGCGCATTTGCAGAGGTTTCTGCTCCTCACCGCGCCCGCATTGTTCGCAACACGCTCCGCTGATTATATTATCTCCCTCCTCTTCCATGCACCGCGGCTATGTTCCGGGGCGGAGAAATGGAAAAAAAAAAAACAGCAGCAAAGGCAAAAGCTGCTATACAAAAGAGTGGACTAAATCCTGAGACATCTAGATAGAAAAAAAAAAAGAAAGAAAAAAAAAAAAACATCTAGGGCCCAAGTCTAGCCCCTGCAGGATACCAAGGGGGCTCGACATGTCAGGAAAAACGAGCACAGCCAATAACATATCCAGCCTCATTAATTTCAACTATCAAAGCCACCTTTCTCGCGGCGGTGCTCCGTCTCCGGTCTGCGTAAAAAAAAAAAAAAGAAACTTCGCTCGTCACCCAGATCAAATCAAGCCAAAGCCGTGGAGCTGCCGGCAAGCAAAAAAATAAGTTCAAGAAAACAAGTCAGCTTCCAAAAGTGAGTTAAAAACATCAATATTAATGAAGGGCATGTCCTTGAGTGGGTAATAAGTAAGTTGGGTAGGGAACACGCGAGGATACGCTATATAGAGTAGCGCAGAAAAGTCAATATGCCAATTATAGAGCAAGGCTAGCACAAAGTGCTAACTGTGAAGCGGAGGAAGTCGGAATAATGGATTAAGTGAAATGCTTGATAGAATATAATATAAAAGCAAGGTGAAAGAGACTGAGAGGGGGTGTAATCTGGAAAAATGACATGGGTTTTGAAATAATGTAGAAAAAAATGCACTACTAAGGTATTTTGTTTATCATATTCTTGGTATTTAAAGTAGGACATGCATCCTGGCGTGCTTCTCATACTTCTAGTTACCTGGACACTATGGGCAAAACCATACTATTTTTGATGTTATACTGTGATATTAATAAAAAAGTACAGCTATGTAGAACATTCAGATACAAGGTTGGCTCGTTTGTTCGCGACTGTAAGGCAAGACACGTCATCTGACTTCCTGTATAAACGTGTCAAATTTTTGGATGGACTATAGTCCACAGATTAGCTGCCACATTCTGTCAGTGTTTCTCCAGGCATCTGTTGCTGCCGAGGTTAGTTTACCAAAACCAAATGCACAGTCATAAAGTATCAAACGGAAGTAGATAGGAATGGACATGACATTATTTACTTTTTTTTTCCATTATGTAAGAGTGTTTTCGTTTTACATTATTAAAAAAAATCCACCCTGCAAAGTCTAGAGATAGTAGAAATAGCCTACACTAAATATTTGATCTTGAAGTAGTGCAAGCTGTAGTTTTAAGTTAAATGCACACACGTACTTTTCTAGTTGTAACATATACCACGGAGTTGTTTCTATGGAGAATTTATTGCTTTATCTGGCAATTTGCACAGTATGGCATTAACCTATCTATCTCATGGAGGCACGCAGATCGGTGGAAAAAGTTGATCCCGCTACTAGTAAGAATGTATGCTTTCAAGAATGTATGTTTTTGTTAATTAAAACACTTAATGAATTAAATAAATGCAAGATGGGGTAAGAAACAATGTTATATGTGGAACATTACAGGCAAAGCAGTAACTATTCTAGTAGCAAGCACCCTGCCGAAATGTAGGCCAAAGATTTATTTATTTGTTTTTTCTTCTTTTACTTGAATAATATTGGTTACTAGTCCTCCAGCAGACCCCCGGGGAAGACCCAGGACAGTATGTCCTTTAGGCGGGTTGGAAGAGCACCGTGTGGTCGCACTGGAGGAGCTGGAGGAAGTGTCTGGGGTGAGAGAGGGTCGGGAGTCCCTGCTTAGACTGCTGCCTCCGTGACCTGACCCGGTATAACATGGAAAGAAAATGGTGGGATGAAGGAATATTTATTTTTAAGATTTGGTAATTTCAGTATTTCTTTAGCCTACTTGCATCACTGGTTATAATGAAGTTATCCATTTGGCACACGCGCTATTTCTTTTCATTCCTACTTTTCCCCCCTGCTTAGAAAAACAGGACTGCCTAACATCTTTCACGGGTTTGCATCAGAATGTTTTTCCATCTTCGCTTATTACGGAATTCTCTCATCAAAAAGACGAGCCCAGCGCAGTACAATTTCCACTACTGTCCTGTTTATCTGTTTGGAACACAGGCGGGTACACTGCTCAGGGAAGGCACATTCTCTTGGCGTCATACTCATACATTTCTTCACACACTGGTCAGACAAGCCTTGCATTGTACACTACCCTTGTATTCCCAATGACCTTTATTTTTCATAAAAAAATCAAAGGGGATGGGCTTCAGGATAACCATTAACCCCCTAAAAATACACAAAAAAATCCTCGGTATTTGACGATTTCTAGAACAAAAGTCCATGCCATAACAAAGCAAGTACTTGAGAGGCAAAGAGGTTTCCGTTTGGATCAGATATTCCGGATTTTTGCAGACCGAGCAGTCGAGGGTTTTTTTGGTGGGACCAGTTAAACAATATTTTCCAAAAGCATCAACTGGGGAATGGGAATAATGTCTAGGGCTGCTTTCCTTTAATGACCTGCTGGGTTAGGCAAATACTCCAGATAACCTTGGCTGGGATCCAATACACAATTCTCAATAGTTTACAAGATGTGAGACTGGTCTGGGAAACTCCCAATCAGGGGGTGTGATTGAACGGTGGACACCAATCAGGGGACGACACGTAAATAAAAAGGTTTTTAGAGTAGCTTTTAAAAATGGTCCACGACTCTGGGTGGTCTGGGCAGGGAGGCAGGTACGAGTTCGGGTGAGCTGAAAAACTTATGCAGGGCGGTCTTCAGGTACGGAGCTAGGGGGGGGGACCTGAGGAGCCACTGACGAGTATGATAGGGAGCACTGTGAAGACTGAAAAAGATGATCAGGTCTGCAGATACAGTGGTGCCTGAGCAGTGATGTATTTAGGGGTCAGCAGAAGCAATTGTGGTATTTGATCCAGAGATGAAACAGGGAGCCCGTTGCAGTGATTGGAGAATGGAGTGATATGTTCAATTTTTCTGACTTTCAGTTAGGATTCTGAGCGGTGCGTTTGAATGTATTGCAGTTTTGGAATGTCCTTGGAAGGAAATCACACAAAAACTCCATTGCAATAATCCAACCTTGAGGAGATAAAGGCCGTGGACAAGTTTACCTCTGCACATCTGGGAGGTTTAGAAGGGGGCGCGGGAGTTTGGAGAGGTTTATATGAATACAAAGCTCTGATTTATGCAGAATCAAGGAATGACGCATAAAATCATATCTAATATAATCTGAGATGGGGACATTTGAATTTGAAATGATAGCAACCAATGAGGTTCAGTCGCTTCAACATGCTTCATTGAAAAAAACAAAAATGTGATTGACCGACCCGTAGAGCCTTAGCCAAGTCTGAAA
>JAIEZT010000021.1:6635370-6986019 GCA_019594935.1 Periophthalmus modestus
GCACTCATTTGCAGGCTTCAAACGCTGCCTTCGACCGACTGATTAGGAAGTCTGATTGCATTCGTAATTATATTGATACCTACAGCAAGTTAACGCCATTATTAACACCGAGAATTAACACCAGCCAACGTGCACAATTATCTGGCTGATTGCATTATGCGGTTAGGGGCCGGGGTGTGAGTCACGGGGAGTCACCCAGATGGAAAATTTGAGCTGTTCCAGGCAGCTGTGTGCAACTCATTTACACTTTGATTACAGGAGCGATTGTGAAAAAGTGCACTGTTGAATGTAAATGACTATAGGGAACTTAAGCAGATACAGTGTAGTTCAACTCATAAACTTTGGCGTACTTGCCCTTGTATTATTTGGTGCTAGATAAAAAAAAAAATAAATAAATAAAATAAAATAAAAAAAGTAATAAATCAATACAATTTCATAATAATAATAATAATAATAATAATATAATAATAATAATAAAGCATGGATGTATTTTCTTAATTGATAAGTCTTTGATTGGAGTTTTGGTATTTAAAAAGTACAAAGGCACTACGCAACTTTTCTGGTGATTGGCCCGCTAACTGATCCTCTCCATGGAGATGTTATCACTTTGCTTTGAATGTTCCTCGAATGTTCCGCAATAACCTTATCTATCTCCATGGAGACAAGCAGCAAACAAGCACCACTGGGCGAAGTTAGAGGTCAGATCTGTGCAGACTCTGACTCTGTGCGCACTCGTAGTAAGAATGTAGGTATTTCAAAGTGTTTTTTTCAGCATTAAATACAGTTGTAATTGAATCAGTGCAAGAAAGTAAATGCTTTACTATGGAACATTTCAGGCAATGGCAATAAAATCTTCATGGAGGCAAACAGGCTATCCCACAAACAAGAAAAGTTACATCTGCACCTTTGGACAATGTGGCCTATACTTTACGCATGCTAATTTTATTTAGTAAATATAATATGCAACTTAAAAACTCTTAAAATCCCCAAATTATGTTTCAACAACACCTGGTCCACTGTGCACTCTCCCCTTTGCCTATACAGTGTAGCATTATGATATATCCACATCTATATTTACATTCATACATTCACCCAACTTTTTTTTTCTAAACTTGCTGTATCTCGGTGATTGCATTATACAGTTCAGGCATGGGGCATAAGTTGTCCAATCTTTTTGCTATTCCAGGCGTCTGTATACGCAACTCATTTACTAGAGTTTGATTAGGTTGTGATGCACACGCAGGCCCCCATCTGCACTTGAGAACAATGTGCCGTGTTTTGATGAGGGGCAGCTATTGAAAAGAAAAATCTATTGAAGGCAGCTGCACGGGGGAGTCGCGCAGAGCAAATTAATTCTGTTTCATCCGGAGCCCTAACAATGCATATTAAAAAGACCGGCGACTTTCAAACTTTCTGTAGTGTTGACTCTGAAATGAGAGGTGCTATACAAGTAGACCCAATCTCACCTCTACTCTTTGTCTGCTCCGGGTGGATTAAAGGAGGCGTATTATGAAGCTTTAAACTATGTTCTAATCAAAACATTCCTGCTGGTTTGGGCTGTTTAAATGTGCATTATGTAACTTTTTTGGCAGAGGGTCCATCACCTGTTTGTCAGGCATTTTGGTTGCCAAAGAATACTTGGTTTGATTGTGTCATCTTCTTATCTCCATGGAGTAAGAAGTTTTGTCCCATTTTGGCCAACACTCCAGAAAGAGCATCAGCATCTCCATGAAGACAATTTTGGACCCTCCACCTTAAAACTTACACAGTGCTCTTTCAATTAGTGCTGGTTATTTAGTCCGTCTGTCTGTTTAAAGCTAAAATTGCAAGGCCTCACTGCATGATGTCACCAGGTGGTTCTCCAGAAGCGCTCCTTTGCACTTTGTGAGCTGTAAAGTTCGCTCACGCTTTCACCCAACATTGAGGTTCGCATGATAACCTTTTAAGTTTCACTGCTTCACCAATTTGAGCCACTACCAAATTTGCATCAAATTTCGAAACGGCCATGCCCAGATGCTTCTGCTCACGAGCACGAACGCTGGTCACTTACTACGGCAACACATACATGGACAAACTCAATCAAATATGCAGTCAGTGTCTCTAACTGCTTATTTTAAGGTAAATATGGGCCCGACATTTGTGAAAACACCACATTTGACTGCTAAAACTACAACTGAAAGATAACATTATAACTATTTCTGGAGAGTAAAATTATGAAAATATCGCAACGACTGATGTGATTGATGCAAATTTGTTGACAAAAATACAAATTAGGGAATGACAAGCCTATTTAATTTGAGTCAAAAGCAGTTAGCAAAATGTACAAAAGATTTGATTTGATTTGATTTGATTTAATTTAATTTAATTTAATTTAATTTAATTTAATTTAATTTAATTTCATTTCATTTCATTTCATTTCATTTCATTTCATTTCATTTCATTTCATTTCATTTCATTTCACTTACTTTTGAATTTTATTTTTTTATTTTATTTATGTATTTATTTTTTATGTTTACATTTGCAGCACTTCAACAAGTATATTTTCTGCATTGTATTTTTTTATTTTTTTTTTACAACCTAGACTTGCTATTGTCACTTTATCTTAAATGTTTTAAAGCGGTCCATTACGTTGTATACATTTCATGGGTCATAAATTTCCCTCTCGCCCTGCTCTCTGTCGCGTCTCTGAAAAACATGTGAGTGTGACATATGCATTTATAGACGTTTATTACAGGAAGTGACATTCAGTGTTTTTCCAATGCACCCGGGCCGGTCAGTCATCATTGGTTACGGTTTGACTGACGGAAAGGTTCCACCATAGAGTGAGTGAGTGAGTGGTGCTAATGGCCTCAATATGAAAGACAGACAAGTGAAACAAAATTCAAGATGGATGGATGTTGTTTGTGTCTGAAATAAAAGCCACAGACAAAGATAAAAACAAATGTCAACTACTCATTTCAAAGCTCATAGTCCACCGTTATGCAGCTTAGCTTTAATGACAGCTGCTAACAATAATAATATACTTTTTTTTAAGCATGTTTCAAGACATTCAAAAATGTTCATGTTCAAAGGAAAGATACGACACAAAAGATGGATTCTGCTCTATGTTATCAGGCAGTGGAATCGAGCGATTTGGTGCTGGTCATGAACGAAAATATAAAAGCCTAACCAAAAGAAAGTTGGAAATAATGCGGCGTTCATGCAGCTCGGGTTTCTGAAATGAGGGAATTCCGACTTGTTTGCGTTGATGTGGTTTTAACTGGGAAAGTCTGGATTTTAAAGTCACCAGTAAGAAAAATTTTGGAGTCTGCTCATAAACATCAGATTTGCAATTGTTAGTCTTCCAAAAGCTAAACGTTAATGGTTTACTTGAACTATTTAACGTCACATCTGTCTTTAAACGGCTTGTGTCAGACTTTTCTTATGCAGATGTGTTGCTCTTATGACCTAAATAACTGACAGTCAACCCTTAAATACAGTTACGTTTAGTCAAGGAGCTCAACTGTTTAAGATATGATTTTGATTGTTTGATTTTCGTTAATCTCCACAGAGCAGGTAATGTCAGGTGCAAAAGTCGGGCAGGTTGTCGCCAAAGTTCCCGAGTTGTTTTTCCAACTTGTGCGACCGTTCATGTGCATTTCCAACTTGGAAATACATTTTCCCAAGTTTTCAAGGACCATATGAACGCACCATTAGCCAAGCGCCGTGTGTGCTTATGGTGAAATGTAACCATCAACAGCACACATCACGTATTGTCACCTGTTGTAGTTTCAATTAAGCCAGTCTTTATAGTGAGATTATGTTAAACGAAGCTCAGATTGAAGTCTAACTTGAGTGACAGAGTTTCAGACAGAACAGTGCCTCTAGTTGGCTTATCAGTTCAGTTCAGACCAAATCCACGCTGACACTTCACCCAACTTGCACGGCATGAATGTAGTTGCTTAACGAATGCTCAAAATCTAAAGTGTTGCAGTAGTTTTCATATGTTTCACCTCGTAGTCTTCTTCGGACCAGTTCTTGTCTCCATAACCACTGTGAAACCTCAGTATTAGCCTGTCTAGACTGTTCGTTTGCCGCTCGCATTTCTCTCTTACGACGACTCCATTTAACCTTACACGCAAGGCTAAGTCTGCGTCTGACAATATACAGCTAGCATTGGAACAAAACCCACATAAGAGACCGGAGAAACCAAGCAAATGTAACCTTAATACTGGAAATATCCCTACTGTAATTTTAAATATAGCACAAATTCACCATGGGACTACTTGCCTTCTCGCTCAAATGAAATCGCATGTGGAGGTAGTGCACTAAAAGCTCCGGTCTGGTCTTCCTGAATGCGAGGAAGAGCAGAGGAGGCCTGGTAATTGGACTGTACAGTTATAATGTGTTTAGTGTGGGCAGACCTTCCCTCAATGTTAACATGCCGGCCCATTAATTGGCTAATGGAGTATATAGGGGACGGGCAGGAGATGTGTGTGTGTGTGTGTGGGGGTAAGGGATGTGTGTGGGGAAGCGCATGTCGGGGATGGATGGTGCAGGATTACAGAAAGTACCTTCATATTTAGATGCATTGTTGTTTTATTTTTTATTTAATATTTTCACTTTTTTATAATAATGCCTTGTGCTTGAAATGTGCTTTACAGGCTCATTTAAGTCTCTCAAAGTGCTCCACTGTAGTCATTATTCGTTCACACACATGGTTCTTATGTAGCCGCAGAGTCCCTGGGGTAGATCGACAGAAGCGAGGGTGTCAATCTGCACCTCGGCCTCTCCGTCCACAACCAATCACACATCACATTCAAATTAGGCAATGTTGGTGAAGCGTCTTGCCTAAGGACACAAGTACAGAACCCTTTAAGGACTGAGCACATTATAGACCATTATAGCTCGCCTAGACTTTTTTTTTCTTTTTTTAGCCATAAAAATCATGTTAAATAAAGTATCAGCATGTACTTTTGCCTTTTTTCACACAATTACATCTATTTTACATATCCATCCGTATTTTTCCTTTGATGATTCAAATAACTGGGAGAATCCTGGCGTTCCCTGCGCTCTGATCGGCCATCTTCGAGGGCCAATGTAAGCACATTACCGTAATGACAGTAATAATATATTTAAAGAGCCCCATGCCTCTGCTTTGAGATGCAGTTTGAATTTACATGATGCACAATTGGTTGCGGAGTTATGTATTTTGGTTTTGCAAAAGTGTTTATCAGACACGCAATAGGGTTATGACTGAGAAGGAATTCTATTTATATTATTTATTTTGGTACTGTTTCAAACATGCTTTATTAAAACTTCTATCAGACTTTTTAGGTAATACTGTAAAAATGCTTAAGGTCCTACGTCATGCAAAATTGACTCTTGTGACCTTTTAGCCTTATAATGTTGTTACCTCATCAAAAACATACCTGCAGTTTTGTTTCATTCACACATGTTTTGATGTTTGCGTAACCCTTTATTGTTAGTCTTTCTACATCTCCAAAGCTCAAAATGCTCTGTTCCACTTTGTGATGTCATGAAGTGATAGTTTTCAAGTTAAGAGATATCGTTTACCTCAAGTTCAGTAGAGATTGGTAATTCCAGGGCTGAAATTATCCAAATGATTCTAGTGAAGGTGTATGGAGTTTAGAAATGCAGTGGAGTACTTCCTGTATTACCACATGATGACATCACAAGGTGGAACCGAGTGTTTTCACCTTGAGAGAAAAACTCAGACTAAATATGCAGAGTTTGTGTGTTAAACATGTAAATGAAACAAAAACACAACTCCAGGTCTGTTTGTGATGAGGAAACAACATTATAACATAGATCAGAAAATAGAGTAATATGGGCCTTTAATTATAGTTTATAATATTAAGAGATATTAAGATATAATTTTCATAACATGCTAATATCATCCATAAAAAAACTATTACTTTTACATTATAAGGTTAGGAATCACTACCTTCAATATTTGTACTTTCATATAGATCAGCTCGCTATATTTTCTCCATGAATAACTTTATAACTTCTGTATCACTTCGCTGTTACTTCCCACATGCAATCTCACCACTTTATCTGCTCGACTGGACATATTTACATAGTGGATACTCCATCCACTGCCTCAATTCCCTTAAAACCAAAGTCTAAGTTAATGAGATCATAAAAGCCTTCAATGAGCCAGCTAAAGACGCTAATCGAATGTAGCCAATGACCGCGCGAGTCACATCGTCGCCATCTCTGCAACCTTTTATTGAAACGCACATATTAGCATTAGCGCTATCATGCTCCCGAGGCCTGGAGGAAAAGGACTAACCGGAGTCAGTCTAGCCTTGGTCCATTATCCTGGTCCCAAATGTGCATGTAGCATGTTTTTTATGAATCAAATTAGTCCATAAAACGCCAGAGGGTCCCAGCAGACTTCCGTGAACCTGTCGTAACGCTATTGTCGAGGACTTCCAGGCAGAGGTATGACATCATCAGGGCCAGATGGCAGGTGAAAGGCCTTCTGGGGATTGGAGTTGTTTTGGTTGGGTAGATTTGTACTTCCACTTGCAATGCTGCAGGGAGTTCTTCATTTCAGTGCATCCTCTTTTTCATTTTAAGCTCTTCAAAAACAACTTGATTTTGTGAGTTTGCTCGACTAGAGAAATTGCGGTAACTCAGATTTAAATAACCTTATTAAAGCATGAAGGGTAATGAATAGCAAGTTTATTAAGAGTAACTCAGACTCAGTAAGATCACAATACATCACTTTTTCACCAGCAAAAGACCAAATTAAAAGCATTTTTGTATTGTTTAAAAAAAAAAACTGTCTTTGCTACGAGCGGGTTTGCATCTGCATAAACCTGACTCTTATTTGACCTACTTGTTGCCGTGGAAATGCTGTTCCTTTGGCTATAATATTCCACACTATAGCATCAAATTCATCTATCTACATGGAAAATGTTTCGAAGTATGAGTTTTTCTTTCTATTTCCTTGTGCCTCCTCAAAGTTACACATTTTGGCCCCAACTCCTAACCATAAGCCATCCTAACCCCATTTTTTATATTTTTTTTTTTTCAATGAGGGCAATTAAGATGTATTGCAAGGTGGTGCAGAAACAGTACGCTTCAATTGCAATATTAGCCAAGAAGCTAATCTTTCATTTCAAATTGATTCAATGCTCATTTTTACCAGGGGGGTGATGACACCAAAATATATTCAGCGTGAAACTCAAACTCAAAGCACAATAGGTGAGAAAGGCCAAGTTACAAGTCAGATCTATAGAGAGGCGAGGTCACTCACAGTAAATCAAACACCTGTAACTGAAAACATGCGATTTATTCATTTATTTACTACATTACATGAACTACATTGGCTGTACTAGATGCATTGTTTCAAGCGTTATAGCAAGAAACGCTCATTTTCAAAACCTGTCCATAGGAGACCTGAAAATTTAAAACAAACTAAAGGTGCATAATATTAATAATAACCTTTCAATATAATGCCATACTGTGAAACATTCTAGATAAAGCAATAACCTCACACAGCAGAAAACATACACGGTGCACCTTTAAATATGTTTTTCATTAATCGTTAACGTTAACAAGCATTAATGAGCTTTTTATCATGCAAACCTATGATAGAATAACAGCTAGCTAGCATAACAATTCTTCCTCTACTTTTTTTTTTTTTTTTTTTTGCCCACAACTTCAAAGTTTTGTATTTCCATACCGCAAAAAAATAAAATCAGTCTCCACACATATAGCCTGGGGAGAAAAGTGCTACATTGCATCATGCTTCCATCAAAATCTCATTCGCCGAAGAAAATAGGATTGGGCCGCGCTAAAAATAAGAGTGAGTGTGTGTGTGAGCGTGAGAGCGAGAATTGGGTTAATCCGACGCTGAAAAATGACAATTGTTTGAAACACGATTACTGTTATTAAAATACACAGACACGGCAGAGAGAGTCTAACTGCGTTTCAGTGGGTGTCAGTCATGTGTGGAGCAGCAACGAGGGTCAAAAGGTTACGGGGGACAGACTGGGGGACCAAATGGTGGGAGGGAGACAGGGAAAATATAGGGGAAAGCAAAATGTGAGTGGCAAACAGAACTGCAGATATCTAAAGGGCCCATATTACGTTTTGTTTTAATTTTTTTTTTTTTTAATCTCTGTTATAATGTTTCTTCTTGTGTTTGGTTTTTAACACAAAACCTGCATATTCAGGATCTTAAACTGAAAACACGATGTAATTGTGTGGCGATACAGGAAGTGCTCCACTGTGTTTTTAAAGTCCATACACCAGCCTACAGTTTGGTGTCGGCTGGTCTGAGGTGGCTGGTGGGACAGTGCTGATGGAGGAGGTTGGTGCGACAGGGAGGGGCCAGGTTATGGAGGACCTTGTGCTGGGAGCCAGGGGAGATGTTTGAGGACAGAGGAGATGTGGTCAAATGGTTAATGATAAGGCTGAGTGATATGGAAAAAAAAAACAATAAAACAAACAAAAAAATGGAACAGAGAAGTGATAAAAAGCTGTTGCTAGCCCTCATGGCGGCGAGTAAAAAGAACATCACTAAAAATGGCTAAATCCTGCTCCGACTTCAGTGGATGGCTGGATTGATATAGTATCTGAAATATATAGGATGGAAAAGCTAAGTTACACAATAAACATCCAAAGGAACACATTTTATAGTATTTGGAACAAGTGGATCATGTATATCACCCCAACTAGAACTGATTTCTGATTTTCAGAACTGATGTCTGTCACTGAAGCTGAAGCTATGGAATAATTGTAAAAAAAATAAAGCTGATTACTTTGCAGATTTCATCTATTGAGGGTTATTTTTAGAACAAAACCGCCACGATAAACGAGGGACCACTGTTTAAAAATGTGACCATTTGAACTCTTCTCCAGACTAGACACTTTTGCCGACAGAGGATTAGTGAGGAAGTTGATCAATGAGAATTTCAAATAACTGAATCTCGATCTCAGTTCATATTTAATTAACTGCACAGAGTTTATAATTTGCAAAGCATTGATTAAATGTGAACTTTTTCAGAACAGCATTTGCAGGCTATGTGTGTTGTAGCCTCTAGCACATTTAGCACATCTGGATCTAGTGAACACTCTGGAGCACTGTAATGGGAGGTCACATCCTCCTCTCCATCTCCATCCTCAGGGACAGGCCCAGTCAAAGGCTCTGTTGTCTGAGAATCGTCCCGCCCAGAGAGACCAGCGTCTAGGAGCTGGTGGAGATAGGAGTGTCCACCATTAGAGCTTCATCAACAGGTTTCAGATCTATGACTTTCAGAATGAGTTCCCATAGCGAAGAAATACTTTGTGATTTTGCGATAAGAGGCGTGTAATGTGGAAGTAGTTCTTTAAATTCAATGGGTGGAACATTATCACTCCATCAAAAACTACTCTTAGGTTCAACTTTTTTTTTAAAGATATATTCATTTTTTTAACCTTGAAATATTGCAGAAAAAAAAAGTCCCTGAACGTCTCTCCGAACATTCGAAAAGCATCCCTTCAAACCCAGTACAAAAACAAGTGCGTTAATGTTCTGAACGTATAACAGTAATAACCATGTGTTTCCATAGCAACCAAGATACTAAATGCACAAAGCCTAAGAAAAGAAGCATTAGCCGAGGCATTTGAAGAGCACCAGAAACCACTCCAGCTCCATCACATTATTACATTCTCCTCATACTAGTGTGTTATTCAGAATGAGACATATGTTCTAGAAATAAGACCTAACGGAAAAGGCGAAAAAATATATAAAAATGTGAAATTACACAGAAGGATTCATAGTTTGAAGCTTGACATTTGGCTTGACATATGGGGAAAAAAATAAATACTTTTAATGCATTTTCAGAATTCTCTTTTGACATTTTCATATTATTCCTGACATGCAGTACAATTTACACAGTACAATTATAAAATATGCTAACCTCGGTGCTTGTTTAGCTAGTTTTTCATTGCTTCTAATATGGGACGGTTTCACTGAAATTTGTTGTTAAAGGTGCACTTTGTAACTTTCCAAGTAGACGCTTCGCCACCTGGTTGTTTCCATGGAACTTATATATTGTATTTATTAATTATGCTCAAAAATATCTTGGAAATCGATCCTGGTGGTGTCACTTGCTAATCTCCATGGAGATAATATAATGATATACTGTGGAACATTCTACTTAGGCAACATATAGAGTGTATATAACCATTGTGATCATTTCTAAATTTCTGCTAAACTTCTGTTTTTAATGCCTATTTTTGTCAGCAGAGGGAGCTCTAACACAAATGTGATCAATGAAATTTTTTTTTTTTTTTTTTAAGTCATAAATAATAAATATAATAAAAAAAAATGGGAGGCCAAAATTGTAAAGTGAACAGTTTATTATTCATCATCAAAATCTTGTCTTGTGTTGTTGTATTGCGTCTCGTCTCGTGGAACTCTTGTCCCATCTCTAATGTTGCCCATCTTCTTTCCTTCCAAACAGAATCCAAGCCAAAACACGCGAACTCCGGGAACGCCAAGCTAAGGAGCGGGAATACGCCGAGATCCAGGACGTGGTGAGCCCCGCCCTCAGCTCAGACGAAGAGCACACCTACGCAGGCATCGGATCTCTGGACTCTTCGGTGGACGGGAGCAGTCTTGACCACAGCCACCACCACTACCACCTGCCCCACAGCCCTGACAGCCCACCCACGACCCTCCACAACCAGGACAATGGACCCCCCGTGGAGGCCGTCTACGCCAAGGTCAACAAGCATCGCAATGGACGTCCTCCTGCTCCCGACAGGTAGGAATGCTGTTGGGATATGGTGGCATGGTGTTTGAAACTGAAACTGCTGGATTTTATGTTTTAACACTATGGGATTATGTGTTGGAGACTGTTTTTTTTTTTTTTTACGAGCGCTATTGTCAATGTGGAATTGAAAGTTTGACACTCAGCGGATGCCATATTTTGAGATAGACTTTTGTGGAATTGAGAAGTTGGATTTTTGATCCTTTAAACCTACGATTCTGTCGGTTTATTTAATTTTTTGTTACCAGTAGATGGCGGAGGTGAAATCTGTTCCCCCTTCCCCCTCACCTCCACTTGTTCGGGCTCACCTTTCCTTTTTGGTCTTCTTCTGTCAGGTCAAAGCTGGCACATTATCAGGCAGCAGTAACGTAGATACCATCTAGTGGTGAAGCGTGAGAATAACGGTGGGCAAGTCGGCCAATCTAATTACAGATAGTAGCTTTAAAGTTGCTAATTATTATGTGATACTTTTGGGTCGAGTTTTTAGGTTCTGAAACTCTTACAAATTTAGCATTTGTCAGATTTTAAACTTCTATACCTCTTTTATGAATTATTTATTTAAAGATGCTGTTTCAATGCAGTATTTTCGGATTTGATGTGATTGTAGAGGACGTAATATTTTTTGGCCCCCATAGAATGCTGGGATGTCATGTGAAACACAGATTCCAACAATTAATTTAGGCAACATGAAAAACTGAGTTACAATAGCAAGACAAGGTCAGTAAGTAGAGGTAATAAAAAGTAACTCATGCTATTTCATTCAACCGGTGATACTCTCCGCAGCAGTAGAACCCTCTTCCCCCTCAGCCTCTCCATCTTCTCCTCTTTCCCATTCCGCTGACACCCAATCAACCAATACCAAGATTTACTGGATTGAACAGAACTCTATAGGCTTATGATAAACATTTACTGAGATTAAGTCGCAAATTATGTTTATGTTAGCATTGTGGCTATTTTGGGCTAGCGCTACTTTGTATCCTTTGTGCGGCAATCTAATATAAATGCATGGATTGTAAAATAAACTCACCGACTGAATTTTGGATGTGGACTTCGTTCAAGTTGTTGAAAAAGTGTTTCTGTTTCCAATGCATGGCTTTTTGTGGAACCGGATTTGTATCGAGAGACTCAATATATAGTTACTATATGTCTCCAATTGTCAAAGTTTTTCTCTCTCTTGTTGAAAATCTCTTTACAACTCCCCCTTGTCCTTCATGTGTCCATTCAAACATCACTAACTGTCTCTGCGCCTTTGTTTACACCTCACACTCGTCGTTCACCCACACTCCATCCATTATGCATGCACCTCCACTTGTTCATCTGTACTTATCACGCGCGACACATGCCTCCCGAGCAACAATGAATTTCGCACCGGATTTATATCACCTTGCTTGTCCCGCGAGACCCTCTACCCCTCTCTCGCAATCCTAGCTAGCTAAAACAACAGTCAGTGATGTTAGCGCTACCTATCTACTGTGCTGGAATTTAATTTCGGTTCGCCTGGCTTTTTTTTCATTATCCTCGGATCATAGGTAATCCTCGTCAGTCCCCCTGCGTGTATGTTGTTATGTTGTTTCGCGGCCATGGTACACTGCGGGGACGCTAGGGGGTTGTAGCGCTCATAACCGGCGTGTCAACGGGAATATTTGATGCAATACAACAGGGTTCTACCAAGTTTACAGATTTGAAAGGATGAGCGAAATGACGTAAAGGAGGGCGAATGGAAAGACTTTGAGAATAAAGTGGAGAGGTTGTGACAAGTTATTGACGGAATGGAAATGGTTTGTGTTTAAGAGTGAGTAGGGCTGTCAAAAGTATCGAAAATCGGATACTTAATCGATACTTAAACTTTGTGCAATCCCTTAGTTGTCCAGTTATGATCCATAGTAAAAGAAAAGATATGAAAAGTTGTTGAAGCTGTTCATCCAAGCCACTTCTTCAGTTCGGGTCAGATCATTGGTGGACTCTGCCTTATATCTATCTGAAAGGAGGAGCTTCAACAGCCTTGCTCCAGATTGGCTTTTTGGTTGCTATGACACTCGGAATTCCAAATATGGAACTTGGCTCCAAATTCGCCCCTGTAACTGCTCTACCCTCGTTGAGTTTCATTTGTCTGGACGTCACACTCCTTTAGTCCACTTCTTTATACAGACTATGATTGTGACTTTTGGATAGAATATTCCCTAGCGTGATGCATCAGTGTGTTTTAGATCTCTACTTCCTGTAATTTTCAATATATTTTTTGACCTTTTCTTTGCAAAAAAAAAATTCTCTGGTATGTGTAAAACTATAATTTATATTTACAACATGTATTATCTCACCAAATGAAGTAAAATTCTGAGAATGATAAATACCGGGCATGCACACTTTAATCAACAACTCATCTATAAAAAGAAGGGGAAAAAAATCTAACTGAAACTTATGGACAAAATGTTTCTAATTTGGAGGATTGAGGCAGTTTTAATTATGCTAACAACTAAAAGTCATGGTCAAATTGCGTTTTAATGTAATCAATATGAGCATTTGTCAGGAGGTGTGCAGACTGTAAAAAACACTGAAAGGCACCTGATAATTGTATTCATTTAAAAAGTAGGTACCACAAAACCCGTCAAGAGCAGCGAGTGACCACAATGCAATGCAAGCACTTTAGTTAAGCCTGTCATGATAATTAAAATACTGTGTAATCGTTCAACATATGGAACAATGTTTGTGGGGCTTAAAATTTATCGTGTGTACAATTTCTTTGCAAAAGTGGGGAGATTATGGGTATTTTAGTTGTATTTTATTTTCGACGGAGCCAGAACTGCGCCAATGAGTACTTCCTATTTGGAACACCCCGGCTAGCACGTTAGCTATATCCATTTATATTTACAGTCTATGGGCACAATTTACACATAAACACTTTTTTTGTGATACTTTAAACATTAATTTAAAAACAATTTTAAAAATGAAAGGTGTGTTCTTTATTTTTATTTGTCAAAAAATTATGTTTGGCTGTGAGTTTTGGCCGAGTGCACTACATTGTTGCTAGGTAATCGTTTGCTAGTGTGATGTCATGATTTCCAACCAGGAAGTAACGTTTTAAACCTAAAAAAGGACTAAATTAGGAAAACAACAGATTTTCTTTTAGAAATTTTAAATATAATGACTGTTTTAACTGTGTTTTAATAATATGAGTGGTCTAATCTGTCACTTTAAAGCTGAAGTACCATAGATTAGCCTGTTCATTGTCTCCTTACTAGTTAGCCCTCCAGCCCTGATTGAGTTACTATTCCAGTTCTTTCCCATCAGTCCTTTGCTCACTCACTTCCCGCTGGTGTGACATGTCAGCAGACTCTTCCCTGGAGGCTGCCCTGCTCTCTGTCCTATAGGATTTTATTCCAAACCAGGATCATCCCCACGTAGTCTGTATGATTGACAGCCATCACCTCGGGCTCCTGACCTTTCTGCAGCCGATGTGTGACCATATGTGACCGAGGCAGAGAGGAGCACGTCTGCTGCTGGGTCTAACACGTTTAGATAAGAGAAGGTTATCTGGTCAGCGAAGTGTGTCCGTTTGAGAGAGCTATGCATTTTAAAGTTCCTGTTTTATGCAAAAAAATTGACTTTTGTGAGCTTTAAGCCATGTTATAATGGTGTTACCTCATCAAAATCATACCTGGAGTTGTGTTTTGTTTCATTCACACATGTTGGAGCAGAGTTTTGTTCAGTTTGAGAGAAGAACTCAGCCTAAATATGGAGGGTTTGTGTGTTTAAAAATGTGTGAATGAAAGAAAACACAACTTCAGGTGTGTTTGTGACAGAGATCAGAAAACGGCATAATATATCTGCAAAATTAAAGGCAGTCGAATGGGAAACTGAATTTAAATGATCACTTTTAATTAAGTAAAATATACTAAATACCATGTTAACCCTGCAGTTTATACCTCCACAATAAGTTGGTTATTTTAGGATTATCTCTGCAAAAGATAAAACAATTAAAGCCCCACTGTGTTAAACCAAAAATGTATTATTTATTCGTCCACTGATCCGAGGGTTGGCGGTTTGAATCCCGGTCTCGACTGAAACGGCGTTGGTTGAGCAGCAAGATTCACTGACCCACAGGTTGGCAGTGCAATTCCAGCTCCCACAGATGAATGCTGCCGTTGTGTCCTTGGGCAAGACTCTTCATGTGATTTTTTTTATTTTTTATTGCACTGAAAATGTCCAAAAACCCGCGTCCTTACTGTGAGCTGGCTTGCATCTCCACAAACCTGACTCTTATTTGGTCTGGAGGAGGGCCTTCTACTGCTTGTCTCCATGGAAATGATGTTCCTTTGGCTATAATATTCCCCAGTATGGCATAATACTTATTTATCTGCATGTTCCGAAGTATGGTTTTAATTTTGCCTGGAATCAGGCAGGTGACATGCATTAAGTATAATAGCATCTGTTAATACCCTGTTAACCCTTTATTTTAGACCTCCCCAAACAAGTGATTTTTGTTTTACTTTTACAATATATTCAAATTGTTGTGGCTACTTGAAACAAGGCAGGATTATAACTTGGGGATAAACCAAAAGTGTTTTTCAAGTTTTTTTTTTTTTTTTTTTTTATTGAAAAACACCAACAGAAATAATTGTAACCCTGCATGAATTGGTTAAGTAGCAAGTTTTAATTTTCATGCATAAAAGTTATCTGATTTATTCCCTAACCAAAAAAACAAGTTTTCCATTTTTTCATTTATTTTTTCCCATCCAAGAAAAGTTATAGGAGGAACTTATTCTAACTATACTGAATTTAAACAAAGAAATTTTGCGTTACTGGATAGATGTTAAAACATTCATAGAGATGTACTAGCCAAAACTAGATTTTTTTTTTAGCTTCTTAAAAATCCCCAGTGGTTTAACTTTACACGAACTGAAAAATCTCTTCGCTGTGACACAATCCCGATCTCAGTTATAATATATTTTTCACAATCGTCTTTGCTACCAAAAGTGAAAGGTACCTGTTTAACAAGCTGGGACTTCATTTACATTTAGAAGCATTAAAACACGCAGTAAGACCTCAACACGTATCGTATTTTCAAAGTCAGTATACACCAAACGTTAACACATAATTCCTAGCTTTCCAAAACACTATTATCACCTTCTACTTGCTTTCATGCCTGTTGCAAATTGTCACCTCCGCTAGTTTAATTTGAGCATTCCTAGCTTAGCGCGCTATGCTAATTATAGATACAAGCTCGTAGTGAGTTTTGGGTTGTGCGCCTTGAGAAAGCGATAGCGCCGTATGGGGAAAAAAATAAATATATAAAAATATTGGCAGGGACCGGATTAGCCGCTCGCGAGTTTGTTTGTTTATTTATTTATTTTTTGATTTTGAAACAGGCATCCAGTGTTTGCGGCCCCTCCCTCATTTGCATATCTCGTGTATTGCAGCTTCAGTAATATTTGTCTTGCTGCCTTTGAGATATAATAACGTACACTGGTGCTATTTGAGCTCAGAGGCGTTCTGTTTACAATTTTCAAAGAGAGGAAAACGCCGGAGCTGGGAATGCGTGGCAGTCACTTCGCTGTCATAACAAATATAAACAGTGATTTGCATTTCTGAATGAAACCTAATGGAACTTTTATTGTCCAATACAGAAGGGGCGATACAAGGGAAATTGCAATCCTTTGTAATTTTGGCATATAAACAACAAGTAGGGGCGGGAACTCACTCTACATAAGTAATGTCATTTGCACTACTGCCGCTTAATGGGGTTGTGTCCTTGGGCAAGGCATTTGGGCAAGGTGGTGATTGGAGAGATGGTGGCGCTTATTGGAATCAGTCTAGACCAGGGCGTCTGTGGTTATAGAAATAAGTTTACCACTACAGTGTGTGAAGGCGTGTAGAAAAGCGTTTTAAGATATTGTAGCGTTCTGGTGAAAGGAAACACGCTGAGGTTCTTCTGGTTGTTATTTTTTCTGAATTTAAGGGCTACTGTAGGCCGTAATCCACGCCAAAGCAAGAGCAGAACAACAGCGGTCTCAACTCACTAGAGCCAGTCTCCAGAACAGACCAGTAACTGACCAGTAGGACCTTCACGTCAACTTGTCGGCATAGCAACCAGGTGTCACATACAAAAGCAGATATAAGAACAACACAAGGTTTCAACTCTGAGGTAAACACAAAAAATCAGATCATTACAATATGAAGGGTTTATATCTGTGTAATCCCTCAGTCGTCCAGGTCTGATCCAACGCAAAAGACCCTTCAGACAGATATAAGACAGTGTCCACCATCAATC
This sequence comes from Periophthalmus modestus, assembly GCA_019594935.1. Lineage (NCBI taxonomy): Eukaryota > Metazoa > Chordata > Actinopteri > Gobiiformes > Gobiidae > Periophthalmus > Periophthalmus modestus. The sequence goes on from JAIEZT010000021.1 coordinate 6,652,414, forward strand.
TGACCAGAACTGAAGAAGCAGCTTGGATGAGCAGCAAAACATCTTCACTCCTACAATGATTTGTCCAGTTGACAGATTTAAATTTCGTCTTTTGCTATTAAGGGGCTTAATTATTACTTCCACTTTGGCATGGCTATGGTCCTGTTGTTATAGCAATACACAATTCAGATCAAAATGTTACATATTTTGACTGGAGAAAGGTCTTCACAAAATCCTTCAAATCAGGAAGGAATCGTTTGAAACTCATGAGGAATTGGCATTGAGCTTTAACACTAAACCCCATACTTGATTTAAAGATGCACTATGTAACTCTTCTAGTCAGGGTTCTGCCACCTGCTTGTCTCCATGGAGATGTTGTTGCTTTGTCCTGAAGGTTCCACAGTAAGACAATAAACTCCTGTCTTTCTCTATCATTCTATCTCATGTTTATTTAAGTACAGGCGTTTCTGCTCGCTCACCTTGAAAAACATATATTCTTACTATGAACGGGCTCGTCTCTCCATAGCTATGACTTTACCCGATGTTATCCCCTGCTGATTAGATAGTTTAATGCCATACTTTGGAACATTCCAAGCAAAGTAATCGTATCTTCTTGGGAACAACAAGAACATGGTCAATGGTCACACTTTTATATAGCGCTTTTCTATCTTCTAAGCACTCGAAACGCTTTACATCAAGGAGCCACTCACCCATTCACACACACATTCATACACCAGTGTGACGCGGGGGTGAGGTGGGGTGAAGTGTCTTGCCCAAGGACACAACAACGGCATTTATCTGTGAGAGCTGGAATCGCGAGAGCAGGATTTGAACTGCCAACCTTCCAACAACAACTCTACCAAATGCGCTACTTCGGCCAATACTTTATCACTTTAAAATAATATATATTACATTTTTACTTTCTACAAACACATACAATACACTCAAGTCCGTAAAAGGCACCTAAAGTGATCTCAAAGAAGGCGTATCATTTTGAATCGGCATGCTAAACACTATTCCACCCGTGTTTTAAGCTATCTCCTGATTATCATATGACCTCCGCGATGCTAGCACACATCTTACCTTGTAGAATTGGTTCCGGGGAGCTAGCAAATACCAGCAAATTGAGTTGAAATTAGCTGACAACCTTCCTTTATTTGTGTGTCAGCGCTGAGAAAAACACGGCAAAATGCGTTCCCTCGAACTAATCAGGATCTTAAGGTCTGAAAGGCACCACGACGGAGGCGGAGGAGCTAAAAACAGAGCAGCCCTGGAAGTTCCCATAAGGTTGTTTACTGCGGTACAAGGTTAGAGCCGGGGACACTACGCAAGTCCACAGATACTATTTAGGGATGTGTCTAATGGAGAGGTATGTACGGAACAGGTTGTAGATGTAGAAGATATTGTTACTTTTTGCTTCAAGAAATATGTTATTTCTCAAGCTGTAGGTCGCCCATAAAGGCAGAAAGCAAAATCTGTGTCTCTAATATGAATTATCTGATTGCGTAATGCTAACTTCTCCACCAGAGAGCCCACAATCTGTCTGTCTCTATGGAGATGTTACGCTTTGACCTGGAATGTTGCACAATATGGCATTAAACTGATCCTACTTGTGTGAATTCAGTCACAGAAATACCCTGGAAAAAAATAGTATCCTAAGTATGAGTGGGGACGCCTCTCCACAGATGGATCTTACTCATAACCGGGTCTGGTGTCTCCATAGATTTAGACTATGTTTAATGCCATACTGTGGAACATCCCAGACAAAACAGTGACATCTTCATGAAGACAAACAGGGAATGGAAACTCCACCAGTAAAGTTGCATAGTTCACCTGTACAACTACTTACATTTTATACTATTGAATAATGCATAAAAGTTCAACTGACTATAATGTACTGTATATAGCTATTTACATGATGCATTTATGTTTGAATTTTTCCATTAAAAGCACATTCACCACCACTAACCACACTGAAGCGCCCTTGTCTTTTCTCCTTCATAAGAGGAGGCCACAGCTGGATATGTAACCAATTCACCCTCCATTTCTTCCTAATAGGCCTTTAGCAATTTTTATGGTAAGGTCAACTTTACTGTAAAACATGTACCAACCAGACCCGAGCCCATAAACCTCCCCAGAAAAACGAGACTCTAGTGTTTTTTTCACCTCCGTTTTGCCGTATTGGGTTTTACTGCTCCTCAATGGGATCACGCCACCACCAAAGCTCATTTGACAATTTATTAGCAGCTAGCGTGTTATTAGCCTTGGCAGCCCCACTGGTGTTTTGACAGCGCTGTCAGCCTCAGTCAAATCCAAGGGCGGCAATAGCGGTCAGGCTAAAGGAGTTTGGTGGAAGGCTCATATCAAATAAACCTAAACAATATTTTCAGATTAAAAGTTTAAAGGATAATTATGTTTTTTTCTTTCATTTTAGAACAAAAATATCAAATTGTTATGAGGTCGGAGTGGCATAGTCGATTAAGTTTCCGTTCCGCTAACGAAAGCATCAAAGGTTCAAACCTCACCAGGGTGCAGAACTGCCATGTAACTTGAGAGGCATACACGTATGACAAAAATAATCAAATAAAAAAATGAAATATACCAAAATAACTTGACTTGAAAAAATAAAATAAATAATATAATATAGCCTCTAAAACCCAACAAAACACTATTGATAATTAAATAAAAAAAAAAGTTTTAAAAAAAAAAAAAAAAAAAAAAAAAAAAAAAAAATATATATATATATATATATATATATATATATATATATATATATATATATATATATATATATATATATATATATATATATATATAAAATATAAAATAAAAAAGTAAAAAAAAACACGCAAAAAACAATATTTTATTATATTATTTTTCAATACATTTTGCTTCATAATTTTCCCTTTGAACTACTTATGCATATATGACAAAAAAATAATAAAATAAAAATAAAATACATACCAAAATAACTTGACCATATTATAATATATAAGAAAAAAAAAAAATTAATTTAAAAAATAAAATAAAATAATAATAAACAAAAACACTATTGATAATTAAAAAAAAAAAAAAAAAAAAATAATATATAATTATATATATATATATATATATATATATATATATCTATATATATATATATATATATATATATATATATATATATATATATATATATATATAATAAAATATAAACCAAAAAAAGTAAAAATAAAACACGCAAAAGCAATATTTTATTATTTTATTTTTAATAAAATTTTGCTTCATAATTTTCCCTTTGAACCACTTAAAGCTGTCACAACAACTAGAAGCTTTTTCATTATGTACCTTCAACAACAAGTCAAACCCAGCTAAACCGCCTGACCTTATTTCTCGACAGGCAGCTGACAAGTCAACCCCTCCTTTTACCGTGAGGGAGGAGGGCCCTTGGGTGCATGGCTGCGGAAGGGGCGCATTACGGATTCTGCTCCTACCTTTCCACAACCGCACCTGTCAACCACAACGTGACAGGCGCCATGCTCAGGATTTGGGGAGGGAGGAGGAGGAGGGGGGACAAAACCTTATAAGTAGAATTTGATTGACTGCTGTTCCCATTACTTACACTAAAGTTTCCGTGACATAGAAGCTCCGAGTGGAATGTGGTTGGAGAGATATGGTGCTCGCTGGAAGTTCCAACATCTAACAGCGTTTCGGGATTCCAAGTCCAAACCTTCTCCTCTACCTTCAGAAGTTGAAATGAGATTATGAAGGAGCTAATGCATTTTCCACAGCCGATAAAGACTCAGGTTTTTGAACTGTATAGAAAGTCCACTGCTTTGTACTTCACTGTGAAATGCTAATCGCAGCTACTCATGGTCTTGCTCTGTCATCTGCAGAGGGATAGGTGTTGTTCAGAATCAACCCAGACTGAGAGCGTATATATTTTTTACATGTTGTCTTCCATTATAGTGTATCCAGATGTCAAACTTTGCGAAAAATACTATACAAAAATAGTAGTAGTGACGGTAGCTCTGCTGGTAGAGTGTTCGTCCACTGATCGGAAGGTTGGCGGTTCGAATCCTGCTCTCGACATAAACCTTGGTTGTTTCTTGAGATCCACAGCTCCCACAGATCAGGGCTCTTGTTGTGTCCTTGGGCACGGCAATTAACCCGCCTCACCCCCAGTGTCTGCGTACACTGGTGTGTGAATGGATGAGTGTTATTTCTATAAGATGCCGTTATAAACCTTAGTCATCAAAGAATCTTTAATAGTAACATAGGTTGAAGGCGGTTTTCCTTCCCATTCAAGGCAGTTGGTGAAGGTTCAGTTTTGTTTTAATGCAGTTCGTGAATCAGTGTTTTCTTGAGGATTATGAAAGCATTTTGGTGAAGACAATTTCCTACAATCTTTTGAAATCCTTGTTACTATTTCCATTAGAAATTTCATTAGCGATAAGTACTTCTACAAATGCCTCAAAGTGGAGAGAGCAATACAAATGAATTAAAGATATGCTATGTAACTTTTGTGGCGGCAGGTTTATCAACTGCTGGTGTCGCTGAAATGGTTTTGCTCTAAAGGTTTTTAAACAAATATGTCTTTCATTTCTTCCATTATATTTATTTTTGGTTTAATGGAGTTGCCTACTTGTCTCCATGGGGATTGCCAGGTTTAACGCTATGTTAGGAAAGACAATCCTTCTTTGAACAGGAATGGGGGCTTTAGACATCATCTATCTTCTATTTATAACTCCATCCATAGACCCAAATCAAAGCAAAGGAAACAATAAGGTAGGCCAGTACAGTTTGCCAATAGGTGTGAGAGCAGCCATTAGGGGCCTGAATGATTATGCCAAGTACGACTCAGACACACTTCACAGTTTAAACCGAGCCTACAAACAGAAACTGTAAACAATAGGTGTGTTAGTTTCACTTTCAGTGTAGTTAGCTCCTCCCCTCAGATAGATATAAGGCAGTGTCCACCAGTAATCTGACCAGAATTGAAGAAGCGGCTTGGATGAGCAGCAAAACATCTTCACTGAACTGAATTTTTCTTTTACTATGGATCATACCTGGACGGCTGAGGGATTACACATATTTTTTGGAACATTCTATCAAAAAAACATATACAGCCCCTCTTTAAACAAATACCTGTTACCAAAGAGTTTGCTCATGTGCTTTTAATTGTCATTCAAACTTGACACAACCCACCTCAGGCCCAAAGTTCCACAAAGGAACTACCCCCAACCGCCACCATTTTCTTATCAATATAACTTTTCAATTTCTTAAAAACACAACTTTTCTAAACATCTAAAACCAATCTTCCCAGCTACCAATTATCTTCTATATTCTTTTACATGACTCCATCACTATAATAGAGAAACTGAGGCTATCATTTCAAGTCTCTCAATCAGACATCCTACAATCCCAATCACCACTAATCTTTTTTTATTGTTCCTTCTCATAACGTTGTTGTAATTAAGCGCAATTAACAATCAGCGCGCGCCATTTTTATAGCCTTTATTTTCGCTTCAATCATCTGCGGATTACCAACACTCTGTGACTCTAGCATGTGTAGCTTTGATTAAACGCTGGTTCTTAATAATGCATTGGCAAACAAATGCTTTGCTAGCTCTTGCGTTGTCTAAGTGCTAATAGCACTCTTAGTTAACCCCCAGGGAGTCAAATTGATACGTCTCGCAATAGAAGACTTGTTTTCTTTATTGCGCCGCATACATTAGCTAACTAATGATATTTTACAAACTTGCCGCTAGCTGCTTTATGCTAGGTCGAAGCCGCTCTTGGTGCCTTTCTATACATAATTTGTGCGATATTTCATCCCTGCTAGCATGTTTTGTTGCTTGGGTCTGACAGCTTGTAGTGGTTGCCATTAGTCCCTCCGCGTGTGGTTGTATGCTAGCGCAATTAATGTCACGGCGAATGTGTGCTATGCCACTTTCCAGGCTCTAATTGAGAAAAAAAGTGGGTTTACCTGGAGACTAGCGGCAGCTGCAGTGATGTCGGTGTAATGAATGGGGATTCCAGCTAGCGCGTCTGATGTTAGCGATGTTAGTGCTTGGATGTTTGGAGATACAATAGTTGGGTCGACCAATTTGTAAAGGTGACATAACAAATATTCTTTTTATAGGTGATGAATGTTGTTTGTTGTTAAAGAAGCCATTTTGAAATTATGGTAGCCATGTCTGATATTTGTTATTTTATCTTAGTAAAAACATATATTATTCATGCATATAATACAGTTAATAATAACCTTTTTAAGGGTTGCAGTTATCATGCAGTATTTTCATGCAGTATTTTGCCTTGTGTCCAACTGTTAGAAGCAGCCCTGTAGTAGCCTTGCGGGGAATCTCTGAAAATGCATCATGGAAGCCAGCCACAAGCATTAAAGCATTTTTGTGATTAAAATGAATTACAATTGTAATCAGTAAAAGCAGTGCATTTTGATATGAACATGTTTACCTTGTATTTGGGGACACAGCTCATGTTTTAAGTTTTGAAATACAAATTCTACATACCTTTAAGAAGAGAGGTTGACGGGTGAATGCTTGTCCAAACTGGTCCCGCTATTTAGTTCCTTCTTTTCTTTTTTCTTTTTTTTTTATTAATTTATTTGAAAAGGGACAATGCACATTAATCAACATTACAAAAAAAAACATAAATGTGCCCGAGTTAGCTGACTAGAGCTAATTGATCCATATGAAATTATATTATAAGGCATTGATGTATATATTGATAACAAAAAAATTTAAATCCACTGCTCGATGCCTTGACCTGCAGCTATCCACCGGAGATTTTGATGTCATTTACGGCGACATCATCTCTCACTTGTCACTACAGTTTTCTAATGTCAGCGGATTTATTTCTTTTATTAAGTCATTTTAGATGAATACTGCGATTTAAAATGTGCGGACTCTAACATAATGATCCATGGATGTCATAGATTATAGCTATAGAGTAGACACGAGCACAGTAGGTCATCTTTAAGTACATTTTCTGTCATTTAGCTCGGCCCTTATTGTCCATATTGTGCACTGACAAACACAGCACTTCTCTCTATTGGACTAGTTAATGCAGCGACACAGATACTGCACCTTCTGCCCTCTCCTCTCTGCAGTATTTGATGGAGTCCGAATTTACCCAATCCGCTGGCCTTATCACACAAATGTACACAGGACCGAGCGTATATCCATCTCCCAGGCCATGCAAGTGAAATTTTCTCCTCTACACTCCCTCCTCTGAAGAGCCGGAGCCCCGTGGGACAGATGCGAGGAGAGCGGGCGAGCGAGAGGCAATTTATCCGGCGTTTGTACTATTAGCTTCATTTAAGAAAGCAAACAGCCTGCAAGCAGAGAGAGGGAGAGAGGGAGGGGAAGTAAGGGAGAGAGAGTAATGTTAGCTAAGAAGGGAAGGAGAGATGGGGAGTAAGAGAGAAGGAGAGGGAGAGAGAGACAGAGGGAGGGAGGAAGAGAAAGAGAGGAGTACTATTAGCTTCATTTAAGAAAGCAAACAGCCTGCAAGCAGAGAGAGGGAGAAAGAGGGAGAAAGAGGGAGGGGAAGTAAGGAAGAGAGAGTAATGTTAGCTAAGAAGGGAGGGAGAGATGGGGAGTAAGAGAGAAGGAGAGGGAGAGAGAGACAGAGGGAGGGAGGAAGAGAAAGAGAGGAGTACTATTAGCTTAATTTAAGAAAGCAAACAGCCTGCAAGCAGAGAGAGGGATAGGGAGAGAGTGCGAGAGACAAAGGGAGAGATGGGGAGTGAACAAGAAGAAGGGAGAGAGGAAGGTTAAGAGCGAGAGATGGGAGAGGAAGGGAAAGAGAGAAAGAGGGGGTGAAGGAGTAGCATTAGCTTTATTTAAGGAAGCAAATCTAAGGAGAGGGGGAGAGAGAGAGAGAAAAGAGGGAGAAAAAGACAGGGGTGGACTGAACAAGAGGAAGGGATGTGGAGATAGTGAGGGGAAGAGGGAGAGAACAGGGTGAGAGAGGGAGGGACAGAGAGAGACACATAGAGACAGAGGAAGAGGAAAAATAAGGGGATAGAGAGGAACAGGGCGATAGAGGAAGGAAGGGAGGGAAAAGGGGAGAGAAAGATGAAGAATAATGAGAGAGGGAGAGAGAGAGAAGGAGAGTGGGAGGTAGACATAGACAGAAAGAGAGTGAGTGAGAGAGATGAGTGTAAGAAAGGGAGAAATGGAGAGACAGGGAGAGAGAGGGAAGGGAAGAGAGAAAGAGAAAAAGACAAAGAATCATACAGCGAGAGAGGGAGTGATAGAGAAAGAGAGCGGATGAGACAAAGAGATAGAAAGAGAGAGGAAGAGACAAAGAAACATACAGAGAGAGGGAGGGAGTAATAGAGAAAGAGAGCGGACAAAACAAAGAGAGAGAAAGAAAGAGAGAGGGAGGGACTGATAAAGAAAAAGTTGACAAAATAAAGACAGTTAGAAAGAGAGCGAGAAACAAAGCAACAGAGAGAGAGGGAGTGATTGAGAGAGGGCAGACGAGACAAAGAGAGACAGAAAGAGAAAGAGAGAGACAGAGAAACATACAGATAGAGAGAGAGAGAGAGAGAAGATGAGACAAAGAAAGAGATAAAGACAGAAAGAGAGAGGGAGAGACAAAGAAACATACAGAGAAAAAGGGAGAGATGGAGAAAGAATGCGGACAAGACAAAGAGAGAGGGAGAGAAAGAAAGACTAAACCTAGATCCTAAATCGAGTGGATCAAGCTTATTAATGGCGCCACTACAGTGTGCACTCTATCAGCGTCCTTTCATTTCAGGCCTGGAGCATATGCATATAGGGTCTAATCTAATGCATTTTAACCAGCAGATGAAAGGGAAACGAGGGGTGGAGGTGAGGGGTGGGGCTAGGAGGGGTTCCAAAATGGCTGCGGGCGTTCGGTTGGAGGTTGGAGCCTGATTGGTGGAGCAAACGCCTCAGGACATGTCATTGTGTATGAGCAGTAAATAGACTCTTAATCCTGGATGATGCTGTGTTCTTGACAACATGATGGAGTATGAAGTGGTTAAAGACGTGAACACAGAGATGGTAGCTCACACTGATTGTTCACTGGTTGGCAGTTCAAATCTCGCTCTCGACATAAATATAATTCGTAGAGTGATCAGATCCAGCTCCCAAAGATGAATGCCGTCGTTGTGTCCTTGGGTAAGACACGTAACTTAACCCAGGGGTGTCCAAACTTGTATAATTAAGGGCCACGTATAAAAACACAGACAAAGCTAAGGGCCGATTGAGGGCCATAGATTGGTCACTAATACAGTGAATACTTCAAATCTGCGTTATTATTACAAGTTAGCCTGAACCACAAGACCTTTGTTCATACTTGTATCCTCAATGGGAAACATTCAATATTTGATTTAGGTTGTTAAAGTAGATTTTCAAAAATGTACAGTAAAAAGTACTGTTTCAGGTAATATGGGAAGCTAGCTAATACTGTACTATGGAACATTCCAGACCAATCAATAACATCGCCATGGAGACGAGATATTGCCAGACCCTCCACCAGAATTGTAACAGTGCACTTTTAAGTTAACATCCTTAAAACCCTAGGAGCTCATGAATAAATATAACCTTAGCTACATTTTTTCTCCTGGTTTTCCCCATTACAAATAGATTTCCCACACTTGTGCATGGCCGCTTTGTTTATTTAAAGAAAACACATGCGTCAGATCACAGCCAAACCAATTTTATAAACCAATCAGAGCAGCTAGGTGCTAACGTAGCATTGCCACGTTTATAATGCGATCTTCACACTGAGCTCCAGGAATAGCTGTGTGGCGAATGCACAGGCAGGTGACCAAGTGCTGATGTGTGTCCATGAGCAACGCACAGCCATCAAACCTCTCTCCTGTGTGTCCAAAAGTATTGCAGATTTGACAAAAACTAAATATTAATTGTTGTTTTAATTTTCAAAGCTGGATAATTACAAGATTTTTGACACATAGACACATTTTGAAGTAGTATCATCCATAGCGTCCAGTCCAATGAAGCTCATTGAGGCTGCGAGTATCATAGCAACCAAAGAGCCAATCTGCAGCAAAGATATTGAAGGTATAGCTCCTTGCTCTTTGGTTTAGCAGAGGCACTTAGCAAACCTGTTAATCAAACCTGTTGCTAACGCTAATGGGAGTAATGTCGGAGGGGGGGGGGATGGTGACTGATGATTTCTCTATTATTAAGGTTCATATCTTGAGTTATGGACACAAGAGCAAAATAAAAATACTAGGATCATGTAAATGAACATTTTAAGACCAAAGCATGACAGCAGCATTAACGCAGAGAAGGGTGACAGTTTTGTAAAATAAAGTAAATTGGAGCCAGAGTTGATGAAGCTGGAAGTGCAGCCCATGATCACTTCTTATTTGCAACACGGCGGCTAACAGGTTAGCTATGTCCATTTATACATACTTGTACCTCTCAACGCAAGCCACCGCAACCAGAAAGTTCACTTGTGTTTTGAAGTCCACACTTTCTCTGGACTAGTTTTGATCATTTTAGTGCTTAAATTACCTTAATTTTCCCTAACTTTACAAAACAAAGCATCTGCTATGTTATAATAATAATAATGCCTTACACTTGTAATGCGCTTTATCAAAGCCTCTCAAAGCGCTACACTGAAGTCATTATTCGTTCACTCCACACTTGGTGATAGTAAGCTACTATTGTAGCCACAGCTGCCCTGGGGTAGACTGACGGAAGTGAGACTACCTGTTTGTGACACTTGTTTGCTTTGCCGACAAGTTGATGTGAAGGTTCTATTCTTCAGCTACTGGTCTGTTTTGGAGACTGGCTCTGGTTAGTTGAGACTGCTGTTGTTTTGCTCTTGCTCTGGTGTAGATTACAGCCTTCAGTAGCCCTGGTGTTCAGAAAATAAACAACCAGAAGAAACTGAACATGTTTCCTTAATGGATCATGCGAGCTTTGTGTTTTTATTGGCCTTTAAAGATGCTTAGTATCTTTGCATTAGTGTTTCATGTTTTAGAAATTAAAATGTATAGAGAAAACATTATTTTGCACCAACTGTGTTCACTCTGCTTAGTTTTTCTATGAACAAGTTGATAATTTATGGACGTAAAACTGCACAGGGGACCTCTGGATTTCTACCTACGATGTCACAATCCAGGGAAAATTGAAACTGAATGTTCAGTGCAAGACAACCTCATAAAAAGGACTAATGAAACAAGCATGAATGAAGCTAAAAACAACTCCAGGTATATTTTTGATGAGGGAACAAAGTATAAGTTGGTTAAAATGCACAGTATCAATAGGCGCAAAAAACACTTCTTGTAATTAATGCCTCCGTGACATGTAACTGACTATCTTAAAATGGCTTTACATACCACCATAACTCTTGTAGCGCAAACAACTCAATCCAATCAGATCTCCCATTACACAATCTTAAACATCGCTATCCCTCATGAGTGGACATCAGACAGTATCCCCAGACTAGCGGCTCCATTTTGATCTATGGAGATATCAAGGGATGCATTAAAACGAACAAACAAGTGCACTGTACCAAGCTAAGAGCACATTTACAGGCATATGGTGGCCTTATGGAGGTCTCCTAGGCTCCGTGGAGTAGTATCAGGGCCAAACAAGTTCGACCGAGGTGAATTAAGCCAATATTGGTGCAGTTGTTGTGGCCAGAGGGGTACCAATTCCCACTATGATAGTTTAGCGATGCCATGATACCGAGAGAAAGCCGGCGGCGACCATGGTGCTTTCGAGGTCTGTTAGCGAAATGGTAGGTCAGAAAATGAAGTACATGTTGATAACAGATTATTTTTTTAGGTTGAGTTGGTTTGAAAAGAAGTTACTTTAGATGGTAGGTTCAAATATGATGTGTTTTATTCATGCAGTTCAGTATATTTCTGTGTTTTTGCATTCCTTTTTCACATTCCCGTCTCAAAAAAAAAAAAATAAAAATCTTTTTTGCTGTAACTTGGTTGAATATTGTAAGAAAAATTAAACACAAATCGTTATTTACCCCCAATATACTTCTTCAGCTCTCATGGGTTGTTTGCGTAAACCCTCAGTCGTCCAGGCTTGATCCATCGCAAAAGATGAAGTTTAAATCCATCAACTGGACAAATCGTTATATAAGAGTGAAGACGTTTCGCTGATCATCCAAGCCGCTTCTTCAGGTCTGGCCACCAGCAATCTAACCAGAACTGAAGAAGCGGCTTGGATGATCAGCGAAACGTCTTCACTCTTATAACGATTTGTCCAGTTGACAGATTTAAACATCATCTTTCTCTTGTGTTGGCTCATGGAGTGACTAGTAAGATTTTCCATTCCTTGCAACATAGAAAAAACCTGCTCGTTACAACCAAACTGTGAATGGATTTAAAACAATCTATAATTGATTTAGTGCCTTAAGTTCAAATTGTATGTATTGCTAATCCTTGACCTATTCAAAACACAATTTTTTCCCATAAAAAATAATTAAATAAAACTTGAGTTGGCAGTTGGCAGTATTCCGGGACCCCACACGACTCAATCTTCCATATTGGACGGGGGCTTAAGACAGATGGAATGTGCCGCTGACTGGTTCTGGTTGGATTTGGGAAGTATTCACCCATTCATCTCCCTGTAATTACAAAGGCCCTGGCTGAGATACGATTTGCCACCCAAGACCGATCTAGACTCCAGGATTGGGAAAGAAAAATAGCATATTCTCACAAAAAGAATATAGATAGGTCTCTTCAAACATTTGTGTAGAGTGCAGGGAGATGTGGGTACGGTAAATTTAATTACGTGGGCTGGGCACATTGGATGGGTTTCGATTAAGAGCAGCTATAACGCTCTGATACAGTTGTACTCCAGTGACCACTTAGAAAATACGCACTAAGCACAGACTAGAAGTGATGGTGCAGTGGTCAGACTTTGGGAGCAAGGATGAAATAGAAAGGTATATAAGATGAGAAAGAAGTTTGGATGGGTATGACCACCATCAATGACATTCATAGACACCTCAAAAACATTACAATACATAAATAAGGTGACGTGTCTTGCCCAAAGATACAAGAGTTTACTCTAGACTGAATCATCAATCATCTGACCATGAGGTGAGGTGGGATACTCTTTTAAAGAAAATGCACTTTTCAGAGAACTTTTCTAGCAGCATTTTACTCCTATTTGTGTCTTCTTTTTTTTTTTTTTTTTTAGTAACAGTACTCACACTTAAGTTAGGTTCAGGACCGGCCCGGCCTATAAGCAGACTAAACAGCTGCTTAGGGCCCCGAGGCCACCAGAGGGCCCCCAGACCGTACATTTATATTGAAAATAATATAATATATCAAGTTTTTTGGGCACAGGGCTTGTTTGTTTGCAGCAGCCTAAATATCCCACTAAAACGATTACATTTGTTTTATATGTATAGAAGCTAAATATCTACTACTGCCTACATTTGTTTTTGAGTCGGGCAGAGGTGACGGCAGCTATGAGTTTACACCGGTGCAAGGACGCTTTATAATGTAAATTTAAGCCCACTGTCACTACTGGAACACATTCAAATCCACCAGAAACAAAGACAAAAATGTCTAGAATTTAAAAAGTCTTGACGCCCCCTTACATGTTTGTGTACTCTTCTTGTGACTATGTAGTTGTGACATTTTGGATGTTTTCAGTCTGATGTTGGTCATATAAATACAAATACAACTGGTCAAGGTGATGAGAGCAGAGTCATAATGTCAAATGTGAATCATGAATAGCTGAGCCAGGAGGCATCCGCTGCCAGGGGCCCCAGAGACAAATTCAACTTAGGGAACCCTGAAAGCTAGACCCGGCCCTGGTTAGGTTTGGTCACTCTTCCCACTGTGAGTAAGAGACAAAAGCTTTATGTTGACAATATAAATGATCTCAACATTTGTGTTTCTTGCAGTGCTCCTTCAGATATGATTTATTTTGGCTAATATTTAGGTCTATCCTTTGAAAATACCAGATTTTTTGCATTATTTAGTTACTCTTTAAGTTACTCTTACTTGAGTTGCACTTTTTTAACTCTTACTTGAGTAATTTCTTGGAAGACTACTTTGTACCCATTTAAATAATTTTATTTTGAAGTTGCGTTAGTCTCACTTGAGTACAGTTTTTGGCTACTCAACCCACCTTTGCCACCCACTGAGCCACTGCCACCTCAAATTCTACTGCTAATGCTACTGCTATTGTTATTCTACCAGTTGCTAGCCATTCTGCCACTTTTCCGCTTGCAACCAACATTGTAACAGTGGTTTAATCCAAAAACATGAGCAGTCGTCTTAGCTTCCAGTTTAGGCTTCTCTACAGCAACAGTACTACACAGTATACTACTAATACTTATTTATAATCACATCCACTCCCATTTAAGCACCAGTGAACATTGATCTGACTACATTTTGTGAAACAACAGTCATACCTTAGCACTAGCACTAGCATCCCCCTCCTCTGAGTGCATGTTCTGTATTATTGCTAGCCATTACCAGCTAACAGCACCTGTGCGCCCGGGCCGCCCCATCACATCGGCGGACCTGGTTCTGATGGCCTGTAAGTGTCCCACTGAGGAGGGGCATCCTGGAAACTCGTCTTCGTCTTCCCCGACTCGATTAAACCTAAAGAATATTCCCCGTACTGCACTTGTATCGTGGTCATTTAGGCCTCTCCATCAACGCGCCCGTGCCGAGTTCACAGCGATAATAGCCCGGTTTTAGTGTTACTCAGGGACTTATATTAAAAAGGCTTTATGAGCTACTGGAGCGACTGCTGTTGTGTTTGTAGTGAGCAAGCTACTAGGTCTGGAGGTGGAGGTGGAGTTTAAGAGGATGTACGCAATTGATTTTCATGTAATTAAAGACGGGATATTACACTTCTATGGGGTATTAACTGCTAACACGTAACATTTAGATCGGCATTGTTCTTTTGAAAATGAAATATTCACCATGTTTTAGAATTTCACTTTCGTTTTTGATGCTGCCCCTTCAGAGTGACAGCAAAACACAATCAGAGTGCAATTTCGGCACCAGCGTTGCATATTGTCACTGTGTCCTTGAGCAAGACACAAACCCACCTGTGTCTGAGTAAGTGTAAGTGAAAAGTCACTTAAAGTTTATGAATTATTAACAATAGTAATAGTAGCAGTAGTAGTAGTAGTCCTAGCAGTAGTAGTAGTGGTAGTAGTATTAATAGTAGCAGCAGCAGCAGTATTAGTAGCAGCAGTAGTAATAGTAGCAGTAGTAGCAGTAGCAGTAGCAGCAGTAGTAATAGTAGCAGCAGTAGTAGTAGTAGTAGTAGCAGTAGCAGTAGTAGCAGCAGTAGTAATAGTAGCAGTAGTAGCAATAGCAGTAGCAGTAGTAGTAGCAGTAGCAGCAGTAGTAGCAGCAGTAGCAGTAGTAGTAGCAGTAGCAGTAGTAGTAGTAGCTGTAGCAGTAGCAACAGTAGTAATAGTAGTGGTAGCAGTAGCAGTAGCAGTAGCAGTAGTAGTAGTAGCAGTAGCAGTAGTAGTAGTAGCAGTAGTAGCTCAAATGCACTATGCTGAGGACTGGTATTAGTAAATTAGACTAATATGTGTAGTTATTTTTATCATGTATTTATTCATTTTCCATAGTAACCCTTACAATTAGTATTACTACTTAAATGTTCTTCCCTTCCACACATTCTCAAGGTACTGCGGTTGGATTTTACTGCTTTTATTTACAAAGGTAAAAGTAACATTGCCCTAATAGCAGTAGAAGTAGCAGCTGTGGCAGTAGTACCACTTTCTACTATACCATTATGTTCCCATTACAGCACTTACACATGAGTACTGCTTCCCTTCTGCACATAAATCCTACATTCTTGCAGTAGTTTATCGTTTTTTCTTTTTACGGCCGTGTACTGTCACCGCTGTATTCGTTCCACAATATGCCCCCACTCTGCCTTCCCATTCTATTTCTCCCTGCCATACTTAGCCATTACTCATCCAAACAGCTTATGGCTTGATAGCAGCGCGGCTAAATGCGTTGCTCTATTGCGTCCCCAGATATCAAATGAACGGTAAAATATATCTGTTCTATTGCCATGACGTCTTAATAAATTTGTGTAATGGGTGTACAAGTTAAAGGTTGGGCGCGTTTGAAATATGATGAATGATAAGTGTTATGGCGTAACATCAAATGGACTAGCAGATAGCATCAGTCACTTTATGGACTCTAGTCTTACAAAACGAGGTCGGGTTAGTTTACACTGAGATACCGAGCGACACTTTCCAGTGTGCGTGGGTTTTATGATCACTGCGGTGGTCGTAATGAAGTTGAGTTTCCCCGAGTTCAGATGGACGTGATTGACGGGGGGATTAGCCAATCGGGGACACGCATGGTCTGCCTGTGTCAAAACAAATATGGCTGCTTACGAGGGAAAAAGATAGATCGAAAAAGTATCTACAGAATGATTTAGCAAAGCACTAAACTAAGTAAGTAATGCTGCCATATGTATTAAATATTATTGACCCACAGAATTGTGTGATGTCGTTTGAGAACCAGGAAGTGAGCTGCTAGCATGCTAAGTATAGTTAGCATTACCGTAATGGCAAAACTCCATTCTGCCTGGCCTCTGAAAATTGAGAAAAGTGCTTATAAACTAATAAAAATGAGTTCCCGAGTTCAGATGGGTGTGGTTGGCAGCAGAATTAGCCATGAAGGGACACATATGATCGGTCTGTATCAAAACAAATATGGCTGCTTACAAGGGAAAAAAGAGAGAAAAGGGACTGACAAGGGAAAACATCGCAAATATCTGCAGAATGATTGAGCGAAGAATAAAACTAAACAGTAAGTAATGTCCCCATCTGTATTAAATAATATCGACCCATAGAATTTTGTGATGCTGTTCAAGAACCAGGAAGTGAGCTGCTTGCATGCTAGTTGTTGTTAGCATTACTGTAATGGCAAAACTCCATTCTGCCTGGTGTCTGAAAGTTCAGAAAAGAGCTGAATACAGAGGTAAATTGTCGTACAGTTGTCTCACGCTATATCGCGGTTCACCTTTTGCGGTCTCGCTGTTTCTCGATTTTTTTTTTTCTGCGTCCTGATTGGCGAGGGACTGTAGACCATTGTCCATCAGTCTCCTCTGTGTCATGTCTCCTGTACAGTACAGAATGTGTTCAGACAAATTTACATAAATGTTCAATCTCAGTGTGACTCTGAAGTGCTGTATGTTTGCCAGTTTTTTCCCCGACAAAGCCCACAATGTCGATGAAATGTTTTGCACTGACAAATTTCAGAAACACTTTGGACTTAAGTGTTTCTCTGCACTGAGCGTCATCGAGGAAGGGGGGATATAATATACAAAGGTTTGAACTTTGAGAGAGTTTAAACAAGAGAGAAATGTGAGAAAATGTTAATGCCTGTCTGAGAAAAGTGTATAAAAGTGTGTGGTGGTGAGCCTTAAAATATTATAATTGTTTGTAAAATTAAAATAAAAAGCTGAGTACTTTTTGTGATTTTGTAAAATGTCCCAGGCAATGATTTGAACTATTGTAAAAATAACCCCCCCCTCCAAACTAAAGCTGAAACACTATTTGTGATTTTTTTCAATAATGGAAAAACACAAAATATTTTTATCGAAGTTAGTATTAAAAAAGGCGTAACCCCCACGTAACATGAGGAAACACTATATTTGGTTTTAGAAGTTAGTACTGCTATGTTAAGGCGTAACATCGTAACATGGACCACCAGATAGCATCAGTCACTTTATGGACTCAAGTTTTACAAAGGCGGCTGGGTTAGCTTACACTCAGACAGAAGAGTGCTTTCAAGTCTGTGTGGGTTTTACGATGATGACCGTGGGGATAACGTCGTTGTAAACAGCATTAACCTATTTCGCTACATGAACAGGCTGAAACTAAGTGCATTTTAAAAGAAGTTATTGGCTGGGGTGTTGGAGTGTTGAAGGTTCAGGTAACAATAGTTTGTACCTCCCTTTTAGCAAATACAATAGGACTAAGGATTGTGAATTTCTTACAGCTTTTCGCTTTTATAGCATTGGGCGGAGTGATACCTGATTCTCTTCCTGTCAAAATCATCCATTTGTTTAACTGGGGTATTTTAAATTAAATGTATTTGTATTAGAGACTTTGCTTTTTCCTGCTTTCTCTGCTCAAAAACGCACTGAAAAATATGCAAGTGGACATGCCGCTCCACAGATCAGGCCTGTAACGTGACCTGATGGCACCACCTCCTTCTCATTTTAATGTCATACCCTGGGTTATTTCAATTACATAGTGTACCTTTAATCAGATAATTGTAAAGTATCAAACAGAAATCATATGCGGACCAACAACGAAGCCAAATTAGCTCATTTTTTAGCAATAGATGAAGTTTAAATCTGTCAACTGGACAAATCGTTGTAGGAGTGAAGATGTTTTGCTGCTCATCTAAGCCACTTTTTCATTTCTGGTGACAACGATTTTTGCTATGGATCAGACCTGGACGATTGACGACATTCAGTCATTCAGCGCAGTTATGTAGATGTTACCACCTCCCTCCATACACCCCCCTAGCGTGACTACCCCTTGTAACATCCTCCATTCATAAAACCGCCTCCTCTTCATGCATGCTCACGTAGGCCCCCTCACAAACCCTCTAAATCTGGCCATATGGTCGTTGACAAAGCTGGGCACATGCTAGGCTAAAGACGGGGCATGAGAAGACAAAATGTTAGCACGTTTTTGCTCCGATCGTGGCTAGTCTACAGTTCTGCCTGTTGTCTGCCTGTGCCTTCTCCTAATCACAGTAAATCTCCATAGACATCTGTGACGGGAATATGCAGGAATGATGGTGTCACCAGTGGGAGATGTTTGTAGGACTGCTGTGAAGAGGCAGCAGCACTCATAGTACTAGTCATAGTATTAGTAGTGACTCTAATATTAGTGGCAGGGGTGGAAGAATTAGTCAATTGTGTTACTTAAGAAAAAGTACAGATACTGGAGCAAAAAAAAAGGGTTATTTGAAAGAATCTGCTTAAGTAAAATTTAAAAATATACTTAAAGAGTAAAAAGTACAAGTATTTTGCAGAGTTTGGCATGTAGTAAAGCTTCAAATTTATTCATTTTGATAGAGTGCTGAATTTTGTTCAACGGAAACAACTGATTTTTTCCCCTTTTTTATTGATACATTTTTATTTGCTCAAACTGTGACCTTGATAAAAAATAAAATAAAACCTCAGACTTTTCAGCAGGTCTCAAACAATAATAAAAAATACTTTTACTTTTCAGTCCTGTTGAAAATGTAGTGGAGTAGAAAGTACAGATTCCTGCCCTCAAATGTAGTGAAGTAAAAGTAAAAAGTATGTATTTTAACATGTACTGTAAAGTAATGTAATGTAAGTAAAGTACAGATACCTAAAAAATTTACTTAAGTACTATATTTTACTTTTTGTTTTTACAGAATATTGAATACATGCATTAAAGGTCCTATATTAGTCTTGGGAGCTTCAGACCATGTTATAATGTTGTTATCTCTCATCAAAAACATATCTTGAGTTGTGTTTTGTTTCATTCTGTCTACATCTCCAAAAGCTCAAAATACTCTGTTGCTGAAATTACCAAAATGATTCTAGCAAAGATGTGTGGAGTTTAAAAACACACTGGAGCACTTTCTGTTTTACCAAATTACATCACAAAGAGTCTCACCTTGTGTTTGAGAAAAAAAAAACAGAAAAATATGCAGAGATTATCTGTTTAACATGTAAAATAGCGTAATATAGGCCCTTTAAAATGTATTTTATAATATATTCTGATCAATACATGGTCCCATGAAAGTACTATATTCTGGGAATACTTAGAATACAGTTTAAAGTGTATATGGCAGGTTAGACTCCTATATTATATATATATATATATATTTAACTTGCTTGTTATGACTGAAACCAAATCAAAAGACTTTTAGATTCAAAATGCTAATTATTTAAGACTGATCTTAGCGTGTGTTGTAAATCGTATCTTTTTTTGTTTGAGGCCATTTTGAACACCGCCATTTTGTTTCTCATATAAAACAATACGAGGAGAAAAGTGTGCACTATTAGCTTGTGTGTGTGTGGGTTAAATCACGGTAATAAATCACTTTAGCTTCAGGGTTGAGACTCTATCTTATGAAAATGGCGTTCCACTTCTCCTCGCAGCAACGCGTAAAAGCTTTCTCTTATTCTCACTCTTTGTGAGCAATGGAAATTATAGAGCACATTCACGGGCATTATTGAAAGCAACAATAATATCAATTTGTTGGTTTTTATAAATGTCATGCTATTCGTGTGAGGACAGACGCTCTGAAATACAATACATTAGGAGGGCAGAGTGTAAGTGTATTGTCTTCGGGAGTATGCTAGTGGCTACATAAGAGTACCACAAAGAGCTAGTAGCCTTAACAAATGGCATTTGGTAATGGTAAGGGCGTCCAAACTATGGCCTGGAGGCCAAATGTGGCCCTCAGGCCAATTTTTGTTATTCCTACTAAACAGACCCAAATGATCACAGGCAGTACTTTTTCAAATGATCTGCCACTATGACATGGCACTATATTGTGATGCAGACCTAAAAGGCATGTCCCCAGCCTAAGGTACAGTGTCACTTTCAAATATGTCAAAAGCACCTGTCTGATTACGCACTGTATTGACCACTTGTCCAGGGCCCTCCACTACCTCTACAACCTCAACCTCCACTACCTCCACTACCTCCACTACCTCCACAACCTCCACTACCTCCACTACCTCCACTACCTCCACAACCTCCACTACCTCCACAACCTCCACTACCTCCACAACCTCCACAACCTTCACTACCTCAACAACCTCCACTACCTCCACAACATCCGCAACATCCACATCTACTACTACTACCCCACTACCTCCACAACATCCACTACCTCCACTACCTCCACAACATCCACCACTACCTCCACAACATCCACCTCCACAACATCCAAAACCTCCACAACCTCCACTACCTCCACACCCTCCTCCACAACCTCCACAACCCACCACATCCACTACCTCCACTACCCTCCACTACTCCACTACACCACTACCTCCACTACCTCCACAACATCCACTCCCAAACACCTCCACTACCTCCACAACATCCACAACCTCCACTACCTCCACAACATCCACTACCTCCACTACCTCCACAACCTCCACTACCTCCACTACCTCCACAACATCCACTACCTCCACAACCTCCACAACCTCCACTACCTCCACAACCATCCACTACCTCCACAACATCCACAACATCCACAACCTCCACAACCTCCACAACCTCCACAACCTCCACTACCTCCCTCCACCCCAGGTCCGTCAGTAACATCAGCTAGGTAATGGGAGGCAATCCACCGGATCAGAAGTGTAGGACGGTTCAAACCCGCTCTCACTGCACTCTAACAGAGCATTGTAGTTGTGGTGGTTTAGATCCACTGATAAAACTTGAAGGTTTCCTTTGTCTTGGTGAAAGAATATAAATTTATGGCAGTGTTCTTTTGTTTTGTGCCAACTTCAATTAGACATTTGTGCAAGCACTAAAGGATGAAGTACATGGATTTCTTTAAACTACTAATCCCCTTATAGATCTGAAATCATCAGATTTTGAATTTTCATTGTGATAAAAAATATTCTTTCATTTTTGTATCATCTCATATTTTCCGTTCTTTCTCCAAGTATAACAAATGAAACCTTCCAACATGAAGACCTTGTACTGACAGGGTCATTAGTGCTCTGAGTAAGGAACCCATAGTTCTAACTCCACTCTTCTTTCACATTCACAATTTAGGCTTTCTCCCCATTCAACCCAGCAATGCGCCCGGGCCCTTACACCGTAATGAGTTTGCTTGGACAAAAGGAAGAAGGATGGATGGCAAGGTGGTAGGAGCTAGGAGACAGGAGACTGGAGAGGATTCTTGAATGGCAATGCACTGCACCCACCCTCCCATTTGCCTCCTGTTTCTTTTCGCTAATAGCCACTTGGGTTATTTCTGGGTCTTTTTTGAAAGGGGGTGAATGGCAGAGGGGAGGGGTTGGCATTGAATAAGCACTTGGATTCACAGCATGAAGGAGAAAGAGGGAGAGAGAGAGGTGTGTGTGTGTGGGTATACGTCACGTTGTGGGGACTAAAATCTGTACACACTAAATTTTTTAGGTCACTAAATCAATTTTTTTTTTTTTCTATATTCAATTGCTCAAATCTTTTGTTAACTTGTCTCCAAGTATATCAAGATTTATATTTGGTTTGGGTTATATCAAACTTGTTAAAATAATTGTAGATATGGGCCATGTGTGTGCAAAAGTCATCATTTTTGTGTTTGACATGAACACAAAAAATGCAAAATTCAAAACTAAAAGTCTGTTTAGATTTAGTTGATGTTAGTCGACCCTCACACATGTCAGACCTGTATAAAACATGATGAGGTGCATCTTTGTTTTTGCACAGCAGCAGATTCATTGCTCTACCACTGACATTTGACTTGGTTTAGAGCCACATGTACTGTCTAGATTTAGTGCATTTACTGTAGGAATATACACTTGCATTTTGTTTTATTTTAATAATAAATACATTAGCAGCATGTGAATTTAAAAAAATAATTGTGTGAATTGATTTTCCAATAAATTCTTTCCACTTTGAACATCAAACGTACGGTGTATGAATAGGTCCTGTAGTCCAAATCAGTGAGAGTGGCTCAGGGTCCTCATGGGTTAAGGTTTGAGGGATTGTTACGGGGCCCATCAGGATTTAGATATTGTGGCAACAAATGTAATTCTTTGACTTTTCTACCACATATTTCAGGTCAGATTTGTAATACATGTTTTGAAACCTAGATTCAGTTGTTTCAGTAAAAAATATAAACTTGTCCAGCATTAACATTTGAGAGAAGATTGAAATAGGAAGTGGTAAATGAATACAATATATACCATGAAATATATATTTTTAATATTCTTTTATAAACATTTGTTTTACTTTAGGTTGTCTTACTATCTATAGAGAGTTTGCCATTTACCTACAGAATGAGGGTTATTGTGCTCTGGCTGAAGGGAGTCAGCCCTGGTCCCACAGCGGCTCACAGCTGAAGGCTCTCGTCTGCAGAGACCACGTCTGTGAGAGCCGTTTCAGACGATGTCATGGAGCTCATTTGCCCAACACTCTGACTTCAGTCTGACTTTTGCAGTTTCTGTCCTGGCCACTGTCACCATCTCTGTGCTGCTTCAGACTCTGGGTCCATGTGACAATAACACCCTTGAGTAGTAATGTTTGTGGAGATGCAAGCCCGCTTAGAGTAAGGACAAATGTTTCTCAGTCCAATAAACACGGTCACAAAAGAAAAACAAAGCATGCTTTTATTTAAACATGCTATTTTTTGGCTAAAAAGTTACATACTGTGTCTTTAAGGTTAAAATGGGTTAAAATTTGACACGGTTTAGGTTGAAGGTGCACTTTTCTGGTGGACGGTCTGCCACTTGCTTATCTCCATGGAGATGTTGTTGTATTGCCTGGAATGTTCCACAGTATGGCATTAAACAGTATTATCTACCTTTATGAAGACAAGGAGGTGGCACTATCAGGTCAAGTTACTGGTCAGTTCTGTGGAGAGACTACACCACTCACAGTAACAATGCAATAAAAACATCAGTAATTGAATAAATGCAAAATAGATCAGTTTAATTCCACTTTGTAGAACATTACAGATAAAGCAATAACATCTCCATGGAGACAAATATGTAGCGGACCCCCACCAAAAAAGTTACAGAGCACATTTTTGAAGCTCAGGATTGGTCTCTCGGAAATGAACTCAAGCCAACGTAATGTCCCCAAGAAGCAACTAAACCAAACATATGCGAGCGAGAGAAAGGTGTGTGCAGGGGGGCGGGGGGCATATTGGCGGGGTAGCGGTTGCCATGGAGACCGAAAAGGGAAGGGTTTGAGTAAAAAATCCACCCCAAAACTGATTAGTCAAACTTGCGATTTTCCAATTTCGAAGCGCTGCCGACTCAAATCCGCCTCTTAATATTCATGCCCTCCTTGGTTGGCGTCGGTAACCACCATGGGGCCGTGGGTTGGCAAATGGGAGGGTGTGTGTGTGTGTGTGTGTGTGTGTGTGTGTGTGTGTGTGTGTGTGTGTGTGTGTGTGTGTGTGTGTGTGTGTGTGTGTGTGTGTGTGTGTGTGTGTGTGTGTGTGTGTGTGTGTGTGGAGGGAGAGAGTTGAGGAGGGGGGTATGTTGTTATAATCAGCTTAGTAAAAGACAAAAGAAAAAAGGAAAGAAAAAAGTTTTACTGGTGTGATTTAAGACCACACAGAAAGGGATAGATGGATAGATAGAAGTTTTTCATGTTATCAGAAAGAAAAGAAAAAGGGTTTGCATTGGTTTGGCAGTTACTAGGATGTACAAGTTTGCAGACGTTTGCATGTTCTTCCTGTGCTGGTGGCTTGACTTGAAACATGCACAAGAGGCTAATCCAATTTCCACAGTGGTGTTGATTAAGGTCCTGGATCAGATTTTTGGAGTAGAGTTGTCACGATACTAAAATTTCAAACTCAATTTCAATACAGTGGTCCCTCGCTATATCGTGGTTCAACTTTTGCGGATTATTTTTTATGCAATTTTGCAGGATTTTTTTTTTTTTTTTACAATGATGAGCGTGCATTGTGTTCTGCGTCCTGATTGGCTGAGGGACTGTAGACCATTGTCCATCAGTCTCCTCTGTGTCGTGTCTCCTGTACAGTACAGTATGTGTTCAGACAAATTTACATAAATGTTGGATCACATTGTGACCCACAATGTTGATGAAATGTTCTGCATCGACAAATTTCAGAAATGCTTTGGACTCAAAAGTGTTCCTCTGCTCTGAGAGACGCCTCTGTGGATACGAGTGGAGCAGAGACACGTGAGCAACACATTTAAAGCATCATCAAGGAAGAGGGAGATAATATACAAAGGTTTGAACTTCGAGAGTTTAAACAAGAGAGAAATGTGAGAAAATGTTATTGCCTGTCTGAGAAAAGTGTATAAAGTGTGTGGTGAGGGGTTTTACAGCCTTAAAACATATATAATAATTGTAAAAAATAAAGCTGACGAATTCGTGGATTTCGCCGGGTTATTTTTAGAACGTAACCCCTGCGATAAATGAGGGACCACTGTACTCCATATCGATTCCCATACCACAATAATATATATATATTTTTTAAAAAAAAAAAAAAAAACACCTTTATTTAGACAACAGAATGTGATTTTCAACATGAAATAATAGTACTTTCTTTTATATTCCCATGTGGCCTTATATCTGTCCATATCTTATATCCATGGGCTAGTCTATCTATTCGGTCTTATACTTGTTCTGATACAACGCAAAATCATTCTAAAGCTATTCAAGAGAGGTTCATTTCTGTCCTGTGAATGTGACTTTTTTAGTATTGCTACCTGCTCATGAGAGTATATAGTTTTAGTAGCAATTAGTATCCATATTAGCATTAGTAGTATTTTTTTTTTTTTTTTAGACAACCCTAATTTGGAGCAGTGGTGTCTTGAATGCAGTCTTTCCCTTCTCTCCTCTTCCTCCTCCTCTCTCTACACCTATTTCCCCTCTTTTCCTCTCTTTTACCCGTCCCCCACCCTTCCCTCGTCCTATCTACCCTCTTTTGCCTTCTTCTCTGTCCAGCCCCTCATCACTCACCCCTAAAACATCCCAACCATCCCAGGCTTACACCACACCCCCGCCTCACCTTCTGCCTGCCCTACCTCCCCTCCACCAACCCCCCTCCAGCCCGATCATGTCACCGTCCCGGAGAGTGCGCACACAGAGACGGGCCCAGAGCAGATCCAGGGGAGAGTGGAGGAGAAATGGTGGTGATGGGGTCCAGTGAGGCCATAAGTCTCGGAGGTGGACCCTGTGATGTGCTGTTATTGAGCTTATAAACTAAAGCTGTCACTTTGGAGACTTTTTTTTTTCTTCTATTATGTACCTTTGTGTTAAGTTATTTTTCACGAGTTTAGATGGTGTTTATCAAAACTTTTTTTTTTTTTTTTTTACCTTAAGTGCTCACGAAATTGGTGCTAATATTGACTTAAAAACTATACTTCAAGCATTTTTTTTTTTTTTTTTTTGTAACTTTTTTTTTACCTTTTTGGAAATACTACTACTACTAAGTACTAGCAAGCAAAGAACTGAAA
Source organism: Periophthalmus modestus (assembly GCA_019594935.1). Classification (NCBI taxonomy): domain Eukaryota; kingdom Metazoa; phylum Chordata; class Actinopteri; order Gobiiformes; family Gobiidae; genus Periophthalmus; species Periophthalmus modestus. The sequence continues at coordinate 6,678,564 of JAIEZT010000021.1, forward strand.
TGAGGAGTGTCCAAAAGCTGCACCGGCTTTAGTAATGACCAGGTTAATGCAGCTGATGGAGCGTTAGGCCTGTCACGATAATAACTATATCAACTTATCGCTCAATATGTGAAAGCTGGAACGATATATTTTGGACCTCAGTATTTATCGTGAGTCCTTTTTCTTTGCAAAAGTAGAGCAATTTTGGGGTATTTTTGTTGTAATAGGATAAGATTTGAGCTGTAGAGAGGTGAATAAGTCTCTTTTACCAGATTATTAAATTGCGATTGTGTCACCAAAGTATCCAGTTTTGCTTTTCGTTGGAATGTAGTCAATTTTTGTGAAGAGAAACCGCTAAAAACCCTCTTACCCGTCTCAGTCTTGGTCCTTAGCCTTCTGCAGTCATGTGATCCGGTATTAAATGTTCCAGTATCAGTGATTAACAAGTAGGTGAGGTGAGGTTCTGGCAGTTTTTAAAGTAGTCTCTTATAGATACTTTTCATACAGTGCTGTTCTCTTCTGTTTTATCTTCTGCCAGGGTCTGAGCGCCAACGATATCTCATTGAATAAAGCGTACTAATGTTCCTTTCGTGTCTGTCTGAGTCTTTCCAGATTGACATAACTATAACGCCATAACGAAACCCACTGTTACGGGCCCGTCCTCTCTATACGACTTCACAGTTCCCTCGCTCCCCGCCTCCTCTGCTTTATCTCCTCCACGCCGGTACCACTCGTGTTTGCCTTTCTTTGTCACTTTGCTTTGTTTTGGATCTGACTGGGAATAAAAACACACTCTTTTTTGGCGCATTAGCATAGCGTACATACTAATTAGGCTGCTGCTAGCGTGCCATGTTGACAGCTAGTAAACAACAGCTTTTCATAGGCCCAATACGGACTAACTGAATCCACAAAGAATTACATCACATGCGGAAAAAAACTTTGCTTTTAGACGCGTTTTATCCTCCGTAAATCCAGTTTTACAAGACAACGCTTTTGTCAACACGGATAAGGTTAATAGATTTCACAATGTCACAGTAAATAACCGTGTTTTATTGTTGACTCCGATTTTGTCTCGTTAAAATGTAACAGAAAGTCTACACTTCACGTCCTCCTTGGATTTTCATAAATTTAAACTAATTGAAATGCCTTGCTGAAATTGCAAGTCAAGGTTATTCTTTAACACTTGTTTTCCAGACTTTAATAACTTAAAAATTCTAACTTTCGAATCACTTAAGAGTTTTTCAATTAACTTCTTACACCAAGTACTAATACGAAATTATTTTGTGATGCTGAGTACCTTTTGAGCATTTATTTGATGTATTTACTTTACTTTATTTGATTGTGTCTCTTTTAAAATTGAGGTGAAGTTCATAATTGTACTTCCTGGTTGGACACAGGCAGCAGATACACTGATACGGGCCAAAAGAAAAGGTCACACACTCCAGTATTTTGTTGGACCGCCTTTAGCTTTGATTACAGCACATTCACTGTGACATTGTTTCGATAAACTTCTGCAATGTCACAAGATTTATTTCCAACCAGTGTTGCATTAATTTTTCACCAAGATCTTGCATTGATGATGGTCGAGTCTGACGCTGCACAAAGCTTCTCCAGCACATCCCAAAGATTCTCAGTGGGGTTAAGGTCTGGACTCTGTGGAGGCCGATCCATGTGTGAAAATGATGTCTCATGCTCCTGAACCACTCTTTCACAGTTTGAGCCTGATGAATCCTGGCATTGTCATCTTAGCATATGCTCGTGCCATCAGGGAAGAACAAATCCATTGATGGAATAACCTGGTCATTCAGTATATTCAGGGAGTCAGCTGACCTCATTCTTTGAGACTTTTGATGAACCTAGACCCGACCAACTGGAGGAGGCTCGGACTTATTTGCTTAGTTAAATCCTTTTTTTTTTTTTGTCCAGGCAGTGTATGACATGCGTAGAGGTAATTCCATAACTGTTAACTGTTGTCCAGGAACAGTGGTGGAATATAACAAACTACTTAAAAGTAAAGTAGTAAAGTACTGTATTTAAGTATACGTTTTAGGTATCTGAACTTCGATACTTTTTAGTTTTACTTCAGTACATGTGAGATCCGTACTTTCTACTCCACTCCATTTTTGAACTGGACTGAAAAATAAAGGCTTTTTTTTTTTATTATTTATTGTACTGAGACCTGCTGAAAAGGCTCAGGGGTGTATTTTTTTTTTACCATGTTCATAGTTTGAGCAAACAAAATATACAAATAAAACCAGCAAGAAAATCAATAGTTTCTGTTCAGCAAAATTCAGCATGAATCTGTATCAAAATCACTACATGTGAAGCCTCAGAAGACCTCAAAATATGCACAAAATTCTTTTACTTTTTAACTTTTAAGCACATTTTTGAGCAGGTACTTGAATACTTTTACTTAAGTCAGTTTTTAATTTGATAGTTTACTTTTACTTTTGAGTATATTTTGTTTCTCAGGTATTTGTACTTTTAACAAACTTGAGTACTTTTTCCACCACTGCCTAGCAATCATAATCTTACCAAAGACCAACCTTAAAGGGTTTTCATTATGTATAAGCGCATAATAGTTGTAATTAGAAAAAAAAACACCTTTATTTAGTTAAATGAATGTTTACTACAGCTCTGCACCGGCTCCCTGTCGGCTTCAGCCTTGATTTTAAGACACGTTGATGTTTTTTAAATGTCTCCATGGCTTGGTCTCTCCCTGTCTCTGTGAGCTTCTGTCCATGTTCCAGTAGAACTTTGAGATCAGCAGATGACCAGATGATTTGGGATGCTCCAAGGTCCCGGTTCAAAATTGGAGGAGACCAGGATTTTGCTGTAGCTAATCCCAGACTATGGAAAAATCTTCCCCTGTGTATTAGAACAGCCCAATCTTTAAATACTTTTAAATCTTTGTTGGAAACTCATTTGCTTCCACTGGCTTTTAACACAAGCTGAGTGGGACTTTTGCGTTGTATTGTTTTATCCCATTTGTGCATGTTTTGTTTCATAAGATTGGACTTTATATTGCTTTTGTACGGTACTTTGGGCATCTGTCGGTGTTTTTAAATGTGCTTTATAAATCAATTTGACTTGACTACGTCTGTATAACCCTCAGTCGTCCGGGTCTGATCCATAGCAAATGACGAAGCTGATTCTATCCTCAGACCCAAAGCAAACAAAGAAACAAAGAGGGTTGGTTGAATAGGGTCATTAAGGCTGAAACTGGAGACAATAGATGTTTACAGTTTCAGTGTAGTTAGCCCCTCCCTTCAGATAGATATAAGGCAGTGTCCAGTTGACAGATTTAAACTTTTTTTGCTTTTGACTTGACTACAAAAAATGCCTTCTTTATGCGTAATAGGTGCGACGTAGGTAGAGGTATTTTGTTTTAAAACTAACTACTACTTCATGTATTTTTGTGCTTTTCTTTTCTACTTTTTCCCACAAACTGCCACTTAACTGAAGTAAAACTATGATAAATACTTGGCACAAATACTATCCCACCAAACCAAGTCATAATTAGAAAAACATGAATCACTTTATAACCCACTACGCCACTGCCACTTCATCGAAATAACTTAACAACTATATTTACTGCCCCCATTGTAAAACATATCTTATCTTCTCCGTCGGCGACCTGGATGCTGGTGGTTTATGGACTTGGGTCAGGCTGTGGCAGAAGCGTAGATAAATAGAGTTGTTATATGCTGTTTAGACCTGGTCCATGGTGATCTATGGGCTCCTGGTTGACTCCCACATAAACATCTCCTCGGTCTCCTCGCTGTCACTCGGCGTCACTCCACCGACGCCGCTCTGGTCGGGATGTGAGCTCAGAGAGGTCTAAAGCGGGGCGTATAAGGAGGGGCTCTGAAGGGGAAAGCAATGGGGCCACGAGATTTATCATAATGAAATCAAAACCGGAATTTGAATAGTTGCAAAAATGAAACTGCAAAGGGTGTGAAATAACCCAGGCTCTATTTAAAAAAAAACAACCAAAAAAACAAAAGCAAACTTCTAACCCCTACAAACTCTATGTTTGCTCTACAAACATGTTCGGAAACACATGGGATTCTTGGAAAAATGTCTGTGGGACTGGGATTTTTGTATTAGTTTAGCAGTTTATGTGAGTCTTTTCTCAAATGTTACTTCTCTTGGAGTTGTTGAAATTCCCAAGACTGGAATGAATCTTGCAACACATGCTCAAAGTTCAATTGCAAACATAAGTTATGTTTGTCAGAAAGAAAATGCAGTTTGATTGTTCTACTAGTGTTTTATACTTTTTTTTAACCTACCTACTGAAAGCTAATAGGAGTTTCAAAACTATTTTACTTTTTAACAGTATTTATTTCTTTTGATTTTTTGTAAAATTGCAGTAGTCAGTATTAAATATTTTGTGATTTGATGTACCCTTTGAGCATGTATTTGATGGTGTTTGAGGGTCAAGAGTTTTGACCAAGTCCGCAAAGGTAATATGCATTTGGACAAGAGTCGAACCAGCAATCTTTTGGTCAACGAACCGCTACGCCGCTGTCACCATCAGACCTTTTAAAAAGAAGAAGAGACATTTAGGGTGGTAGTCTTTATATACATTTTTTACAATCCTATGCAATCCCATTCAGTCATTTCCCACACTGAAGGAGGTAAGCTACTTCTACAACCACAGCTGCCCTGGTCTTGACCACTTGCCAAACCACTATCAATCAGCGTCTTGCCCAAGGAAACAATGACGATATCCAACGATCAAAGTTTGAACCGCCAACCCCAAACCAACGAGCCACTGCCGCCCGCCTTGATCCACAAAAAGAAATGTATTCATGACATTTTATCAGACAGAGCAACAACTCTTAACTTAAAAGTGAATTCTAAAAGTCATTTGGATGCTGCTGGGATAATAGTGTCCTATTCATTTTACTGTCATCTTAAACCAAGTCATTAATTTTGTGCAATAAAATATCCCTGATGATTCCAACATCTGCTTTTTCACAGAAATTAAATGTCCTATATTACCCAAACGTGACTCATGTGAGTTTTAAGCCATGTTAGAATGTTGTTACCTCCTCAGAAACAAACTACTGGGGCCAAAGTAGCTCAGTTGGTTGAGTGTGAGTGTCCACTGATCCAAAAGTTGGCAGTTCAAATCCCGTTCTCGACATAAACATCATTGGTTGAGCGGTCGGATCCACTGAGTCACAGGTTAGCGTTGCAATTCAAGCTCCTACCAGTAAATACTATCTTTGTGTCCTTGGGCAAGACACTTAACCCACCCCACTCCAGTGTGTGTGTACACTGGTGTATGAAAGTGTGTGTGAAGTCCTTGATGTTCCTTGATGTAGTGTTTTGAGTGCCTTGAAGGTGGAAAAGTGCTATACAGTGGTTCCTCGCTATATTGCGGTTCATGGCCTTGCTGTTTTGTGCATTTTTTTTTTTTGTATGTGTAATTTTACATGCTTTTTTTACAGTGTATGAATGCACATTGTGTTCTGCGTCCTGATTGGCTGAGAGACTGTAGACCATTGTCCATCAGTCTCCTCTGTGTCGCCTGTACAGTACAGAATGTGTTCAGACAAATTTACATAAATGTTCGATCTCAGTGTGACTCTAAAGTGCTGTATGTTTGCCAGTTTTCACCCTGACAAAACCCACAATGTCGTTGAAACGTTCTGCACCGATAAATTTCAGAAACACTTTGGACTTAAAAGTGTTTCTGTGCTTGGAGAGACGCCCTCTGTGGATACGACTGGAGCAGAGACACGAGAACAACACATTTAAATCATCATCGAGGAAGAGGGAGAGAAAGTGTATACGAAGGTTTGAACTTTGAGAGTGTTTTTAAACAAGAGAGAAATGTGAGAAAAAATGTTAATGCCTGTGTGAGAAAAGTTTATAAAGTGTGTGGTGAGGGGTTTTTTATATAACATAAATAATAATTAAATCACCACATGTATTATCACATGACATCACAAGGTGGAACAGTGTTTTCTGTTTGAGAGAAGAGCTTTGCCTAAATATGAAGGGTTTGTGTGTTAAAATGAAACAAAACACAACTCCAGGTCTGTTTGTGATGAGGAAACAACATTATAACATAGATCAGAAAATAGCGTCATGTGGTCGGTTTCCTCCTTTTCACAATATAGAACTACAGTAAGTTTACACCGCATTAGACACTTTAAGAATAAGCTTTATGTCAGATATTTGTATTTTTGCGAGGACAGAGTGTGTCTTGGGCTACACGTGTGCTGTGTGCTGTGTGGTAGTTAGTCCATTGTTGAACACTCTCTGATATTGGATTTCTGGGTCTGGTAAACACTTTGAGCCTATTTGAAACTCAGCCTTAACTCAGTTTAAATTACACAAAATTACCTTCCCAGGGCCAGTCTAGTCACTTTCCGTCACTCTACGAATCTAGTACCTCGCAGTGGGCGCTGTTACCTGATTTCTGCGGTCTTAAAAATGTGAAAAACAGAACTAGTTCATTTAAAACGGTTTGCACTGGGCCAAAGTTATTCCTCACTTAGCTTATGCATTCTGAGCATCCTAATTATTCACCAGGATGAGTTTATAAGTGTTTTTTGCAACTCTCAGAGACCACAGTGGAATTTTGTTGTGATGGTAAAGCTAACAGGAACTAGCATTCTAACACACACTTCCTGAAGAGCTGCTTATACAATATATCTGTAGTGGGGCAAGCATTAAAAACGCCAATTTACACCACAACAGCATATTTTAACTAATAATATTCTGCTGTACCTCATTTTTATTTTCTTAACATGAAAAAAATACCTAATTTATTTTAAAGGGTTTGCAGTGGTCCAAACATTTCTCTTATTTTCACATTCCTACCAAGACTATAAGTGTTTTTCACAACTTTCAGAGCAAAGTTTTAGCATCACAGTGGTACTAATGGCAACTAGCATGCTAACAGCGCGCTAACCTTACTTCCTGGTCCTCAAATTGTTCAAAAAAAACTTTATAATTAGAAAAAAAATATCTGCACTGAGGCAAGATATCGGTGTTTATCAGTTTTTATTTATTTTTTTTCTTTGTCAGGATAGGGCTGGAAACTTAGAGCCTAAAACATGCAGCAACACTCACAAACCCGTTCCTTCTGTACTGCCCCCTGGTGGAACTGTACTTTAAGATAGTATCTGGACCATTTGACCACACAGGTAGACAGTGCCCCGAGGAGTCATGTCAATCAAACGCCTGCCCACCCCTCCCCAAGTCACCGCACCACTCTCACCAGTCACCCTTGGGTGCTCCCGGGCGTCCAGAGCCCTCATTACAGGCCAAAGGCTAAACCAAGCAAGTGAAAGAACCCCCCTCCCTCCTGCTGATAACGTCCTGTCCAGCTGATTTGCCCTGGTGTTTTTGCACGTGGGCTCGCACCGATAACTAAAGTAATTACAAAAACTGGCATCTTTGTATTTTTAGTTTATTTTTTTGGAGTATCCGAAAGTTGATATGCAGATGATATTATGGGAATCTGAGACATGTCTGAAATGTCTCTGTGATCTGGCACTAAAATATACTACAAAAGTGCAGATATATTACTTTTACTACTACTTCTACAACTACTTAGGATTTTTTTTAGGGTTCCTTTAGCCTTTTTAATAGTTATAATATATACGCTGTTCTTGATATTCAAATTTTGCATATCGCCCACAACATTTTTCTGTATTATCCATTTTCCTTCCACCAAAAACATGCAATCAAACATTTAAGTGTCTTGCTCAAGGGCACAATGGCAGGTCTGTGTATGACAAAATACATTAGTAAAAAATATTAGCTTGTTTCCATGTTTTGTCTGGAATGTTCCACAGTAAGGCATAAAACATATTTGTCTTCATATTATTTAAAGCAGACCTACTCTGCCAAAATCGACTTTTCAAAGTTTTCAACCATGTTATAGTTGTTTCATTCACCACCACTGCTCTGTACTTACTTTCTTTTCCAATTTTATTTTCTGAATTGGTGGTACACATAGGTTTCAGCGTTGCGTAGTCATTTTAGTACAAAAAAATAAAAAAAAATCTCTTAGGCGATGAGCAGCTATGCATCAAAAGTGTTATGATGTTTAATGCGATGTCAGCTCCCATCAGGCACCACAGTTTTTTTAACCACTGGACTTACCACTTTAAGCCACATGTTTCTTTTATTAAGTAATTTTAGATCAATATTGCGATTTAAAATATCCAAATTATACTATGTGTCACAGATTATAACTGTATAGCAGACACAAACACAATGAGATCTACTTTAAATGCAGTTTTTTATTGAAAAGAAAAACTGGGATGAGTGGGATCGCCTCTCCCACAGATCTGACACGCACTGTTCTAAGCTGAGGAGAAATGTAACTGACGTACCAGAAAAGTTACATAATGCACCTCTAATTCCACATTGTTTATGCTTTCGTTTTTACCAAGTTTATGGTACGATATCTCAACTTTAAAACACCCTTCAAATGTAAAACTTTGAAAATACCTCGCAGCCTTCTCCTCCACTTGTTTTCATGCAGATTTCAATAGCGCTCGATAAAACCTGTGCTATCTTTCATATTATTCTTATTGTCTTATGGCTGAGCCTGCAGCGCCTACAGCAGCACTCAGGTGGAATCGTATATACCCGAATTATATCATATCTTATTATTCATGTGCAAATCTATGAAGTGTCAGCGTGCCTTCTGCCTGATGAATGGCTCCTTATTAGGCCCTAGGTGTCCCGGGCTGTTCCACGTTTCATCTGCACTGTACAAGCCTAACGCGGTAAACTAATAATTGATTTGTTATTCTGTGCCGGTTATTCTTTGTGCGCATCTAAAGTTAAAGCTGGATTATGTAACTTTCATGAAGGAAGGATATGCTATCTGCTTGTCTCCATGGAGATGTTATGGGCTTTGGTAAATAGTCGTTTTTTTATAGCGCTTTTTCATGTTTAAGGCTCTCAAAGCTCTTTACATCAAGGACCCACTCATCCATTCACACACACGCACATTCATTCACCAGTGAGATGGGTTAAGTGTCTTGCCCAAGGACACAATGATAGTACTCATCCTTGACGTCAAAATCTATCGCATTTATTCAACGTTGTTTCTGAAAAAAAAATACCGTCTTATATCTAATTATTCTCTGTGGAGACTTTCCAAGCTGACGGCAGCTAGCATGCTAACCAAACACTTCCTGATTGTCAGACAATAACTTCATAATTAGATGCAGACAGTGCAGCAGATCTTCTTATACACTGTATCTGTACTGGGGCAAGAAAAAAGCTCAAATGCATGGAAATAAATATGGGGCAGGACCTCTAAAGCTACACTGTGCAACTTTTCAGGGGGGGGGGTTGTCTCTGTGGAGATGTTTTTCTTGTATCTGGAATGTTTCATAGGATGACATTACACTTATCTGTCTGGCATGTATTCAATCAGTTTTTTATTGCCAAAAAAATACATTGAAATACATGCATTCTTACTGTCAGTGTTGTCTCCTCTCCACAGATCTGATCTGTATCGGCATCTGAGAAATAAAGCTGCAATACGTCACTTTTCTTTCTTTTATTGTAATTCCATAGTATGGCATTACCTGCGCACAGCAAGAATAGATATTTTTAAGGTATTTACAGTATTTTGAGTAGTAAAAACACATCTCCATGGAGACACACCCCCAACATCAAACTCTCATCTGGAAAGTTACACAGTGCGACTTTAATCAACGCATTTTACTTGTTTAATTTTGAAATGCAGAGTTATGTATAAACAAAATAAAATAACACACTAACCCGCTAATTGTTTGTGGTTTGCTGTTTAGCCGTTTGAACCGAGTTGTACAGTTTCATATAATAAACTGAAAAGAAAAGAACGAAAAACAGGATTATCTACCGACCTTGACACGGCAGTTGCTAACACAAAAGCGCTCTTCTTTTTTATCATCTGAGAGTGAATCATGCTCAGATGGCTTACGTGCGTGTTGTCCTTGGTGCCGCGCTGGTTAGCTTACACAACATGTTCACTTGACCTGCCAGCGGACTCCGGTTTCTATGGAGATCAGAGAAAACAGGCCGGTACAGGGATTTAGAAACGATATTACATGGAAGTGTTTTGTTCAAGTCGTTCCAGTATGACTAAAAATAAAAGAGTTCAAACATTTCATTCAAAGTTCATCTGTTCTCATCTGTTCATCTTTATTATTTATATGATCATGTTTTGCCTGGAATGTTCCACAGTATGGCATTGTTAAACATATATTTTCTATTACAGTCAAAAATACCTTTAAAAACACATCATTTCACTGTGAGCGGATTCGCCTCTCCACAGATCTGACCTGTAACTTGCCTTGGTGGTGTTTGATAGAGATTTTAATGTCATACTGTGGAACATTCCATTCAAAGCAATAATATCTCTGAGACAAGAAGGTATCACAAAAGTTGCACAGTACACCTTTTATCCAATCAACTAAACTGTACTTTCATAAATTAGCTTATATATGTAGAAGATAGTAACAAAACAATAAAAGTAAAACTTAGTGACCGATTTTTGAAACTGAGATATCCGTCTTTGCAAATTAATTCTTCAAGTAGGCTATTCAATGTTTTCTGTGTGACACTGGCTCTGTATATATAAACTGACATAGCTAACCTGCTAGCCGCCGCGTTCCAAACAGGAAGTGATCATACGTGTGCTTCCAGCTCCATCGATTGGCTCCAATTCACTTTACATTTGGAAACTGTGGCCCCTCTCTGCAAATGCTGCTGTCAGATCCTTGTATTTTTTATTTTTTTATTTCTCTATTGTGTCCCTAACTCAAGATATGAACATCACATCAGGCACCTTCTTTCCCCGAGGTCGCGCCCGCTAGCGTTAGCAACAGATTTGATTGACAGCGGAAGGGACATTACTTACAACGGCCTCGCTCCGGATTGGCTTTTTGGTTGCTATGATACTTGCAGTCCAAACTTGGCTCTAAATTCGCTGCTATAACTGCTACAGTGTCCATGATAGTCCACTTTTTTTATAAAGTCTTTGTTCACAACGACGAGGGCTAGCTCACTGTTAGCACACTGTCCAATTATATCTATCTATGGGATTTTTGCCAAGTCAAACTAAAATTAATAAATATTTAAAGATACAGCAGTGGACAGTGAATTGTGACATCTTTAACACTACAAATGAGGGAAATACTTAATATACTACAATACTTAATATACTACAATACTACAACCTGTGTTTATAAATGTAGATCTTTTTGTCTCAATGCTAACGCTAAAGCAACAAACTCAAGGAAACTACTTATAAAAATAATTGTGTAGTCTTTAGTTTATATTTTTATTGGCTGTTTTATATTTTCCTTTTATATAAAACTAAGTATTAGCTTTGAGACACAGTGAGCTAGCTTGCACATTGCGGTGCACAGAGCCTACTGTAGCACTTCATAATCCAGTGTCCTTGATTCACTTGTTACTTCTAATACCAACATGCCCAAATGTTTCACTTGGCTATGACAGAGCTAACCGCTAATGTCATGAGCGTGAAGTAGTCAAAACACGGACACCCTAGTCGGTTATTTCAGTAGCCCGCAGACTCCCACTCACCCATCCATCCATCAGCGGGCCCTTAATCCTGGAGGGGGGAGTCACTTTCATTGTCTTGTTTAAAAGATCTACCGTGGTGTTTTTAGTGACAGAAAACTTCAGCTAGTCTCTAATCCCTGGTTAGGCCTGAAAAAACAAAGTCACAAGCTCTTCACTCATTCACTGTCATGGTATCCCCCCCTTAGCCACCTCTGCTAAAGCTAACACATGCTAGTTTCCATATGTAGGCCCCGTCTGTCACATCGTCTCCGAGGTTATCTCGTCTCTCAGCGCCTAGCTAGGGGAGCAGGGATTAGCTCCCTTCCTAAAATGGTCGACACTTACTTTGTTTAGCTGTGGCCGGAAGGGTTGATGTTTTTTGTTTATTTACGTATTACATTATTCTGTTTTTTCATTTAGCTAGACTTACATTTTGATATAAACTTGATACTGATCCAGGAAGATTAGCTGGTCCTCCGTACAGCTAATGGGAATCCTAAAATAACATTTTTTAATTTTTTTTTTTATTCTAAAGTACAATGCACATTCATAAAATATTACAATAAATGAAAGAAAGAAAACAAAATATCACTATATAACATATATAATTAGCATTCAGGTACAAGGTCTTAGACCAGGGGTGGGCAAACTTTTTGACACATGGGCCACAGTGGGTTTTAAAATTCGACAGAGGGGCTGGGCCCCAGGTAACATGTAGCAAAGCATGAATATGAAAGGCTCATTGTACAAACTGTTTTCCAAACGCATTAATTAAATTATTAATTCATTTATTACGTTTCAGTTAAATAAACACAGCAGAAAAACATTGAACAAGGTTTTCCCTTATCTACTTAATATAATTTAGTGACGTTCGGCGGGCTGGATTAATAAACGCAAAGGGCCGCGTGTGGCCCCCGGGCCATAGTTTGCCCATGTCTGTCCTTGACGGTCGAATGGTTGAAACTCGTTGGCATTTTTGGGTTTTTTTCATCATAATTTGCCATGTAGTAATAAACACTTTTATACTTTTTTGTACTTTTTTTGCCTAGTCATTTTTTTTTTTCAACTTTGTATTTGAGACTGATCCCTACACTGAACCGCACCAAAGGGACAAATTTGCTCTCTACACATCCAAATAGCCTTGTAAAGTTTTGTATAATTAGCACTCTTTGGCTATATGTATTTAAACATAGCTGAATTTACCCAAAATGAATTGATCAAAAATGATATATAGGTCTATATGATGTAATTGTAAATAAAGTAGACCAATGTACAGGATTTGAATATGTACACGTCCACAACATAACAATTACATTGATTTATGTTTTTGTTTTTTGTTTTTTTGTTTTTTTTTTTGTAAAATAACAAACTTAGATGATATTATTTTTCATATGCAGTCCATGTCTGTCACGTCCCCTAGGTTATCTCCTCACTCAGCGCCAAGCTATGGGAGCAGGGATTAACGCCCTTCCCAAAATGGCCAACTCTCTGTCTCACTTTGCGTCACGTCCATACTCCTGATTGAGTGAGGCTTATCTGTTACATGCCCGGTCGTTTGGCTCTGCGGAGGGGACGGTGGAGGGGGTGGTGGGTGCTGGTGAGGGGCCATGGGTGAAACCACTTGACATTCTCTCGCGCACAGGGGCCAGAGTGAGGGCCAAACATGCGCTCGGGCCCCAGAGTCTGTGGTGGTGCCAGGAGAGCCACACTTATCCACTACAAGATTAGACTGTTGAAAGACGGGAGCAGTGTGGCAGGCAGGCCAGAGCAGGCTACACAAACACAACTGCCATCTTTGCTAGGACACATTTCAGCAGGGGTGGATGGTGCAGGTTTTGAAATACTATTATTCACCTTATTCTGGAAGTTGCCATGGGCGCCGTCATCGTCATTCGGGTTGAATTATTTTACATGAGTCTGCTGATCTTGGCAGCAAATAAGTTCTATACAGACTACAGAGCCGTTTGAAGCTTCCCAGAGAATCGGTGCATGGGTGGCTTGCTGTTGTACATAAACTTTTCCCGAATTCTCCATCAAAAGGAATAGGATTCCCACATAACTGGAAGTGTCACCCCAAAGAAAGTATGGTTTAGCACGGTTGATTGAGTTAAGGCGACAGTAGCTTAGTTGGTAGACTGTCAAGTGATCCAAGTCTGTGTAATCCCTCAGTCGTCGAGGTCTGATCCATTGCAAAAGACGAAGTTTAATCATTGTACGAGTGAAGAGCGAAAGAGTGAAGAGGGAAAGAGTGAAGAGGGAAAGAGTGAAGAGGGAAAGAGTGAAGAGCGAAAGAGTGAAGAGCGTTTCGCGGCTTGAAAGCAGCGAAACGCTCTTCACTCTTTCAATGATTTGTCCAGTTGACAGATTTAAACTTCGTCCAACTGATCCAAAGATTGGCGCCTCGAATCCCACTCTCGACATAAACATCATTGGTTCAGTGCTCAGATCCACTGGCCCACAGGTTGGCGGTGCGATTCCAGCTCCCACAATTCAATACCGTCATTGTGTCCTTGGGCAAGACACTTCAGCACCTCGTCCCAAGTGTCTATGCGCACTGGTGTATGAATGTGTGTGAATGGGTGAGTGGTTCATTGATGTGAAGTGCTTTGAGTGCATTGAAGGTGGAAAATCGCTGTATATATCTGATCTTTTAGCAAAAAAATTGGGTATTTTTGGTATTCATATGTAAATGGCAGGTTAAAGTCATAATTCTCAAGTTGAATCTGTCTTTATATAAAGCCCGAACGCTTGCTGGTTCCTCTGGTCGCTCCCTCTGTCTGTCTAACGGTGGTACTCGGGTCCTCCGTGGTCTGGCACATGAGAGTGCACAAAGGCCACACCTCCTGTCACCAAAGTGTATCACAAACTCCGCCCACACCATCCTGCGGCATCACACATCAGTTTCAACAGAACTAGTTCACATCAGTACAAAAAACCTTAGACCACAGCAAGCAAAGACGACTTTTTATCAATCCACAGTTCAAACAAACAGTGCATAGTTTCTGGACCACTTCCATCACCCCGTTTTTTGGAGACATCAAATACAGTCACTTGAGACTCCTTCACACACGTCTTCTCAATCCCACTGCACATCTCACAATATCTCCCACATCAGCAATTTCCTCACGTTTTTCGAGAGACCTGAACTTCTCAAAAAGGACCGTTTACACCCCAACGCATCTGGATCCCGCCTCCTCTCACAGAACATCAAACTCACCCCGGAATCAGCATGAAGGTACAATCATCAAACCACACACTTCGTGGAAAATTGTTGTGTGGGACGTAGGCTTGTGGACTGAGGACAGAATCTTACAATGAACCATAAGGAGAGTTTGAATAGTGCCCTTGAGAGATCGCTAAATTACTCAAACACGCATGAACGACATCTAAAACCTCTTCAGGCATGTTTTTGATTAGGCAACTTAGCATTTTCCTATCAAACTGCAGCGTCTTCTCTTACAAAAGGTCATGACATTTGATTTATTTTAAACATTACTCATAATTTGGAAGTTTTCAGCAAAGTTACCTCTGCGCCCACACATTCACACATCAGCATTCACAGCACCGGCAGATCCCAATGTGGATTCAAAAGAGAAAAAAAAGGGAATAGTTGATGTTGAAGAAGTCAGCATTCTACCTTCCTAAAAAGAGGGGAGAGGAACGTATTGCCTGGAAAAGACCAAAGACCTGTGCGAGTGCTTTTCATCTGATTACACACACACGCCGAACCCAGATCTGCGCCTCAGCCTCTGTTGTCTTACCTCAGAATGCGTCACTTTAACTTTTGGAAGGAAAACTTTTGACTCCTCTTTTTGTTTCACCAAGAAGCTAAAGTGTGTGTGTTTAGCTGGAGAATTTTGGGGGTTTTACGCAACTTACTTTTACTCAAGAAGTGGAAATTTGAGCTTTTGAGCAAATTTATGATTTATGGAAGGAATATGGGGTACTGAGGTTGTCTGAGTCATTGTTGAAAAATAAACTGAAGTACCCAGCGAGGAAGGAGATGTACCCTGCACCTGGAGACATGAACCCTCAAGAGACTGTGATAGTGTATGATATCCATGGTAGGGAGTATTATACCTCTGATGACACAGGACAAGATAATAAAGGCAGTTTTTTTTTTTTTTTTTTTTTTTTTTTTTTGGACTGCAAAAAAAGTTCAGAGTTTGATTCCTGGACAGTGTGTAATATTTTTCCCTATTCTTTTAAATGAGGGGGGGGGTCAAGCCAGGATATATTTACCATATTTTCCGGACTACAGAGCGCACCTGATTAAAAATGCTTTAATTTTAGAAAGAAAAACTTGTACAAGCCGCACCGGATTTTAAGTCGCAGGTATCCCACATAGTAATATGAAAAATTAGCTCAAAAACGTTCATTTGCGAGGGACCACTAGTGCAGTTTTGCATGTTTTTTTTACAGTGTATGAAGGCGCGTGTTCTGCTTCCTGATTGGCTAAAGGAGGTGCGGTGTCTCCTGTACAGGACAGAATACATTCAGCCAAATTTACCAAAATGTTCGATGCTGCAGCGTGACTCTGAAACAATCGCGTTGGACACCTTTGTATTTGAGGACAAACGCATTGTGGGACGCTCTGGACGCGCGTCCACGAGAGACTTTACATGTGAAACAACATAAAGAAAGGAGGAAAATAACTTAAGGACGACAGGAGAATAAGTTTTAACAAGGAGCAAAAAGGGCTGTAACCTGTGGATGGAGTCTGCTTTAGTTTGTGGATCAGTGACTGCAGGAAAAAGAACATTACGGACATTACAGCGACGCCAGGACAAAGAGGCGGAGTCAGAGGAACTGAGAAATACACCTGCAGCCGCACAATACAATACAGTACAATAGTTGTGAGTGCGCTAGATTGATCATACAATTTCATTGGACCTCTGTGAACTACTCATCAGTTTTATTGGTCTACTGTTGCTGGGCAAAATGTTTTTGGCACCACGGAAAAAAAAATGTATAAGCTGCAGCGATTAAGTGTAGTAGCGGCGTATAGTCCGGAAAAATACGGTGTATAGATATATATATATATATATATATATATATATATATATATATATATATATATATATATATATATATATATATATATATATACACACACATATATATATGTATATATATATGTGTGTGTGTGTATGTATATATATATATATGTATATATATATATATATATATATATATATATATATATATATATATATATATATATATATATATATATATATATTAAAAATTAGAGATTTGGCCTGCAAGGCTCATTGTGCAAATTGTTTTCCAAATGCATTAATTAAATTAATCATTAATTTATTAAATTTCAGTTAAATAAACACAGCAGAAAAACTCACACTCAGTTTTATCAAGTGCCAAAAGGTCAACAACTTGTTAAAAAGTTACCCTTACCTATTTCAGTATAATTTTGTCACGTTCACCCGGGCTGGTTAATTAGCCCAAAGGGCCGTGTCCCATGTCTGGTTGAGACACATTATATGTTATTGCAAGTATGTGTCACACCAACTTGCTGGTATGAAGTCTCATAAAACGTGCTGTAACCCAGTTAGTCAAACAGCAAGTTTGCTAGTAATGAGTTAAGAGTGCAGTAAAAGTAAAGTTTTGTAATGCATCTGGAAAAACAAAAATCCCAGTGTGTATTTCAACGTCACTCTCTCTGATGAAAACCGTTGCTAATTTTCGGGAAGGGTGACCAAGGACAACTGATACAAATCCAAGAGAATACTTCCTTGTTTGCTATGACTGCAGTTCAAACTTTCTGACAAATTACTGTTTTGGGCCATATTTAACAGCATTAAAACTGAATCAAAAACTGACCTGTCGTCCCTATTTTATTTGTTTCATGCTAAAGTTTCTACACTAACCTCTAACCCAACATACATGCCTTATCTACTCTCTTTAGTTACCATTTTCTCAGTCTTGTCAGTCTACCCCTGCTAAAACAGCACCTGCAATATGGAACCATTTTAGACACCATTTTTAGAGTTAGGTTTCCGAGGAGGGCTGTTGAATGAAAAACTGCTCTCCAAAGGTAAAGCGCAGGTTAAATGCCGCGAAATGCATCGCGATGGCCAGATTATTTTGAATTCACCAGAGAACCATTTATTTAGCGAAAGGAGAGCCAGGGAGGGGACACAGCCGTAAAACATTTTGTGCACAGCCAGATAAGAAATGTCAAAAAGTTAGCCGTTACCTGACACCAAATGTACCCCCATACCAGGAGGTTTGCTTTTCTATTTCTCAGCCTGGAACATAAAGTAGATGGAGAGATAGAGATAGATAGAGATAGAAAATAGTGCCGCTATGATATAACAAAACATCTCAGGTTCAATTGACAATAATGATAGGGGAAGAGAGCAATTGGAAATCTAGTTATCGCAGATGTCATAGTGTTTTCAGGAGTTTTCAAATTATGGCTTGTCTGAAGTTAAAATGATGAAAGGAGTAGAGGTAATGTTGAGGTACAAAGCATATTTGGGTCTGAAATAGTTTTGTCATTTTTGGGGCAGAAAGTATTGCTATATAATTACATTTTTTGACACGGCGTACTGCATAAAACCTTAGATATACTGTTGATAAGGAAAAGTTAATTTGGCTCATGGACCTTATGCATGTAGAGCATTACAATGTTCTGTTCAAGCAGTTTATTTATTATCTGGCAAGGTTAGATACATTTCAGACTTGGCTAGGCTCTAACGTGGTCGTTCAATCACATTTGTTTATTTCAATGATGCATGTGAAGCGAAGGAACTCATTGGTTGTCTATCATTTCAAAATCAAATGTGCCTCATCTCAGATTATATTATAGAGTTTAATGCGTCATTCATTGATTCTGCAGAAATCCAGAGTGTTTATTCATATGAAACATCTCCAAACTCCGCCCCCTTCTAAACCTCCCAGATGCAGAAGAACTTGTCCATGTCTTTATCTCCTCAAGGTTGGACTATTGCAATGGACTTTTTGTTGGGATTTCTTCCAAGGACATTCAAAAACTATAATACATTCAAAACAGCTCCGCCAGAAGCCTAATGAAAGTCAGAAAATTTTAACATAACAAATCACTGCACTGGCTCCCTGTTTCATCTCGAATTGAATACAAAATCCTTCTGCTGACCCATAAATGCATCAGTGGTCAGGCACCACTGTATCTGCAAGACCTGATCACTTTGCAGTCTTCAAATTGCTCCCTCAGATCTTCAGGTGGCTCCTTCAGGTCCTCCCCACTAGGCTCCGTACACTGAAGGACCGAGCCTTCTGTTCAGCTGCACCACGACTCTGGACCTGCCTCCCTGCCCAGAGCCACACAGAGTCTGGACTTTTTAAAAGCTAATCTAAAGACCTTTTTATTTAGAAAAGTTTATTGTTAATGTTTTTATTCAGCAATTTAATATTAGGTTTAAAGTTTTTGTTTTACTATAGCACTCAAATGGACCATGCATGCCCCTGATTGGCTAATCCACCTTTCAATCACACCCACCTGAATTTGGGAGTAATTACCAGTGACCAGTCTCACATCTTTGTAAACTATTGGAGAAGTGTGTATTCTGGATCCCAGCCAAGGTTATCTGATAGTATTTGCCTAAACCCAGCAATGTCATATAAAGGGAAAGACAGCCCTAGACAATTATTCCCATTCCCAGTTGATGCTTTTGGGAAAATATTTGTTTAACTGTCCACCACAAAAACCATCTGACTGCTCTGGTCATGCAAAAAATCCGGAAATATCTGATCACCGGAAACCATCTTTGCCTCATCAAGGACTGGCTTTGTTATGGAATTGACTTTGGGCTAGAAATCGTCAAATACCGAGGATTTTTGTGTATTTTAGGGGTGGTGAAGGGTATCCTGAGGCCCATCTTTAGATATGATAAAGGTCAGTATACAATGCAAGGCTTGTCTGACCAGTGTGGGAAGAAATGTATGAAGTATGAAGCCAAGAGAATGTGCCTTCCCTGAGCAGTGTACCCGCCTGTGTTCACAAACAGATAAAACAGGACAGTAGTGGAAATTGTACTGCGCTGGGCTCGTCTTTTTGATGAGAAGAAATTCCGTAATAAGGGAAGATGGAAAAACATTCTGATGCAAACACGTGAAAGATGTTAGCAGTCCTGTTTTCTAAAGCAGGGGGGAAAAGTAGGAATGAAAGAAATAGCGTGTGCCAAATGGATAACTTCATTATAACCAGTGATGCAAGTAGCTAAAGAAAATACTGAAATACCAAATCTTAAAAATAAATATTATTCATCCATCCATTTTCTTCATGTTATCCGGGGTCAGGTCACGGAGGCAGCAGTCTAAGCAGGGACTCCCGGACCTCTCTCACCCCAGACACTTCCTCCAGCTCCTCCAGTGCGACCACACGGTGCTCTCAGACCCAGCCTAAAGACATACTGTCCTGGGTCTTCCCCGGGGGTCTGCTGGAGGGACTAGTACCAATATTATTCAAGTAAAAGAAGAAAAAACAAATAAATAAATCTTTGGGCATAAATTTAGGCATGCTTGTCTACATAGAATAGTTACTGCTTTGCCTGGAATGTTCCACAATATAACATTTTTCTTACCCATCTAGCATTTATTTAATTCTTAAGTGTTTTAATTAACAAAAAACATACATTCTTGAAAAGCATACATTCTTACTTGTAGCGGGATCACTTTTCCACAGATCTGCGTGCCTCCATGGAGATAGATAGGTTAATGCCATACTGTGCAAATTCCAGATAAAGCAATAACATTTCCATAGAAACAACTCCGTGGTATATGTTACACTAGAAAAGTTACGTGTGCAGTTTAATTAAACTACAGCTTGCACTTACTTTCAAGTCAATATTTAGTGTATGGCTATTTACTATCTCTAGACTTTGCAGGGTGGATTTTTTTTAATAATGTAAAAAGAAACACTCTTACATAATGGAAAAAAAAAAGTAAATGTAATGTCACTATCTACTTCAGTTGATACTTATGACTGTGCCATTTGGTTGTGGTAAACTACCTCGGCAGCAACAGATGCCTGGAGGAAACACTGACAGAAATGTGGCAGCTAATCTGTGACTATAGTCCATCCAAAATGTTGACACGTTCATACAGGAAAGTCAGATGACGTGTCTTGCCTTACAATTCGCGAACAAACCGCCAACCTTATATCTGAATGTCCTACATAGCTGTACTTTTTATTATATCACAGTATACATCAAAATAGTATTGTTTTGCCCATAAGTGTCCAGTAACTAGAAGTATGAGAAGCACGCCAGGAATGCATGTCCTACTTTAAATACCAAGAATATGATAAACAAAATACCTTAAGTAGTGCAATTTTTCTACATTATTCAAAACCCATTCATTTTCCAGATTACACCACCTCTCAGTCTCTTTCACCTTGCTTTTATATTACATTCTATCAAGCATTTCCACTTAATCCATTATTCCGACTTCCTCCGCTTCACAGTTAGCACTTTGATGCTAGCCTTGCTCTATAATTGGCATATTGACTTGTCTGCGCTACTCTTATATAGCGTATCCTCGCGTGTTCCCTACCCAACTTACTTATTACCCACTCAAGGACATGCCCTTCATTAATATTGATGTTTAACTCACTTTTGGAAGCTGACTTGTTTCTTGAACTATTTTTTTTGCTATGCCGGCACTCCACGGCTTGGCTTTTTGATCTGGGGTGACGAGCGAAGATTTTTTTTTTTTTTTTTACGCAGACAGGAGACGGAGCACGCCGCGAGAAAGGTGGCTTTGATAGTTGAAATTAATGAGGCTGGATATGTTTGGCTGTGCTCGTTATTCCTGACATGTCGAGCCCCTTTGGTATCCTGCAGGGGCTAGACTTGGGCCCATAGATGTTTTTTTTTCTTTCTTTTTTTCTATCTAGATGTCTCAGGATTTAGTCACTCTTTTGTAGCAGCTTTTGCCTTTGCTGCTGTTTTTTTTTTTCATTTCTCCGCCCCGGAACATTGCCGCGGTGCATGGAAGAGGAGGAGATAATATAATCAGCGGAGCGTGTTGAGAACAATGCGGGCGCGGTGAGGAGCAGACACCTCTTCAAATGCGCCGAGACGTTCCACTTGAGCTGGAGAGCAGAGGGGAGACGGAGGGAGGAGCGGGGAGCTAATTCTGTATGCGGTACTATGACTGCAACAAGTTAGACAATGTCGGTAGTAATATTGAATACAAATAAGGTTCATACAGGGTACATTCAAAAACATAAAGGAGCAGTGTGTAACTTTTTCCAGTGGAGAATTCTCTACCTGCTTGTCTCTATTGCTTTGACTGGAATTTTTCATAATATGGTATTAGACTTTTCCAACTTACCTTTATTTGATTGCAGATGTTTTGTGGCGCAAATATACCTTGGAAACACGTGCATTACATCCATAGACTGTATATATGAAGGGAAATGGCTAACACGCTAGCCGTCACGTTCCAAATAGGAAGTGATCATGGGTGCTATTCCGGCTCCATCGACTCCAATTCATGTTACATTGAAAAATTGTCACCCCTTTCTCTGTAACTGCTGCAGTGAACCTCGTCATTTTGGGCTTAAAATGTTTGTATTAACCCGCTCTACATGATCCTGGTATTTTCATTCCATATTTTTGTCCATGAATCAAGATATGAACAGACAAATCAGGCACCTTTTTTCTTCGATGTTGATCTCACTAGCGTTAGCAACAGGTTTGATTGACAGCGTTACTAAGCGCCTGCTCCTTGCTAAACCAGCTGTGTCGGCGGGAAGGGGCGTTACCTTCAACAGCCTCGCTCCGGACTGGCCGTTTGGTTGCTACGATACTCACGGTTGAACTCTGCTCCAAATTCGCTCCTATACCCGCTAGCCTCGACGAGCGTCCTTTGACTGGAGCCGAAGGCTATGGGTGACGTCACTTAGTCCACTTATTTATACAGTCTGTGGTTACAACGTGCATGGTGTCGCCTCTCCATGGAGAAAAATGTGATGCCATACTATGAAACATTCTCAGGTCTCAGTTGGAATAGTATGAAATGTATCTTACTATTTCTATGTCTCTTTTATTGGCCCTACTTTTTAAGTTAAGTAGATACACTTTTCTTTTTTTCCAGATATATTGACAACTGTACATATTTTTTATTTTATTACTATATTAACAGTTACGCCTCCCCTTTAAATCCGCTCATCATGATTCGCCTTATTATTTCAGTCTTATTATCTGCAGTGAAAAGCCCATAGCCTGCTCATAGTGTAAGCAGCATCGGCGCAGGGGGCAGTGTGTTGAGGTCGCAGTGGAGATAAGAGAAACATCTGTTAGCAGGTCTTTATCTCTGGCCAAGCTCCTGGCACTGTTTCGTAAGTCGCCCCCGCTAATCAGAGCAGACACAGTTTGGAGGTGGTGCGGAGGGGGGTGGGAGGTCCTGGAATATCCACGCACACACATGTACTCACCAGAGACAAGACAGAGATGGTTTGCTTATGTTTCTGCTCTTTAGATAAGGAAGGGAAGCGTAGTGTGAAACATCCATCACCTGCTCATGCTAGTTCCTAATATGGTACTTACTAACGACACAGTTAAGAGGGTGGAAATGTGTATGAATCAGATCACATTGAATTGTTAAATTAATCTACAGACTAATAGAAAATGAGAAAAAAAATGACCCTAACTTTAACCCTTTCCTGAATTTTCTAGATTTTGAATGGTCTTGATCTATATCAGAACTAGTTTAATAAGAAAATGACTATACGATCTACGTACTGTATCTAGATTTTGGTTTGGTGAGTCTTTAAAGAGGAGTAGTGCACTTTTTTTGGGTATTAACTGCTGACGTATAAACTATTTAGATCACTATGTTACCTTTTATTATTGAAAATGCCATTTTCACCAAAAACAACATATTTAAGTGTGTTGGATAAGTTCTAATTTCCTTTTCATAGTAAGTCACTCCCTGCTAATGAAGCTATTGCACATCGCATCCGGTTTGTGAAGTCGTAGTCTATTGTTTTGTATAGCTGTGTAATACCTCAGTCGTCCAGGTTTGATCCATAGCAAAAGACGAAGTTTAAATCTGTCAACTGATTTAAAACTGACAGATTTAAACTTCGTCTTTTGCTATGGATCAGACCTGGACGACTAAGGGATTAGACAGGTATCTTCTCAAGAACTACGGGCCTACCACCATCAAACTGGCAAGAGAGCTGGAAAATACTGCCAAGAAATTAGCAGAGAATAAGAATCACTACAGTTGACAGATTTAAACTTCGTCTTTTGCTATGGTTTTGTATATTTATGGAAAATTGACACATGGGAGCATGGGTGGCGTAGGCTCGTGGGCTGAGTTTTGGATAGGGTTGTACTGCTGACTCTAAAGAGGCTTTGTTAATATATAAAACCTCTTCATGGTTTTTTGTAGTGTTGTAGAATTGCAAGTAAAGTTTCATCTTTTTGCTATGATTTCCATCTCTTGAATAAGGATCCTTGAAAAAAGTTGCCGTCTCCAATTTTTGTATTATCCAACTCACATCCAATCCACCACAGCAGAAGTCGATAAGTTCATGACAGAACTTTATAATCCAGTTTGATTGAAGCACAGCGTGATACTCGCGTGTCCCTGGATGACTCCTCTCTTTAGCCTTATCCAAAGAGTAGCAGAAGGGGGTCCAGCTAAGGAGGGGGGTCTCTACGGCTGCATAAACCTGTCCACTGCCATGACCAGTGGGGCAGAGCTGTGACAGGGCCCACCTAAATTCATTAGCCCACCTGCCGACTGGATCCATACAACTCCAGAGCCCGGTGTCACTGACGCTTAGCCTGACACGCACTAACACGCATGCTAGCACACACAACGAGCAGCCAAAGGAATGGAGGGCTTAAATCAATGGCGAAACATAGTGAGACCACCACAGAAGTCAATATCATGTGATCCGTATCAGCACAGCGACTTGTATTGTGTTTGATTTCTCCGATTCGGTCGCGCTTGATGTTGTCAGGAGTGGTAAAAGTTGATGGGAAAACAGAAGGATGAGACAAGGCATGAAACGGTGAGGAGGGTGACAGCTGTGCTACAAAACAAGAGCTGGCTTTGGGATTGAAATCGCTACATGATACACAAGGGAAGTTTGTTAGTGGAGACTATGGGTGCAGTGAGTTTTGATACTTTTAATATTCTTGTTTATAATATTATAGGATTGTTGTCTGCGTAATCCCTCAGTCGTCCAGGTCTGATCCATAACAAAAAACGAGCTTAAATCTGTCAACTGGAAAAATCGTTGTGGGAGTGAAGACGTTTCGCTGCTCATGGAAGCTGCTTCTTCAGTTCTGGTCAGGTCGCTGGTGGACACTGCCTTATATCTATCTGAAGGGAGGGGCTAACTACACTGAAACTGTACCAACCTTTAATGGCTCGCACTGACCAGAACTGAAGAAGTGGCTTGGATGAGCAGCGAAACGTCATCACTCCTACAACGTTTTGTCCAGTTGACAGATTTAACTTCAGCTTTCGTTATAGGATTGTTGCATTTAGAGTTTTAGTTGGCCTACCTTGTTCAACTTTTACTCTTTGTTTGTACAGTTTTGGCTAAGCCCCTATTTTATCTGTGTCTATATGCAACCTTAGGCTTAACTCACCACCACAAATCACACTGACATACTCATAGACCAGTGAACCATCAACCTTAATAATCTACAGGAAGTTTTGGTTTGGTGATTCTTTAAAGGCACCATACCTCTTTTTTTACTTTCTTCAAATATGAAAAACAGAACTTGCAGTGGCTCAAAGATATTCCTCATTTTCCTTATGTACTCCGAGCATCCTAAATATTCACCATGATGAGTTTATAAGCGTTTTTCACAACTTTTGGACACTAGAGCGGAGTTTTGCAGTTACATTAAAACTAATAACAACTAGCATGGAAACATCACACTGGCTGATTGACTGAACCATCAACCTTAATAATAGCCTATATGTCAGCAGATACTGGGTACTATATCTTAACATTACGAGATAGGGCCACGGCCTTGCAAATCAATCAATTCAGTTGTTTCTACTGAACAAAATTCTGAACAATTCTTTATCAAAATCACTATATTTCAAGCTTCATAAGAGGTCAAAATCTGCTCAAAATACTTTTACTTTTTGGCATGTCCCACCGGGAGGAGGCCCCCAGGGAAGACCTAGGACACGCTGGAGGGACTATGTCTCTCGGGTGGCCTGGGAACGCCTTGGGGTCCCACCGGAGGAGCTGGAGGACGTGTCTGGGGTGAGGGAAGTCTGGGTCCCTGTTTAGACTGCTGCCCCCGCGACCCGGCCCTGGATAAGCAGAAGTAAATGAATGGATGGATGGATGGACGGACTTTTACTTTTTACTGTTTAAGTATATAATTTTTATGTAGTGTGATACTTTGATATTACCACATTTTAATATTGAATAGTGCTATAATCCTTTTAGTTAAGCTAGATTTTTTCATGTGATACTTTTACTTGAGGTTTTTTTTTTTTTTTGCTCAGGTGTCTGTACTTTTACTTAAGTAACAAAATTGAGTACTTTATCCACCACTTTAGGTTTTGACCCCATGAGACAGCCATGAATGTGTAGACTGTACTCCACCCAAATTGTGTGGGTGGGTATTTATCACGTTGCATGAAGTGCTTTAATAAAAGTCACATACAAAAGACACGCACTGTGATCTAACCGCCAACCTTCCAGTTAAGTTGTCTATTTGAATCCACCTTAACTCCATTACTTGCTGATCCAAAGTGTATGCTAATGCTGTGTGTATAAGAATGCCAGTTAATCTTTATTCACGGCACTTCTCGAGTTGAAGGTCATTCGTTTGTGCAGATTGGGTCAAATTTGAAAAGCACCACAGAAATGAATAACACAATTGGCTTTTGTTTCTTCCATTATCATTTCTTATTGCGGCTTTCTGAAGACAATCGCTCTCAGAAACACTCTTTTATATTGACTTAGCCGCCAATCGTCGCTTTGTATTCCGAAACGTTCCAGTATTCATTTTCATATTCATAACTCCGCAGAAAGAAAAGGGGAAAAAATATAGATAAATAAACATTGGCAGTTGGAGATAGCATCTTTCATTTACCATAGCGGTGAGTCAGAGCTGATTATTTTGCCTCTCATCTCAGTAGGTTAATGAAAATTTATTCTAACTAGAGGGCCTTGTATTTACGGGAATTAGCTGGCGTGTGAATAGGTGACACAAGGAGACATTTAAATTACAAAGCCCGGCCGCGTCGCATGAATCAAATGTCAACGTTTGTTATTGCAGTGCACAAGAGGAGCGACGCGGGCTTCAAGGGGGAGAGTGGAAAACAGGTTCATTTTGATACACTGCGTAAAGATAAGACGGGGAGATAGTAAGTTGTTTTGGAAGAAAAAGTTAACGCTGTACTATGTATTTTTTATGGGAGTTGTTGTTATTTTAGCTGGAATGTTCCACAAAGTGACATTAAGCAGAACAAAGATTTAATACAAAATGAATAGATGGATGGAACTGCTTAATTAATACCCTAACTCCTCACTTAAAGGTACAGTACAAAACTTTCTGCATGATTCCATGAAAATAAAAGGTTAAAACTTTACAGCTGGAACGTTCTCCGTGGAGACAGACAAGTCGCATGCCATACTGTGGAGTATTACAACCAAAGGAGCAATATTTCCCCCAGGTGAAATAAAAGTCAGGTTTGTGGAGATGCAAGCCCACTCAGAGTAAGCACACATGTTTTTCAGTGCAATAAACACAACCAAATAGCTTTTTCTCTAGTCTATTATTATCTATTATCTATTTATTTTTTTATTATTAATTAATTTATTTATTTTTTTTTTTTTTTTTTTTCCAGGCAAAACTAAATATTTTCTTCATTAATTACAACGAAAAAAGGATTAGGCTGAAGCCACGTGTTTATGTAATCCCATCCTGGCCAACACATAACTCCACAATACAGTAACATTACAAAATATATTTACTTAAATCAATATCTTAAACACAGATGTCTTGGCTCATATCACCTACACCAATGTATATGGTGAATGAATTCATGTTTTAAAGTTTTTTTGAATTTAGAGTTTTAGAGTTTTAATTCACTTAAATTCATCAGTGAGATCATTCCAAAGTCTTATTCCTAATCTGTTTTAGTACAAGGACTTTTTGAAACTCTTAGTAATTTTTTGTAAGTACAGTTAGTTGATAAGTCACAAGAATAGTAAGGCTTTTTTTTTTTTTTTTTTTTTGGCCTAATAACATATTTTAAGCATTTTCATACCTGGATGAGTAAAAGATGAAGTTTTGCTAGTGTGTCAAACCATGAAGTCACTGCAGCACAAGTAAAAAGCGAGTCCTGGAATAACACTTTTGCATTTATATTTTTAGTTTGTTGCTCTTGACACGCAGTAACAGTCTCAACTTTCCCTTATTTTCCCAAATTCCCAAATGTTTGCTCTGCGGAGGACTGGCTGTCACGTAAACCCTGTGTTAACTGACATGTGCGTAAACAAGGACACTTCTGCTTTCACTCCAAATCTGGGTCGGACGTCGTAATTCCTCCTGACACCAGGGACTTTAAAAAGGTCTTTTATCTAAACATGAGCTGGATACACGGTGGAGGGACACATGTTCAGAGTCAACCCAACAATGACAAGCCCCTCCCCCTCTGTGAGAACCGACATGCTAAGGATTACACGGGAAAATGACATGAATTAAGTCATTACTGGGGGTTCGACTGGTAACTTTTGACTCCAGATCTGCGTTTAGCCGTTACGTTAATGTGAGCAACTAGCATGCAAACAACATACTAGCAGAACTTCTTTGTTCATGACCGATAAAGATGCGTTATAAGTACACTAACAACTTTATAAGTATACAGCTAACATGCTAACAGCACAATGGCGTTTTTTCTTGGGTCAAGGCCGACAAAAAACGCTTTATAATTAGACACACTCCAGATCTGAGATTAGCCATCTTGCTAATATTAACATCAGCTAGCATGCTAACAGCACACTGGTGGTATTTCTTGGGTCAAGGCCGACAAGAAACGCTTTATAATTAGACACACTCCAAGTCTGCATTTAGCCATCACGTTAATGCCAATAACAACTAACATGCTAACAGCATACGAGCGGTACTTCCTGGTTTGCAGCTAATAAAAGACGCTTTATAATTAGATGCACTCCAGATTTGAGTTTTGCCATCCTACTAGTACTAACAACAACTGGCCTTGCTGACAAAGAAAAAACGCTTTATAATTAGACACATTCCAGATCTGAGTTTAGCCGTCATGTTAATGCTAATAACAGCTAGCATGCTAACAGCACGCTAGCAGAGCTTCCTTGTTCATAACCAATAATGCTTTTTAATTGGATGCAGACAGCTCAGAGTGGTCTCATTCTGACCTAAGATATGCTTTTACATTATATCTCTAAACTAGGGCAAGATTTTGGTTCAGGTTTTTGTTTTTAAGATTGCATCAGGAGCATGTAAAGAGACTTGTTTACTAAATGATGTAAGGACACAGGCTCAATTTCTAGAGCTAAATACAACGACCAAAAAATAATAGTCAACCAAAAATCTAAAATGTAGGATGCAATAATTCCTCCAGACAAGCAGGACTTTTCAAAGGTTTTTTTTTTTTTTTTTTTTTTTTTTTTTTTTAATCTAAACATGAGCTGGATACTAGGCAGAAGCACATGTTCAGAGTCAAACCAACAATGACAAGCCCCTCTCCCTCTGTGAGAACTGACATGCAAAGGATTACATGAGAAAATTGCATTAATTAAGTCATTAGAGGGGGTTGGACTGGCGACTTTTGACTCCAGATCTGGGGGAGGCTCTGGGGGGGATGTGATGTACAACAGATGGCAGCCATCTTGTGGTCATGCTGTCATGTTCTTAGATCATAGAGATGTGTTCCAGGACAAAACAAAACACACAAAAGCATGGTGTCGAAGAATTTAAAAGTTGGCATCTGTTTTTTTTGCAGAATTTTGAGCGTTTTTTATGATTTTGTTCAAGAATATAAAAATGGGGATTAGTCTAGTTACAGAATAACTTATGGGGAACTGTTTGAATTATACTGTAATAAAGTAATAACTTGTCATGAACTGAGTTAGTATTTGGAAACTGCAAATGGAATAAATTCAAAAGTTTCATACTTAGTCATGGTTGGAATATTTTCATTTTTCATACTTATATATTATTATTATCATTATTATTATTTTTTTTTTTTTTTTTTTTTTGTGGCTGGTCATTTTTATTCATCTTTTTAATGCTTCCAGTTTTTCATCCAGTGACAAAAGTGACAATAATTTGGAGATAATGTTGATACTTTTTTTTTTTTTTTTACTGATAATTGCCATGGCAACTATCCTAACTTCTCATCATTCTGAAACAAAAGAACTCTACGTTCAACTATTTTACCTTTTGAAAGACCATGGTGACCGCGCTTGGAATCAATTCTCTGTCAAAAGTTACAATTTATATTCCTTACTTTTCCCCCACTTTCTCTGCTTTGGTCTCCTGTCCCCACATACCTGCTTTAGATTAGCCTTTGAATACTCTCTTTATGTCCACAACAAACATTTTGTTAGGCAGACGGAGTCCAAAGCTGGCCTTAGAACTGGCCTCACATGTGGGTACAGAAACTATGGGACTGGGTCTGATTTGGCTCAGACCGGTTGGAACCAGAGCGAGTCCCGGACTTTGAGAGCATCCAATGAGGTCTCCGGAGATGGGCCGGCACATGCAGATAAGCCTTAGCTGTTGTAACATGTTTTTAGCACTTGTCTTTGCTAACGTGATATTTGATGTTAGCTCGTGCAAACAAGTGGAGACAGGTGAATGTTGACTATATCATAAATTGAGAATAATTTCTTGAGATTTTTGTAAAATATTGCCTTAAATTGAAAGGTGATCAGTTTGCAGAGGTCCCAAGTTATTCCTTACTGTCCTAACGCATTCCAAGCATCCTAATTATTCACGATGTGTTTATAAGCGCTTTATCACCTTTCATATGCCCTCACGTTAATGCATATATGTCAACCTCAGGCCCAGGGACCAAATCTGGTGCATGGCTTAATTGTATTTGGCCCGTGAGATCATATCAAATGTGCATTAGAGCTGACCACCGGTATCAATTTTTCAATAAATATTGAGTTTAGCCTGCAAATTTGTCTCAGCTTTTTTTTTGTTTGGCCCACTGTGCATTTGAGTTTGACACCCCTGGGTTAATGCTTACAACAACTAGCATGCTAGCCACACACTTCCTTATTACTGACAATATAAAATACAATTCGATGCAGACGGAACACTTATTTTTACCTGAAGATCTACTTATGCAATCGATCTGTGAAAAGGCAAAATGTGCACAAAAACATGGGGGGAAAAATCGTGTACCGGCCCTTTAAATCAGAATAACAATAACTAGCATGCTAACAGGTTCGCAGGTGATAAATTCATAATTAGAACAGATCAGAAACCTGAAATGTATTTAGTCAATGCAGGTTAGATTTCTTGCCAATGTGATAAATGTGTAAACCAAACTAACACCATCCCACCAAAACCTCTCCAATTCGCCCACAACACACACCGTCATGTTTAGCTCCTTATAAAGCACCCACGGGCGAATATGTGGCCATGTTTGCCTTCCTCCGCTGAGCGCCCGGGTGGCACCTCTCAACCCTTATATGTCACCCAGCAGCAGGGAGCATTGAGCGCAGCAGTCCAGCAGTAAGCACTCTCCACAATGTAACCACCCTAAGGAGCCTCCCGCCTTCCTTTAGCCCAGCCGAGGGGCTCCTGGCCTGGGTAGAGCGGAGGGGGGCCTGGCCTTTGCTCTGCTGGAGACCACATACTCTGAGCGGGGCACGTCAGCATGGGAGCCTGGCATTAACAGAAGCTTATAGCAGACTATGGCATGAGTCACAAGGGGTTAGGCGCAGATGGCAACACTTCTCACTATTTGCCTGGGATCCAAAATACATACTTCTCTAATACTTTATGAAGATGTGAGTCACCGGTGAATCTCCCGGGTTCAGATGGATGTGATTGACAGGTGGATTAGCCAATCAGGGACGCAACAAAATCTGCCGAGGGACTAAAACACATTTTGGGTTCTTTACAGAATAAATGAGTGAAGAAACAAACTCTTTAATCTGAGGTAAGAGAAATGTAAGATTTCTGCAAAATGATGGGTGACCAGTGGCACGTGTCACTGTAAAAAAAGAAATCATGTAGTAGGGTTCTGGCTCAAGACACTATGGAGGGAGTAATAGTAGTGATAGTGCTCTGTATAGCAGTAGTAGTGTATAGTATTAGTAGTTTAGTAAAATATTCAGTGATAGTAGTAGTAGGCTAGTGATAGTAGTGATGTATGGATAGTAGTAGTATAGTATAATGTATCATGAAATTTAGTAGTAGTAGTAGTAATAGTGGTGGTAGCAGCAGTAGTAGTAGTAGTGCTGCAGTGGTAGTAGCAAGTGGAGCAGTAGTAGTGGTAGTAGTAGTAGTGATAGTAGTAGCTGTAGTAGTATTAGTAGTAGTGGTAGTGGTGGTAGTAGTAGTGCTAAGTGGTTGTAGTAGTTAGTAGTAGTAGTGGTAGTGGTAGTAGTAGCAGTAGTAGTAGTAGTAGTAGTGATAGTGGTAGTAGTAGTAGTAGTAGTCGTAGTAGTAGTGATAGTAGTAGTCATAGCAGTAGTAATGGTAGTGGTAGTAGTAGTAGTGATAGTAGTAGTCGTAGCAGTGGTAGTGGTAGTAGTAGCAGTAGTAGTTGTA
Organism: Periophthalmus modestus; assembly: GCA_019594935.1. Lineage (NCBI taxonomy): Eukaryota > Metazoa > Chordata > Actinopteri > Gobiiformes > Gobiidae > Periophthalmus > Periophthalmus modestus. The sequence continues at coordinate 6,710,876 of JAIEZT010000021.1, forward strand.
GTAGTCAGTAGCAGTAGTGTGGTAGTCATAGCAGTAGTAGCGGTAGTAGTAATAATCTATTTTTAGCACACAACTATTTCAAAACACCACAAATCATAACTCAAGTTTTGTGTTTTTTTTTTTTTTTTTTTTTTTTTTTTTTACATATCTTGATAAAAAGAATAGCCCACCTCTGTTCGGTTATAGACGAGATCCATCCTTTATGTCCCTCATCCAGCCCGTGCCTCCCTCATCACCTGCTTTACAAATGCATTAGATATTGTCACGGTGGCCCTTATCTCTGACCTCCCTGATACTCCATACATGATGCGTACATACATTCTCCTTCATAAGCCTGTATATATTGGTTCTGTATATATAGGGGTGAACGCAATTTGCACTTCAGAGGCGGTACATCTCTACACGATTTGCACATACACGCTCCAGACCGGCGATGGCAAACAACAGGCAGGGGAAGGTGTCTGAAATGTGGACCGACATGTTAGTCCTTGTTTAGTCTCGTGGTGCGTTCACAGGTGGTTTGGTTTGGCCTTTGCTTGAACTAATGTATAAGGCTTGGTTTGCAGACGCGGGTAGTGCTAGGTTACATACTTGAGTGTTTATCTTTTATGTACTACTTGGGATTGTTTTCACACAGCAACCTTTTCGTTCCACTTTAACCCGTGAGTAAGTCTACAAGTGACAAAAGCTTCACGAATTGAACATTTGTGTGTCTTGCGCTGCTTCTTCAGACATACTTTTGTTTTTTGGGGTCTATCCTTTGAAAATAACAGATTGTCTTCCCTCCTCTTATGTGAGCTGCTAATGTCGTCAATATTCCTTGAAACCGTGGTGCTAACTAGAGGCACTGCTCTGTCTGAAGCTTTGTTACTCAAGTTAGACTTCAATCTGAGCTTTGTTTTAGCACAATCTGACCAGAAAGAACTGATTTAGCTGGAACTACAACAGGTGAAAAGTTTGCTGTGTGCCGTTAAACAAATCTCTCACACATAAAATTACAGTCGCAAGCTAGCTAGCATTAGCCAACAGTTTTTCAGTTGGTCGCTCTCACCTTCTTTTGTTGAAAATTAAACACCTAAACAGGACCATGAATGCTCATAATGATCACAGGCTCCTGAAAATGTATTTTTCCTTGACTTTTCAGACTTAAAACTTGTGCGCATTGTGTCACCATGGTAACTCATTCCTGATTCCTGACATTAAAATGCTTAGATGCAGGCAGCACACAATAGACATATTTTGACCTTCAAGTTAACAGTTTACTTTTTGTTCAGTAGAGACTGGTATTTCCATGTCTGAAATGATCCAAACGATTATAGTGAAGGTGTGTAGAGTTTGAAAACATAATGGAGCACTTCCTGTATTACCACATGACATCACAAGGTGGAACAGTCTAGATATGCAGGATTTTTGTGAATGAAACGAATCACAACTCCAGGTGTGTTTTTGATGAGGATCCAACATTATAACATAGTGTAAAAAATAGTGTAAAAATGGGGCCTATAACAGAAAAAAAAAACTCCTCTCCTTCATCGCCCGTGATTTAACACCCATTTTTCCTGCTACAATTTCCCATTTCTTTTGCCCACTGCTCAAATAACCAGCTCCAGGCCCATCCTCTCGCTCCCCATGGGACCACAGCACTTGAAAACATGGCTACAATTTAAGCTATCAAAACATAATAGCTGGATGAGATTGCCCGGTAGTGTAGCTAGAGACAACAGGTACGCGGCTAGCTAAGCAGTTTTATGTTTCTCGTACCCGCGGGCTTCACTAAATGCGGTTAGCTGTAGTGCAATTGTTCCAGACTCGCTAAGCTAACCGTGAACGCGTTGGTGTTTATTTATGGTTTTGCCATTTTGTGATTTCATTTTAAGCAGGTGTAATTAGCTTCCAGCAGTTTTAGAATGAGAGAGAGGAGAGAAATCCCATTTATGTGTCTCGTAGCAACCAAAGTTTATTGTTTCATATGTCTTCCAGTGTTTTTTAATCTTTGTAAAGGTCAAGTAAAGGTGAGGGGGGATTTCTTTCATGAGTAAATAGCTGGTAGCAGTTTTTTGTTCATGTAGACCTACGTAAAATAAGTAAAAATGTTTTGCCCCAGTACAATTTTATTATAAAAGCAGCAGTTAAGGTCAAAATTTGACCATTTTGCTTGGTCTGCGTCCAAGCTGTGAAATGTTTTTATCATCCATGAACCAGGAAGTAAGGCTGGTGCAAGGTTAGCATGAAAGTTTTAGTTTTTTGTTAGCGTTATCGTGATGGCGAAACTCCACTTGGGCATCTGAAAGTTCTGAAATGAAACCACTCTGCTTGGTCTGCGTCCAGTTGTGAAATGTTTTTATCATCCATGAACCAGGAAGTAAGACAGGTGCACGGTTAGCATGCTAGTTTTAGTTTTTGTTAGCCTTATCCTGATGGCGAAACTTCACTTGGGCCTCTGAAAGTTGTGAAAAGTGGTTATAAGCCCATAAACATATTGAATAATTTAAATAAATAATAATTAGTACTTTGGAGGAACTTGATTGTTGAGAAGATAATATTGTCCTCTGCATTTGACCCATCCTTCCATACCACCAGGTTTAAAGCTGTCAAGAGCAGTGGACGACCTCATTGCAGTATTTTTGGGTATTTCTCTTGATATTGAACTAAGTGTATGTTTGGGAGTACCTTGCTGGAGGATTAACAAGATGGTTTAAAAATGGCTATATGACAGTTTTGTACTGTATATGACCTGGAGTTTAACTCTTTGAAGAACCTTAAGTAAGTACAAAGAAGTGGGGGCGGAGATAGGGGGTAGGTGAAAACAGGACTTTTCAGAGCTTTCAAGCTTCAAACGGACAATACAGGCTTACAAATGGAATGAGTCAATCAAAATACAACTTTGAGTAAGCTAATGCTGAGCTAATGAACACGCTAAAAGGTCAGAAAAGTAGATTTTGTACAAACCACTCTGCCACTAGATGAAAAATAAAGCAAAACTCCCAGAAAGTAGCATGGGGTCATCGGTTTGCTTTAATAAAAAACTTGGCATGTAGTTCAACCAGTCCTATCGTATCTGGCTGCATTTTACTTTTAATACCAAGAGGATGACATCATTATGCAGGACCACGTTCGCTCCACCGGGTCTAGACTCCGCTGTTTACACAAGCGGCCATCTTAGTGTGAAATAATCAACACTAATGACTCCCTATAACCCCGGCAATCAAAACAGCCAATGCTTTCCCAATGACGACAGGCCATCCCTTCGGACAGCTGTCTTATGGGTCCAGAATGGCGTGATAGGTAAGAAAAAAGAGAAAGAGAATGGGAAAAAAAGAGGAGAGGAGACCATTGGTGCTTGCCCTGTGAAATGCACTGTTATTACAGAGAGCAGGAGGTCAGCTGTGCTTGTGTCAATGGGAAACGATATGCAGTGGGTTTTGGAAAGAGCAAAGTCATATCTGTGTTGGATCTACTAATGGAGTTTTTTTTATTTTTTTTTTTAGTTGCACAAAATGGGGAAAAAAGAAAAGGGGGGTGTTTTACATTATTTCCAACAAATTTAGAATAAAGATTTTTATTTAAAAAAAATTAAAGGAACGGTATAACATGATTTTGATTTAAAATGTCATGGTTAAATGGTCACATTTTTATATAGCGCTTTTCCACCTTCAAGGCACTTAAAGCTCACTCACCCATTCACACACACTCATTCATACACCAGTGTGTGCAAATTTCTTAAACTAAACTCTGCTTCCACAGATATGAGGTAAAAATCTCTCAGAACAATTATCCAATCAGAAAGCAGACACTTTAACTTTGCTTTAAACGTAAAATAACTTTCTCTGATCTGAATCCTCACTACCTAAAACCCAGAACCTACAACCAATCATGAATCAGTGCTAGTGCAGCCTCTGCAGCTCAGTGAGTGATTTTTGGAGGTTCTGAGCTTTCACATGAGGTTTGTTCATACACTGAGAATAAGAAAAAGTTGTATGTGGCTTCTATCTGCAGTTTTGTATTATTCCTATCTGCATATAATTTATCATTGGTTAATTATATCTGTTTAAATTTAAACTTTCAATATACATAATATACTCCCATGTTTATTTTAATGTAGTACTAGTAGCAGATGCTGTTTTTATTGTTACTTATTTGGTCCTTAACCTTATAAAAGTTCTGCCTTATGCCTAACCATACTCACATATTTCCAAGTAGGACGTAAACCAGTTGGTTAGTGGTAAAATACACCACACCATTATACACTCCAAGTAAGTCAATCTAAACTTGTCAGGGCAAGATCAATATTTAAATTATTATTATCATTATTAATCGATAATGAACACCACTACGCCCGTCTCACCATATATACATTGATCGCGTGCCCATTTTCCCTGTATAATGGATGCGTGGACCCTCCCTTGCTCCTGTTAGTACAAATAATCACAGATCAATACGCCCCAAGGCCCCCACACCAGAATGTCATTTTAAAACATGATTTATCTCCATGTCTTACTACACTGCCTCAGCTTCAGTGGAAGAAACTAGTCCCTCACTGCACTTTACAACTGAAGTAATCAGTTTGGGATTTATACATTTTTACACATTTTTTTCATGCATCATAGGAAACATCCTCCAGCTAAGGTAGTCCTGACCAAGACTTGCTCAGGATCTGGAGATGGGTCCCTGGGTTGCTCCTGACAGGTCGTCCCAGCAGTTTTGAAGGATGGGAACATTAAATTATACCTTAACTTTAACCTTAAGGTAGTAATGTTGGGCAAGGTAAAACACACCAACTTGTTTCAGTCGTTGTAACGTCTGACTTCTTGTAGTTGCAATTGTAGCTTAAAGGTCCTATATTACGCAAAATTTACTCTTGTGAGCGTTAAGGCAAGTCAGAATGCTGTTGCGTCATCAAAAACATACCTGGAGTTGTGTTTTGTTTCATCCACACATGTCTGAGTAATCCTGCATTATTAGTCTACATCTCCCAAGTTCAAAATGCTCTGTTCCACCTTGTGATGTCATGAATTGGGTAGTCTTCAAATTAACAGCTACCTTTTGTTCATACAGATTTGGAAATTGTGGATGTATGTATGGAGTGTAACAACGCAGTGGAGCACTTCCTGTATTACCACATGACATCACAAAGTGGGGAACAGAGTGTTTTCTGTTTGAGAGAAGAACTCAGACAAAATATGCAGAATTTGTGAGTTAAACATGTGACTGAAACAAAACACAACTCCAGATCTGTTTGTGATGAGGAAACAACATTATAACTAGATCAGAAAATAGTGTCATATGGGCCCTTTAAAAAATATGCAGCTGAGAGATAGATGGCAAAGATAAGATTGAAAAAATTGTAAAAACACTTATTCATACAACTTTGAGCAACTCGGAAAGCCCTACACAAGACTAACGCGGTGTAATTATTATCATTATACACATTCTCCAAGTAGCTGATAATTGCCATCGCACAAAATCACTAGTCCTTTTGTCTTCACATACTTGAACAAACCAGTCTTTACTCACCTTGGGAAAAAAAAACACACAAAACTGCCAGCACGTCAGGTCGAAATTGCTCTCTTAAGCCGTCCAAGTCCAAACACGAGACTTTCCCCGAGTTCATATGAGAATCCTGCTTTAGCCTGATCCGTGCGAGCTAATCTCCCGACTCTTTAGCCTTCCTGTGTGTGTGTGTGTGTGTGTGTGTGTGTGTGTGTGTGTGTGTGTGTGTGTGTGTGTGTGTGTGTGTGTGGTGTGTGGTGTGTGTGTGTGTGTGGTGTGTGTGTGTGTGTGTGTGTGTGTGTGTGTGTGTGTGTGTGTGTGTGTGTGTGTGTGTGTGTTCGGGGGACATTTTGGCAGATAGATGGAAAATCCGATCACTTTTTGAATCCGAGCGGGAGCACCTGTCTGGGAACAGGGCTCATCCGTTTGACAGTGAAACATCATAGTGTCAACACATACATATACAGAGGAGTGATGTGGTGTGTGTGTGAGAGCGCTGGGCCGAGGGGCAGAGCGGAGGTGAACAGGTCAAACAAACGGGGATTTAGGTTTTGAGTTTTAATGAACAAATGCGGGAAAATACATAGCTTTTAGTATTGCTTTTACAATATTTGCAGTAATGCTATAAAAGTTATGTAGATAGCAATAGTCATTGTAGTATCAGTCCGTAGTTTTGTTGTAGTAGTAGTAGAAACGTAGTAAAGAGAATTTTAGTGGTTGTAGTAGGAGGTGATAGAATAATAGTAGTGTCAGTTGTAAATATTAGAAGTGGTAGTAATTGAAGTAGTTTGTAGGCGGTTGTAGTAGCAGTTGTAGTAGTAGTAGTAGTACTAGTAGTAGTAATAGCAGTTGTTGTAGTAGTAGTAGAAGTAGTAATGATATTTGAGTAGCAGTAGTAGTGGTAATAGTGGTGGTAGTGGTAGTAATGGCAGTAGTAGTAGTAGTATTAGTAGCAGTTAGTAGTAGGGAGTAGTAACAGTAGCAGCAGTAGCAGTGGCAGGAGTAGCAGCAGTAGTAATAGTAGCCAGTAGTAGTAGTTATAGTAGTAGAGTAACAGTAGCGTTAGCAGTAGTAGTAGTAAAAGTAGCAGTAGTGGTAGTAGTAAACAGTAGCAGTAGTAGTAGTAACAGTAGCAGTAGTAGTAGTAGTAGTAGTAGTAGTAGGAGTAGTAGTAGTAGTTAGTAGCAGCCTTTACAGACCTCTGTGCCTTTGCAACTATTATGCGCAAAATCTAAAATTACACAAAAAACAAACTACAGTGAACAAAGTACTTTTTTCTACGTATATCAAGACTCTTCCAATCTATTGTATTTGAATGTAAAAAAATATCTTTCAGTAGGACTCCCCCCTGCGACGCCGCGGCCTTCGTTAGCCTAGAGAAAGTGACAGGAACCCATAGGGGGAGCCACTCTTATTAGGGCCGTCGCAGCGATGAGAGGTTAGCCGCTAATGAAAAGGTGGCAGGGATCACAGCTGTACACCAGTGTCACCTTGAAGGAAAGCCTACCCGTTCTGGATTGTTTTTTTAAAATGGGACATGCAGTGAGAAAGGAGGAGGAGAAGTGGAGTGGTAAAGAGAGCAGAGGAAGGAAGAGGGGAAGAGAGAAGGGGAAAGTTGATTGCATATAGGCGAGATGGAAGGAGACGAGAGAGAACGAATGCGAGAGGAGGAAAGTTCGTGAAGGAGAAAGGAGAGAGAGGCATACTGTTCATTGGTGATGCAGATATAGCTAGTACAATTGAGCTATGGTTCTGGACAAAACTGTATTAAAAAAAGATGTCTGTGGATCTGAACGTCTGTGTATGTTGAGACCGGGATTTGAACCACCACCTTCAGATCAATGGACAAACACTCGAACAAACTGAGCTCCTGTTGGCTGTTTTTTTTTATTTTATGGCCATTAAAGATCGCTTTAACCAATTTATTTCAGTTAGTGCCATTGTTAGCTGGTAGCTGACATGTAAAAATGAGCTTTTTAAACATTGTCTGTGTCAAAATGTCCACACTATTCCCTACTTTTGCGCTATTTAGTGGGGTCATGCCATTTTTAGTGGTGCAACGAATGTCCAGGTGATGAAAAAGTAGTGCGTTCAAAATTTCCCATAGTGCAGCTTTGAAAAGTAGTGTCACTAGCCGGTCAAAATATACCACAAGGCATTTCGAGAGTATTTACCGTACTTATACTCCCAGTGCGTATTTACCAGTCGCAGTAGTAGTAGTAATAAGTCGCACCAGCCAAAAAAATGTGGTAATCATGAAGAAAAAACATAAAAAATCGGCATCTGAGTATAAGTCGCACCAACCACCAAAAAATGCATAATAATGAACAAAAACCCCGAAATATTTCACATACAAATCGCATCTGAGTTAGTCGCACCACTTGGCCAAACTAAAAGAAAAAGTACGACTTTATAGTTCGGAAAATGTGTAGAGAATAAATTCACTCATGTGTAATCCTGTATTGTCTTGCATTTGCGGCTTGAGTGCACACAGAAATTCTTCTGCCTACTATCCTATCCCCGCCCATCTGCTCTGTACTTGTTATTATTGGAAAAAAAAAAAAAAAAATCACATATTGGATCATAAGTAGGTAGCAATACAAATGCCAACACTATTTAGTGTAACAATAAAAACAAGTTGTGCTACTTACTACGGTGAAATGCTACTATGAAGAGGCCAGTTTTGAACACCAACTCTATGTTACCCTTTTTATTATTACGCCATTTTAGACCAACATTGTGGCTTACAATGGACACAAAATAATGATCTACATCAGGGGTCTCAAACTGAAATTAGCTGGGGGCCGCATCAGGTATTCCACAAAAAAAGCTTTGTTAAAATCTTCTCAAAAGTCACCACCTGTTTCAACATACATGAGGACAAATGCCAGTTCTTGTGGATTTTATGGATATATACATCGTTATTTGTTGAATCTTTTGTGACGGGGAATACACAGCGCTAGAGACTTGTGTATTTGGGGTTAACCCACCGATTTGGCAAAACCTTCTACACGCAAACATGGTAATGGCACACTAACATTAAACTTTCATACTGTCCTGCGGGCCACAAATATCGTCTCGCGGGCCGCAATGGGCCCCCGGGCCGCGAGTTTGAGACCCCTGATCTAACATAGCTATAGTTTAACTGCTTTATAAAACACATAACTTAATGAAAACGCAACCTAATGACATCACAAGGTGGTGAACAGGGCGTTTTTGATTAGCTATTTATCCGAGTGATTCCATGAGCGACCTGTATCTAGCCAACATCATTTGATTCACGTTGCGATTGGGGGTGAAGGGGGTGGATGGGGCGCTGGTGGTGGTTTGGGGTCTTTGGTAGTTGCGCCAGACCCGTGCTCCCAGTACATGTGAACTGGAGCCAGAGGAAAGGCCCGTTCATTGTGCTGGATCTGTGCTAAGATTTCATGTCTGCAGCCTGTCTGTGTTTCATTAAAATACAAGCTTAGCCAGTGGAAGAAAAACAGTAAAATAATTGAAATAATGGGGCTTGTTGTCTTTCATGGGAAAAAAAAGTACTTTGAAAGGTATATGGTGGTCATTTGTTCAACCCTTATAGTATAGTTAAGAAGAGTACTTTTTTATATCAACGCTTTTTGTTTTTAGCCTAGAAAACTAGACCTGACTGTATCTGTAGCAGGCAGAGAGCTAGTGTGTTTTTGCCCATGGACACAATGATAGTTTGTGGTAGGTTAAGGATTTGAACTACCGCACCTGTTAGCTGTGATAGCTGTTATGTTTTGTAGTACAGATAGACCAATGGGACAAATTGGTTAAGGCATAACCAGGGGTGTCCAAACATTTAACTTAACACAGATGAAGATGAGGGCCGGCTGAGGGCCATAGACTGGTCGCCAATACAGTGAATACTTAAAATCTGCATTATTACTACAAGTTAGACTGAACCACTAGGACCTTTATTCATGCTTACATCCGCAATGGGACACATTACATATTTGATAAGGCCTTGTTAAAGTAGATTTTCAGAGAAATATTCAGTAAAAAGTACTGTTTAAGGTAATATGGCCAATTCACCTGGAAGCTTGAGGGCCAAGAAAAATTGGTCTGAGGGCTGCATTTGGCCCCTGGGCCACAGTTTGGGCAGGCCTAGGTTAAGTATTAGGATTTTAATGCTGACAAATAGGAGGTCCCAGGTTCTATTTGTACGTTTCTAGTGTGTTTTGCCCATGGATACTATGATAGTCTGTGGTAGGTTAAGAATTTACCCGCCATCCCACCTGTTAGCCATGATAGCAGTTATGTTTTATAGTACAGAGTATTGGGATTGAATGCTGACAGATAGAAGGTTCCAGGTTCTCTTTCTGTTTCCAGTGCAGTCTTTAGTTTAATTTTATTTCATATAGTTTCATAAAACATGTGCAGTATGCCAGGTGAGTTAGGTCCTAGCTGAACATTATTCTTACATGTTGCCTGCATCACGGTACTGAAGGTTGAGTCAAATGCAAAGAGCATATCCTTCTTTAGAGACAATACTAAGCAAATGCAAAAACTTGTGTAAATCACTTCCTTACCTTATTAGCATTTGAGCAGCTAGCAAGCTAATCTTTTCAAACCGTCTGTCTGTGCTTTCACTTTCTCTGCAGAAATTACTCACGTTTAGAAGTTGCTTGAGTTCAATAGTTTTGATTTTAATGTCATTTCGTTTCATGTGGGTGGATTTCCTTGATCATCTATGTACAGTATGCTAAAGCTGCAGCTAGGTTCTCCTGAGTGTGATGCTAGCTAGTTGCAGAACATATTCCTCTATAAAGACAATGCTATAAGTCAATCAAATTATTTAAATATGTACCCAAACATATGCACCCTTCAAATCAAACATGCACTCTGTTTATTGGCGTTTTTGTAGTCAGCAAACACATTTTTCAAACCCATCTTTGCTTTGACACTGTTTCCCTTCAGGGTCATTCCCGGCCGGCTCTGGTTCCTTACATTCCTCTGACACCGTGTGCAATTTGCTCCGGCTTGCTCCCCCAAAATTGCTTCATGCAACACCCCCGGGTTCCACAACAGGGACAGACCCTAGTTTGTTCCAAACACTACGAGCCCTGACACCCCGTAGTCGATAAAAAAAACCTGATATTCCCGAGCCTACGTCGTAATCTCCCGGCTTTCTTCTTCCAATCACGGCATTTACTCTATTATTTATCCATCTGCTAGAAACCGCGGCAGGATCCCGTGTTGATAAGGCTTTCTTTGACGTAGATTGATATTGCTTTCGCATCCTCCCGGCATCTCGGCGTATCATAAAAAACGATTTTCCTAGAGCCCCGAGCTGTTGTGACATTCCGCGTGGATAAAAATCTTCTTAGTGGGGGAAAAAAAATCAGCGGTATAAGGAAGTAATAAGAGCGTAGATGAGATGATGGGGGAGAGGGAAGCATTCGTGGAGCTAATGGTCGTCTCCTGTTTATATCGTGGTGTGGGATGTTATTGCGTTCTGGGGGAAAGTTACGGAGGTGTGCGGTATTTATGGCTGTTCACGAGGTTTACGGAATTGTGGTGGAAAATGATCCGGTCGCAGCGTGTAGGCATCCTCTCGTGCTTCGCTGCAGTATTATTGGATGAGAGTTCCGTGGTGTTGCGTTAGACTGCTTTGACAGATTTGTGCTGATAAAGTACATGCTGGTTTACTTCAGCTGCGATGTTAAAGACTGTGTATATATTTTTTTCTCCTTGAAATGTTAGGCCCCAGTCACTTATTCCATTCGCACGCTCTGATATTACAACATTACAGACTAAAACTGTATGGGGGAGGTAATTTTGTGCACCTAGCAGCAGGGATGGTCCCAGATATTTTTGGTTGGAGGAGCTTTGTGGTGGTGTTCTTCCATGGGGGGTGCACACTTAACATGTTCATTTAGAGTCTTTATGGATGCAAGAGCACACCCCCCACCCCCCCCCTACCACTGTTGAGTCGCTGTGTTTAAGCACGTTTAAATGTAGTTAGCCCCTGTAGTGATTTATAAACACTAATATAGAATCATTTGCATCTGCAGTCTCATTCTGAACATTCTGTGTTGCTATTTGCACATATATAGGCGAGATTGGATGTTCTATGAAAATGAGGCAAACATCTTTGGGGGAGCTATGGGGGTGCATTGCCCATTCTGCTGGGAGGCTAATGCTCCCCCTCAAGCCCCCCGCCCCGGCGCCGCCCCTGCCTGGCAGTTCAATCTATCTGATTATCATTGAAAGACTCACTATGTAACATTTTAGCCAAAAAATATAGACTAAAATAAAAGCATGTGCAACACTCACAAATGTAATAATCCTGCAAACATTACAGCATATTTAGTTTTCTTCATTTTGGGTGTTTTTTTATTGCACTGGAAAATATAGGGAGGTGTTCCGGGCCTGTCCCACCAGGAGGAGGCCCCAGGGAAGATCCAGGACACGCTGGAGGGACGATTGTCTCTCGGCTGGTATGATGGAAACGCGTTGGGGGTCCCATCGGAAGAGGATTGTGTCTGTGTCATGGATGAGGGAAGTCTAGGGGAGTCCCTGGATAGCAGAAGAAAATGGATGAATGGAAAATATAGAAAAATAGGGGTTGTGCTTATGTGAGTGGGCTTGCATCTCCACAAACCTGACTTACTTGCCCTTCTCGTGCTTGTTTCCATGGAAATCTTTGGCTTTAATACTTCAAAGTATAATGAAAAAAGTTGTCTGTTTCCATGGTTTTATTTCCATGGAGTCATATAGGTGCCGTGCAACCAAAAATTCATACATAGTTTTGCTTTAACAAAATGCATTTTAAGTTACATGGATGGATATATAGTTCTTCCGCAAATAGCTGCTTTTAGATTCCAAAGCATAGTGTCAAGGGAAGTAAAACGTCCTTTAAAGTAATATTAAAGTGTAGTGTACAATCCATTACACCTGTGCTGTATCTCTACACCATTCCAGAGCCCATTTAGCTCATTATTGGTACATTATGGCTGATATGTTACTTACAGCAACCACAAATGTCTTGAGGCAGACTGATAAGAGATGTGGCAGCTGCAGAACGCTAAATATTGTGCAATACGATCGGCACCAATGCACCAAAACTAATTACAGCCAACCCCCGCCACTGAAAACGATACTTTTGAATAACATATTTGAAACCTGAATTATACTCTCTATGGACACGAAATGTGTTGTTTAGCTAACGAAAGTAAAGTAACACAGAATTCAAAATGGAAAAAGTATATAAGAAGAGGACATGGCATCTATTTGATAAGCTAGTGTATTGGCAGAGATAAAAACTGCGCTCAAGTTACTTTAATATGTTCAATATGTTAAGTAGAAGTAGTGTTCCAAGTAGTGTTCCAAGCAAATTAGTCCAGAAACTACTACTCAAGTAAGAGTAACCTAAATAGTACTGTTGGGACGTAACATCAGACTGTACAATTTTAATTTAATGTAATTTTAAGGACAAAAACATGCACATAATCTGGTATTTTCAAAGGATAGACACAAAAAATGAGAAGACTAACCAAGAGAAAGAGGAAACAAAATTACTCAAGAAGGAGTAACAGTACGTTGCTAGAAAAGTACTCTGAAAAATGCAATTTCTTTATTTCTTGGATGAACACTTCTTCAATATTACTTGCACTTTCTTTGTCATACCATAAACAGTCACATATCACATTCCAGTTGAACCATATCTGGAATCATAAATTACTCCGTTATTCTGAGTGATCCGATTACCTTTTATGTCCCCTCTGTCTACATGTTTTTATCCTACTCACTGCTATTACTTATACTGAACCCAACCCATAACATTCCTCAACCCCATCTGTTTTTCATGGAATTCTGCTCTTCACTGGAATAATACGCCATGTTTTAGCACTTTTCTGGCCCTTTGTTTAGTCTCGGGAACTCTCTCAGGGACGGGCGCTGACTTTTTCAACTTCCCCTTGAATGCATCCCCTGTAAAAAAGCGAAAAAAAAAAGCGTCTAAATCCACCAGTTCCCGGGTGTGTCTTCCTTGCTTTAAACTTTACGTCACTTCGCCCATACGTCTTGCAGCGCATCCGCTACAGAGTTCAAAGTACACATGCGGCGAACATCTGCGGCGCATTCAGGGAACATCCGAAATGGCAGGATTTAAACAAGGTGAGGAGGTGAGAGATGGGGGTTTTATAGCCATTGTCTTTGACTTGTATTGGGTTATTTATAGCCCTAAGGATGAGCTCAGTTATGTAGCGTTTGAGGAACAAGAGGAGTTTGAAGAGTCTTTTACATGATCTATCTCATATATATGTCCCTATATATGAGGTAAACATGGTCAAATTTATTATCTTTTACTGATAATAATTGTAATGCTGATTTATTCTTATTTAAAAAAAACACTGGACAGGATGGTTGTTATAATTTGCTGTTTTGGTTCTCTATTCAGTTGGTTTTTAAACTAAAAAGAGTCTCTCTCTGATCCCTACCTAAAACCTCAGCACCTCATGAATCAGTGCTAGTGCAGCCTCTGCAGCTCAGTGAGTGAATTCTGGAGGTTCTGAGCTTTCACATGAGGCCTGTCCTTACACTGAGGATGAGAAAAAACTTGTATGTGTCCTGTCTAAACATGGGGCGAGATTGGAATTTTGTGTGTCAATTATCATGGCCAAAATAAGTGTGATTAATGATAATATCACGATAATAATTAAAGTTGCCGACAGTTAAAAGGGTTACAGATAATAATTCAAATCCATGTTTAAAAAAAAATGTATATGATTGTACTATGTTATCAGTCAAATCAACTACGATGTAGCGGAGAATAGTATGTACGAGCAGGGCCGTCGACAGAAATTTGGGGGCCCGGGACACGAAGCCTCACATGGCCCCCCCATAATACAACTTAATAAGAAGAAGGGTCTAATTCTTCCAAATCTTTGTTGGCGGTTATCACGATTATATGAAATGCCCCACAAACGACAAACAATTATAGTGTACCCTTTTTATTACGATAAACGATATTATTGTTTATTGTCCCGTCCCTCGTCCTATCTCTATATGCAGGTTAAGGCAACGGCAACCGAGTTAAAAAACAGTCAGAGCGCAGGCGACACACGGTTAATTTAATGTGTCAATGATGCAATTATGGGATGGCGAAAGTTCGAAGAGTTGAAAGAGAAAAACCAAAAGTAGCAATGTACATTTGAGTATCTAATTTCAAAGATACAGTATACTTCAATCAACGTAGTGGTTTTGTAATTTTGAAGAACTTACATAAATGAATAATATAATTGTTGTTAAGGTGAAGTGAATTTTTACTTTTTCGGCACTAAAAAGTAAAGCTTGTTTCCTCGAGCTGATGCATTATAACTGTGACATTTGTTTTTATCTCAGGTTGGTGTGTTATGTGAGACAGTAATGCATTTTAAAACAGGATCAATGGGGTAAAGGGATAATGCAAAAATGTAAAACTGCAAAAATGTATGCAGAATGTAGGCATTATAACATTTTTTTTTTTCAATTTTCAACTTTATTTTAGCAAGTTGGACAGAAGGTGGTGTAAGACGGGCATTATAAAACATGGCTGCTTTGTCCTCAGTAGAAAATTCTTATGGGAAAATGTAGAAGAACAGTCCTTATTTGGTCAGAAATAGTGTCGTCCTAAACAGCTATGGAGAGGTATCGATAATGACGTTACTACACTTAACACTATGTAACTTTTCTGACGAGAGTATGCCAACTGCTTGTCTCCATGGAGATGCTATTGCTTCCCTATAGAATGTTCCACACTATGGCATTAAAACCGCTCACCGTAACAATGCATTTTACTTTATTAGGCCCGAGCCCCTACAGGGCGTAGGGCCTATTGCTTCCGCAACGATGAGTGCCTGGCGAAGCCCAGGCACTCATCGTTGCTAACTGTCTTGCCGAACTTGTGCGCGCAGGGCACAAGTTCGGCTGAGGTCGCGACCTGCCCTGATTCCACTATCCCAGCAACCCATGCCGTAGGCATGGGGCATCTTTATTACTGCTAAAATGAATGGAAGTCAATGGGAGGTCAATGGCGGGCCCCGACGTCATGGCGCCATTGACCCCACGGTGACGTGGGGAAAGTCAAGAGCTTTCAAAAAACGTATAATATGTCATTCTAATGTTTTCGGATATATTGTTTTTGCTAAAAATATTATTATTATTATTTTTTTTTTTTTTTATTTCTTCTTCTGCTCTTTCAGCAGGAATTTGACCCCCTGAACATATTCCAAAACTCACCAAAATTTGCCAAAAATTCAGAAGTGGCGAAAAATTATTTTTTTATATGGTGCATTATTGGGCATAAAAAAATGGCGCGACAGCGCCACCTACAAAAGTCAAAATACATTGCGTCAATGGGAGACGCCTCGACGTCAACTTTGTCGTAGAACCACCAAATTCGGTACACACATTCTTCAAGTGATGCCAAACAAAAAATATTATTATGGCCACGCCCTCTGACAAACCGGAAGTCGGCCATCTTGGATTGAAAATTCCGAAATGCCGAGTCAGCATTTTCGTTGACGTCGCATTTTCGTCAAACTCCTCTGAAGGCGCTTCACCTGCAGGGCTGAAAATCACTGGACATCATCTAGACAAGTGGGGCATCAAAAGTTATCCAATTTACATTGATACGTATAACGGTTTCCGTGCGGCGAAGCCGCAAAAGTCCATCGGAATTTTTGCAATTTTTAAATGTCAAAATTTGCTCCCGTTTGCGCATAAAAAAGTCCGATTGAGCTCAAATTCGAATCAGTTGTAAAACTTTCTGGCCTAGACCTGCTAATTATGAAACAAAACAATTTGGTGCAATAGCGCCCCCTACAGAACAACAAATACATTTGCATGGAGAGCCCAAAATTTTGTTTTCCCAAATGTTACGAAATTTCACACAAAATTACATTCCGTCATCCCGATCAATAAAGTCAATCACACCCATGTCGTTTTTTTGTACCGTGTTGCCATGACGATGCGCCAAAGTGCCCATGTTATCCTAATGGGAATGCTGCGAAAATTCCCCATTCATGAGAAAAACATTAGTTTCATGGAATTAAGTGAAATTTGGCACAATGACTCATCATATCATCCTGAGCAAAAAAGTCAATCACACCCATGTCATATTTTTCACTCTGTTGCCATGGCGATGCGCGAAAAACCCCATGTAATCCTAATGGGAAAATTTACACATTTTCGGACATTTCAAAGTCTTCTAACGACTTATTACCTTTAAGGAAGACCGTGAAATTTGCCACAGTGATTCTTTACATCATCCCCATCAAAAAAGTCCGAGGTGCCAAGTTTGTGTTTTGCACGGTGTTGCCATGGCGATGCCTGGAAAAACCCATGTTGGTGCATTTTGTGCATCAGAGCTCCCAGTGTCTTTTGACTTTATTTGGTGACACATGCAGCTTAAAGCCACAATAAAACAGAGGCAACTAATGGGTCAGCGCCACCTACAGGGAGTGCCCGGTCGGCCCGAGTGCGAAGCGCGGCCCGCGAGGGCCGTTCGATGCCGCTTGCGGCTTTAATTATAATTTATTTTGTTATTTTTAAGCACTAAAAAATATGTTTTGAGGCATCATAAAACATGACAAGGTAAATTAAAGGTGCACTATGTAACTTTTCTGCTGGAGAGTTGCATAGAGACCCGGTCTTCATAGAAATGTTATTCCTTTGCCTGGAATGTTTGACAGCATAGCATTAAACTTGCCTATCTCCCGTGGGACATACTGTAGGTAGGGCATTCTAGGCAAAGTAATACCATCTCCATGGAGACAAAGTGGGCATGAACTCCTCACCGGAAAAGTGCCATAGCGTCTCTTTAACTCAGCATCTTTGATTAAAAACATTTTTGGAGACGGCTTTTCTATTGAACCATCAGGATCTTGAGTGAACTGTACAATGCGTGCTGTCCTCCGCCCCTTTTGTGCCTCTTGGACCCCCCTCCTACCTGCCCACCCTCAACCCCCTCCTGTACACCACCCCCGCACCGCCCCCTCATCCACCCAGCCGCTTCACAAAGACGTGCACTTGGCCTGGGTAATTGGGGGCGATCATTATTTGGGCGTTGAGTGCCAGCTGGGTGCCCGAGAAGGTCATGGAACAGCATGGAGGAGCAGCTTAACTCTGCGTTGTCCTGGTCCCCATATGGCAAAGGACAAAGAGAGACAGAGAGAGAGAGCACTTAGGACCCCCGGGACCCAGCGGTGTGGCGCAGGACGACCCAGCAGCCCCACCCCTGTCCTGTAATCATTTTTGTTCAAAAGTGCAAATATAGATGCTGTCATTGGGTCGACATGGGTCCAGGCAACTTCGGGTGATTTGAACAGATTTTAATGAGTTTTTGTCTTTTTAAAATGACTTTTGAACATTAACCTTATCTTCAAATTTGTAACATTTTGTCTTTAGTGCTTTGGGGCAAATAATCGGAAGGCCGGAGATTTGATTCCCACTCGGGACGTTCTATTGTTGTGACCTTAGGCAAGACACTTCACCCAGCTTGACTAGTATGAATGTTAATGTCTGATGAGTATAAAACTCAAATATTGATGCAAAGAAGAATGAGACAGTTCAGACAAGGCTAACAACAATAGCTGCTAGCTTTAAAGTTGAGGGCAGCTTAGTGTAGGCAATATGTCCCATGAAATTATCAGAACAGGTTATAGATAGATTATGGTTCAGATGTGTGGACTTTAAAAACTCTGAGCTCTGGAGCGGGAGAGACTAAAGTACTAAAGACTAAACATGAAACAAGCCCTTCACTTCTCCCCTATAACATATAAAGTGTGTGCAAAGACGACTGTGACCCCTTTTTGGTAACTCAGGCTCTGTGTCTCTGTTTTTACTTTCCCTAGTTTAAGTAGTGATAAGTTTAAGTGTAAGTGAACTATTATAACTGTATCTATTGCCAAAAATCTTGAAGGTTCAGTTTACCTACTGCTAAAATTTGGTGAATAAAATCTTCAATAGCTCCTATAATCCTTAAGTTATAAAGTGTCAGTGACTTTTGAGTACCAGAAGAGTCGTGCTGATAATGATTTTATGGTTTGTGTATGTATGTGTAACACTTTATTAACTCTTAACTCTATTTAAAGATGCACTATGTAACTTTTCTGATGAGGGTATGCCATCTGCTTGTCTCCATGGAGACGCTGTTACTTCCCTATAGAATGGTAAATGGTCACACTTTCTAGACATTCAAAGCACTTTACATCAAGGAATCACTCACCCATTCACACACATTCATACACCAGGGTACACAGTCACTGGGTTGTGGTCTGTTAAGTGTCTTGCCCAAGGACACAATGACAGCATTCATCTGTGAAACCTGGAATCGAGAGAATTGATCTGTGCATCAGTGAACACTCTACCAACTGAGCTATTTATTTTGTATTTTTAAGCGCTAAAGAGTCTGTATTTAAGTAAATGCTAGATAGACAATTTAATGCTATACTATGAAATATTCCTGGTGTCATAAATATCCCTCGGAGACAAGCAGCCGCCTGAAAGGTTACGCGGTGACCCTTCAAAAATAATGAATATATTATTATATTTAAACAATCCGATTCTTTCCTCTTTTTACAAGCTGCTACACCAGTCCTTTTGTAATCTTTATACACAATCGCAAGTCCTAAAAACTCTTAACTACCCATTAAAATCAATCAAAATTTCAATATAATATTTCAACCCATTCCACAGTGCCAAAATCCCACTCAAACCCCAAATAAACGTCTCGAGTAACACAAAAGCGTGGCTAATTTATGAAGACGACTTTGACCCTTCTATGGAAACTCCAGCTCTACGTGTCGTCTATAGTCAACGCTTTGGGCCTTATGAAAAGACGTGAACACTCCGGAGGTTAAAAGCCCTTTCTTCCCTCCTCCATTCTACCACTCCCCATGACCCCTCCGTTTCTCCGGGTTACCATGGCACCCCAGCCCCCTTGGCAACCGTGCCCTAGCTCCATAAATCAGGTTTTTACTGTGTACAAATCCTTTTAATCTCCCTGGACTGACGGGTTTATTTGATACGAAGTCTATGGAGAGCTTTCAGTGGGCAGTTCTCGAGCAAAATAATGCACTTTTGTCTAATTGTGCAGCGTGAGAACCCAGAATGAAAAAGTTGTGTTGTGCTCATGATTCTTTGAACTGTCTGCACGCTTTTGAGGACAGGAGATGCAAAGTTGGCTTCGGTCTAGCCAGGAATTTAGCCGTTTTGCCCTTTTTCTCATGATTTGAATTGTATTTTGCGTCAAAGGAAGCGTGAAGTTGCCAAGCTGGTGTTTAAACTTGGAGATGTTATAAAAAGTGGTTGTTTTATGGTTTGATATTTTGGCCAAAGTAACATTTTTAAGCTTTGAAGCATGTTATATTGGTGGACTGCTATTAGTTTAATACCTTTTTGTTTTGATGGAGATGTTATTGCTCAAAAATAACTTGAAACATGCATTCTTATTGTGAGTGGGCTTGCCTCTCCACAGATCTGCTAACAACAATAGCTGCTAGCTTCAAAGTGGAGATGTAGCTTAGTGTAGGCAATGTGCGCTGTGAAATGATCAGAATGAGTAACAACCTGAATATGGTTCAGATGTATGGACTTTAAAAACTCTGAGGACGACCTTCTGGAGCTCCACTTGATGACATCACAAAGTGGGACCAACTGTTTTGAGAGGGCAACAGATTAAAACACTTAAACAAAACCCCTTCATTCCTCCACAGCCCCACACCTCTGTAGTATAATTGCATAACTTGGCATTAGAATATATAATTGCTCAAAAATACCTTGAAACATTCATTCTTATTGTGAGTGGGCTTGCCTCTCCACAGATCTGACTGGTAACTCGGCCAAGTGGCATGATCTTCTTGTTTCTATGGATATAAATAAGTGTAATTCTAGATGAAGCAATCGAATCCCTATTGAGAAAAGACAGCAGCGTATCAGAAACGCCAGCGCACCAACTTGTTTCCATGGAGATGTTACTTTGCCTGTAATTTTCCACAATATAGTATTAAATTAACTGTCTGTTCTATGGAGGCAAACACTCGATACAAGGTCAGATCTGACAATATTAACGCAGGTGTCAAGGTTTTTTTGACATCTCATCTCCACGGAGACAAGTAGGTGGCGAACCATCATCAGAAAAGTTCCATAGTGCAAATTGAAAGGTGGTCACACACACACACACACACACACACACACACACACACACACACACACACACTCTGAATCAGCCTGCCTTCCTGCTGCTGTTATTGGAAGTGATTGATTTGGAAGGATTTCTCATCGATCCCTGAATAAAAGTTGACATTTGTCCATTAGACAGTTTTATTCCAGAATTGATCGCCTCGTGCTCAGATGTAATGGCACCAAACACATAGTTACACTTGTGAAACCAGCCAGTCATGGATTTGAATTTATTAGACGTAATGCGCAGCCGATGCCCTTTTGAAAAGCCTCACTGCGTAACATTTCAGCTAAAAAATTTTTGAATAAATAAAAACTACATGGCTAGAACTGCATGGCCGATCCACATTTATAAAGATCAAGGAGGTCTCCCAAGATCGGAAGTTATTTGGTCTGATATGGACTTTTTTGTCTGATATTTGGCTTGTTGCTGTGGGAGCGATAACTAACAGCTTTTAAAATCCACAACGAGGCCCACAGATTTATCTTAAGTTGAAGTAAAAGTCAACTTTTTATTTTGTATAAACGATAAAAACATGTATTTATCTAGGATCTAAAATCATTTGTGGCATGATTTTGTAGACATACAGCCATAATTTGAGCCTAATTACTATTCGATTTCCATTTTTACTCATTAGACTAGCAGTATCAGTATCAAACATAACTATCGACTGATGCCAATATCGAGAAGAATCAGTCGATATCGGCCGATACAATACCTCAACCAATTTATCATCCTTTCCTCAGTAAACTACTCCATGCTAAAACTTCTTATTTAGGAAACACAATTGCAGAAACAGACATGCAATTAAAAAATGTTACTGATTGTGTTTAAAAAGTTTGCACTCTATGGATCCACTTTATTTGAGGGAGTTACTGGAGCCCTATACTGGAGCCCTGAGGTCACCTGCTCCTGCTCGCTGTGCCCAAAGCCAGGCTCAAAACCAGAGGAGACAGAGCCTTTTCTGTGGCAGCGCCCACACTGGGACGACCTCCCTCTGCCTGTCAGATCCTCTCAGTGTGTAACGCAGTTTAAGACTAGACAAAAAACCCACCTCTTCTCCCTGGCATTTGATTCGAGCTAAGCAGGATATCTTGGTGTTTTATTGTTCTTTGCCAGTGTGTCGTATTTTATGTATATCTGTTTTTTTTACTTTAGATAAAAACACTTTGGGCAGCTTAAGTTGTATTTTAAATGTACTATATAAACAAGATTGAATTGAATTTGAACGTTTTATCATTGCATCTTATATTATTGTTTGTCCACCGACGCACTGAAGCACAATAAGACGAGTTTTTCACACAGTTATTCCACATCAGAAACATTAGACCACCAACTTATTCCCATGAATATGTTACTGTCTAGTCTATGGAGATAAAGACTTAATACAAGGTCAGAGCTAACAATAAAAAATGCAAGTTTTCAAGGTATTTTTGAGCAATGGAAAACAGCCATAATGAAATAATACTGTGGAACATTCCATCCAACGCAATTACATCTCCACGGAGAGACAAGTCGATGGCGAATCATCCACCAGAGAAGACCAGAGTCGATGGAACAGCCTCTTCTCCCTGGCATTTGGTTCGAGCGAGGCAGGATATCTTGGTGTTTTATAGTTTTATTGTTCTTTGCCAATGTGTCGTATTTTATGTATATCTGTTTTGTTGACTTTTGTGTGAAGCACTTAAGTTGTATTTTAAATGTGCTATATAAATAAAATTGACAAAATTGGCTGCGGACGCACTGAAACACCATAATACACTTTTTTACACAATTATTCCACATCACTTTAATGTATCATTCCAACACGTCAACTCATAAACGTCAAGGTTGCCCCTTTCGTCTTTTAGTTTTATCATCGTTTTAACACGGCTACCACACCCTCGGTCAGATAACGCAATCCTGTGAGCTGTCGCCAACTGGCAACTCTACTTTACAAGACCCACATGCTTTTTCTTATTCCAGTAACTGCCTTTTTTAACACATCAATCCACTTTGCACCATTTTTCCTTTCTCATTAATCCTGAGAGTACGACATCGGTTAAACGCTGCCATATAAACCGACTTTGATGCTTACGTGATGAAAGACGTTTTTTGGTAGAATTGCGTTGGTTTTGATCAGGGTACACGTCAAAAGATACAAGCTAATTCCATTCCTGCTCGCTTATGAAGTCTCGTGATGGTGACGGATTGGACCGGAGCCCGAGGCCTCAAGGGAGATCTGGTGTCGGGAGAGAAAAAATACAGTGTTGAGTTGGAATAGCGTCTAGTTCTTTTTAAGTGATCGCTCTGCTTTCCATCATAATCAGAAATGCCTCTTGTCTTGGATCGTTAAGAGCTTTGCTTGTTCCTTTGGTGGTGGAAGCAGATGGTTTAACTGACAAAGCAAATTGGTTGAGATTCTTTGAGGCTGACATGCTAACATGCTAACTTGAATTGCGCCTCGTCAAACGTAATAACAATGTAGCCCTTCCTGTCTAACAATGAGAGTCAGCTAACAACAATAGCTGCTAGCTTCAAAGCTGAGATGTAGCTTAGTGTAGGTAATGTGTGCTGTGAGATTATCAAAATGAGTAACAACATGAATATGGATCAGATGTATGGACTCTGAAACTCTGAGTACGAACTTCTGGAGCTCCACCTAATGACATCACAAAGTGGGACCAACCGTTTTGAGCTCTGGAGAGGGAGACAGACTAAACTACTCAAACATGAAACAAAGCCCTTCAATCCTCCGCAGCCTCACACCTCTGTAGTACAATTGTGTTAGAATATATATAAAGTCGTTTATTGCTCAAAAATACCTTGAAATGTTCATTCTTATTGTGAGTGGGCTTGCTTCTCCACAGATCTGACCGACTTGAATAGCACAGTGTTATGCGCCTTGTCAAACGTAATAACAATGTGAGTCATTTGGAGTATAAATGAAAGGTGAGAGACGTGTCATGCCCAAGAACACAAAGATAGATGAAGAGCAGGAATTAAACCGGCAACCCTGGATTGATGGATGGATTATCTTCATCATCATACTGCAGCACTTCTGAAATGAATGTGTTGATATATTTGAAAGACTGGATTTGGAAACTTCAGTAAAGGTGCACTGTGTAACTTTTCTGTTGAATGGTCTGACACCGGCTTGTCTCCATGGAGTTGCTATTGCTTGATTGTAATGTTAGTACAATGAATGACAGTATAGCATTAAACTTCTAGAGGGTGACACAGAAGTCACTGACAGTTTCTAAATATTTGTCTTTTATTTTTTCAGAGCATCCAGAACTACACTTCCAAAATTAGTATGAGCAAATATAGCACCGAGGAACGAACCCTCATTGTACAGTGGTACTTTGAGTCACATGGGTCAAACTCAGAAACCCAGCGGTGTTACCGTCGACATTTTAATACCAGAGATGCCCAAGTGTAAATTCCATTAAAGGAATAATAAGTGTTTTTCACAGACAGGGGGCAGTATGTGATCTCCACAGACCTGACTAGTCCTGATTTCTTCCTGTGGGTCTATCTTAAAGAAAAGGTGTTTGTGAATAAAACTCAGATAATAAATGACTTAAAATGTAATATCGAGGATCAAAAAAGGGTCATACGCCTGGAAATGCTTTTAAATGTGATGCAAAGTGTGTTGGATCGGGATATTCAGTGTGAAACCGGAAATGGAGGACACTTAAAAACATAATTTTTAAAAATTAGGTCATTTTACATCCCCTGGTTAAAGTAGTGATAAGTTCAAGTGTAAGTGAACAATTATAACTGTATCTATTGCCAAACATCTCAGAAGGTTCAGTTTACCTACTGCTAAAATTTTGTGAGTATAACTTAAAAATTATAGGAGCTATTGAAGATTTAAAGTGTCAGTGACTTTGGTATATCTCCAAGTCCATATTGCCAAGTTAGATCTGTGGAGAGGCAACCCCTCTCACAGTAAAATGCATGTCTTTCAACGTATTTCTTTTTTGCCATAAAAACACATTCATTGAACAAATGCAAGATACATACGGTTAGTGACGTATTAGGGAACATTCTAACCAAAGCAAATAACTCATCTCATTGAAGACATGCAGGTATAAGCAACTAGTAGAGTTGCCAAAAGTGAAACTCAGATACTAATATACTAATTTATCGAAAGCAGGTATCAATCCTATAAAAGTCACATTCACAGGGCCGAAGAATCAATGATCTTGAGCTGCATCAGAACAAGTATAAGACACATAGACAAGTATACCCCCATGGACCACTATGGAACCTACCTGGGCGACTGAGGGATTACACAGATATTTTATTTAATGTGTAAAATCACATTCTATTCTCTAAAGAAAGCAGTTTTTTAATAATCATCATGATATCGGAATCAGTATTGAGTATCGAGTCTATTCCTTAATATCGAAATTGAGTTGTTGTAGTTCAATGAATGTTTCTTAAGTCTTAGCCATGCTGCGTATCACTATATGTAATACTTGTACATATACACCGAGGGAGTCTAATGAAATATCCACTGGCCACCACTTGCTTAAAAAAATATGACTTAATTAAGACATAATAAACTCACCATTTTATTATACCTCTTTTGTTTTGCCTTCTATAGAGACCTCTCCAGACAATAGCCTATAATTAAAGGGCTCACTCGGACTTAGAGGCGTTTTTCATTCCCTCAGGCTAATGCTAATGCTAACACTAATGCTAAGGGGTTGGGATAATGAGCTGTATGTTTGCACACAGTTCATTGATGCGTCCATTCAGAGGCCAGACCCCACCGCCGCTGTGACACATGTGGGTTAGCGTCGGCCTGACACGAGCTAATCCCTCTGTCCCCAGCGGTCAGGCTAAGAAGGACAGAGACGGGACGGGATGGGACATTATAGAAAGGAGCATGAAGGGCACTTTTAAGTAAATTGGATTAGCAGGCTATATTTTACTTATTTATGTTTATTTACGCATTGAGAACCCAACGAGAGGACTCAGACTGTCCTTTTCGTGGGCGCCCTGTTCAAGTATAGAAAAGTACAAACCAAACAAGTAACTGCAAAGGTCCATTTAAAACATTAAAACATGGGAGGTGTGAGTATAAATCATAGACTGTATTTATAAATGGACATAGCTAACACGCTAACCGCCACGTTCCAAGTAGAGAGTGATCATGGGCGCGCTTCCAGCTCCATCGACTCTGGCTCCAATTCACTTTACATTGGAAAACTGTCCCTCTCTTTGTAACTGCTGCAGTGAGTCTCGTCATTTTGGTCTTAAAATGTTCATATTAACCCGCTCTACATTACCCTCGTGTTTTTATTTGGCTATTTTGTCCGTAAGGTTGCGCCAACTTGCGTTAGGAACAGGTTTGATTGACAGTATTTCTAAGTGCAGGACCTTCAACAGTCTGCGATGGCTTTCTTTACCTTAAATCTTTACTTGTATTGTTATGGATCTTTTTGACCTAACCATCGTAATACCATCTGTTGTTATGTATGGGTGTGTCTCTTGTTTGTGCATCTAGTATCCAGCCACTTGAAACTAAACGGGTACAATTATTTTGATAGTATAAATACACCGTATGTATTTTCATTTGTCAGTTGAGGGCGAGGCGACACTACTAGGGACAACAGCTCTTTGACGATTGTGCACAATTGATTCAATAAACCAGACTATTTGATTCAAGACAACTTCTCTGTTGATTTTATATTTTTAAGGTTCTTACTATTAGACATTCTACAACAGGTCTTGCTCTGGATTGGCTCTTTGGTTGCTATGATACTTGTGGTAGAATTCCTAATATGGAACTTGGCTCCAGATTCTCCCCAATAACAGCTCTAACCTCGATGAGCTTCATTTGACTGGAGCCGAACTCTGTGCATGACGTCACTTTCACTCAGTTCACTTCTTTATGTAGTCTCTAGCTTATAAGAAAGTTTATGGAAAAAGGCGATAAATAAATACATGTATTAATTGATATTGTCTTCAAATAACGAAAATATACAGTTAATAATATAACCAAAATACAATTTGATTCCATTTATTTTGTAAAGCCCAAAATCACAGCAGCAGTCGCCTCTTAGGGCTTAACAAGATCATGGATTTAACCAACAGAGAGTTAGAAAATCCAACAGTGAAACAGACAAGATTAACCAACATTCATGAAGAAAAGAAGCAAATGGAGAACTGTCCCATCCTTTGAAAAACATCCTTTGTCCTTAGACCCTCTTTCTTGGCAAGGAAAAAAATAAAAAATAAAAAATAAAAAAAACAAAAAAACATATATTGATATTATTTGGTTTATTTATTTGCATTAGATTTTAAAATGCTCCTTTTTTTTTCTTCTTTTTTTTTAACAAGGCCAGTTTAAAGTTAGTGCACTTTATTTCATATTTAATTTATTATATATATATTTTTTTTTTCTAGATTTTTTTTTTTATTCAAATGCTTTGCCAGAAATGTCTCACAGTAGGTTATTACAAATATTTATCTTGCATTTGTTCAGTGTAATGGGGGCTAAAAACATGCGTCTTCACTCTGAATGGGCTTTTCTTTTCCACAGAGCTGACCTGTCAACCATGTCACCCTTCTTTGAGGATTACATGCTAACTTGAATAGCGCCGTGCAGTGCGCCTTGTCAGACATAATAACAATGGAGAATTTTCTGTCCAACAATGACAGAGTGATTTCATTTACAGTATAAAGGCAGTGGTGGGATGTAACAAAGTAAAAGTAGTAATGTACTATACTTAAGCACAAATTGAGGAATCTGTACTTTTTAAAGATATTCCCTATTTTTACACCACTACTTTTGTGAACTGGACTGAGAAATAAACACATTTTTCATCATTGTTTGAGACCTGCTGAAAAGTCTGACGGGTTAATTTGTAACACATTCATAATTTGAGCAAAAAACAAGAACATACAAATAAAAGCACCCCCAAAAACCCAACTGATTCCATTGTTTCTTTTTAACAAAATTCAACAGAAATCTTTATCAAAATCACTACATTTGAAGCTTCATAAGACTTCAAAATCTGTGTAAAATGCATTTACGTTTTACTCTTTTACCCTTTAAGGACTGAGCACATTACAGACCATTATAGCTCGTCTAGACTTTTTTTCCCCTTTTTTTGCCATAAAAATCATGTTAAATGAAGTATCAGCATGTACTTTTGCCTTTTTTCCCACACAACTTCCTTTATTTTACATATTCATCCTTATTTTCCTTTGACGAATCAAGTAACTGACTGTGAGAATCTCGGCGGCTCCTTCGCTCTGATTGGTCGTCTTTGAGGGACAGCGTAAGCACGTTACCGTAATGACAGTAAAATATCTAAAGAGCCCCATGCCTCTGCTTTGAGATGCTGTTTGAATTTACATGATGCACAATTGGTTGCAGAGTTACGGTAATGGAAATTCCACAACTGCGAGTCTATCGGCGGCGAAAGCATCCGACGCTATAGGGTTAAGTATATTTTCATATGGGTAATTTTACTTAAATCGATTCTTTCCACATGATACTATTTTTTCCCCAAGTATCTGTACTTTTACTTAGGTATCACAACTGAGTACTTCTTCCACCACTGTATAAAGTCAAGGTGACAGAAATGTTATGCCCAAGAACGCTAACACTGACAAATCGCAGGAGTCAAACCACTAACCTTGGAGTTTGTGGCTTATTTTTATCATTGCAGCAGCTGTCACTAGGGGCACTATGTAATGTTCATAGTGAAGGATGTCACCTGCTTGTCTCCATGGAGATGTTATTACTTTAGCTGGAACATTTCACAATACAGCATTATTACAACAATTAGCAGCACATTGATACCACCAGAACAAAGTAATCAGCTCAAATCGTGCTTGTTCGGTGCATATGAGTCAAAAATAGAGATTCATATTTCTACCTAACGTGTCATCTGGTCCATATTACAGATGACAGCTCCTGCTCCCTGCCTCAGTTCTAACCCCAGAGTGGCTTGAGTTATCCAGGCCTGAGTAATTCTAGCGGACACTACACGAGACAGAAGGGTGGCTGAGTGCTTTGCTGTGTCACTTTTTTAAATGGACCTCTTACGTAAAGGCCTTTTCACCGTCAACATGCAGCCAGGCTAACAGAGAGGCTAAAGCACGCTAACACTTCAAAGATTTGGGTTTTATGCTATATAATGTTTAGGGTGAGAATCATAGACTGTATATATAAGTGGACATAGCTAACCTGCTAGCTGCTGCGTTCCAAAAAGGAAGTGATTTTGAGCGCTCTCCAAGCTCTCTGGCTTCAATTCACTTTCTATTGGAAAACTCTGCTTTTTGGTCGTAAAATGATCATATTGACCTCTACATGGTCCTGGTATTTTTGCGTTGCTATTGTGTTCGTGACTCAACGTATGAACATGAATAATAGACAAATCAGGCGCCTTTTCCCCTCACGATCACTCCCATAGTGTTAGCAACAAGCTTGATTGACAGCGTTGCTAAGCGCTCGCCCCCTGTCAAACCAGCGGTGCAGACGGGAAGGGGCGTTGTCTTCAACAGCTTTGCTCCAAATTGTCTTTCTGGTTACTATAATACTCGATACTACTACGATCGCAATTCCAAATATGAAACTCGGCTCCAAATTCGTTCCTATAACTGCTAGCTTCGACGAGCTTCATTTGACTGGAGCCAAACACTATGGGTGACGTCATACTTCCTTAGTCCACTTCTTTATTCACTCTGTGGTTAGAATACAGTAAATGTACAGAAATGCAGTTTAGCATTCGAGCTAACCTGAAATCAGTTGTGTGTAATGTTTATATATGTGATACTAAACTACTTATTCTTAAGCTTTTAACCATGTTTCTGAGCATTCTGTGTTTTGTTTCATTCGCACATGTTTGAGCGCTCCTGCATAACTTGCCCTGTTTAATCTTCTCAAGAGCTCAAAAACACTCAGTTCCACTTGCTGATGTCCTGAAGTGGTGCGCCCCCATTAAAAGAAGTCAGTTTTACTACACACACTTTCACCTTATCATTTCGACAGCCATATTAAGTTTGAAGACATGCCTTGCTAATTGTTTGCAGATATTGTCTTAACCTTATTTAAACTGTTTTGTGTCCTCCAATGGTGATAATTGAGTTTTATATAGAGTTTATCACACTTGGTCCTGTTTTGATCCCAGTTTAGTTCTGATGTTCTGATGATTCTTGGTTTGGTCCCGGTTTGGTTCTGGTTTGGTCCTGGTCTGATCCTGGTCTAGTCCTGGTTTGGTCCTGGTTTGGTCCTGCTATGGTCCTGCTTTGGTCCCGGTTTGGTCCCGGTTTTGTCCTTCTTTAGTCCTGGCCTAGGAATTAATAGAGCGAATTTGGAGCCGAGGTCTATATTTGGAATTCCGATCGCGAGTATCCGGAGCCAATCTGGAGTGAAGCTGCTGAAGGTAACGCCTACTCCCACTCACGCCGCTGATTTAGCAGGGGGCCCCGCTCTTAGCAACACTGTCAATCAAACCTCGGGGAAAGAAGCGACTGATTTGTCTTATAAATGTTCATATCTTGATTTACGGACACAATAGTGAAATAAAAATTCTAATGTAAAGTGAATTGGAGCCTGAGTCGATGGAGTCGGAAGCGTACCCATGATCACGTCCTATTTGGAAAGCGGCGGCTAGCAGGTTAGCCATGTCCGTTTATATATACAGTCTATGGGCAAAACAAACGTTACTTTATTACATGAAAAAGACTTGTACAAAAGCTTCAAATTAGTCATATTTCTCTCATCACTCCTTCCCTTGTCTCTCTCCATCTCAGAAGCAGTCTTGTAGGATTAGTGAAGATTACTGCGCAATTTGGTTGAGGATAACATCTCTTTTTTGGCTCATGTTTCCAACAGCCACCTGCCGACTTAGACAAAAAATACAGACCTCTTCCATGTGTGAAACCGTAATGTTCTGGCTGGATATCAGAACGTAATCCCAATGAAAACCACGGAGGAACTTTATCAGATCTGGGCTTGCTCGCTAAAGCCACAGTAAGGAGCTTGGGTTACGCTGGTCGGGTTCCCAGGGACCAGCCGGAGGAGAACTTCCAGGGCCATGTTAGCTCTGAGCGGCCCACAGAAGAGGAGGGGGACTGGGACGGCAGCCATGACCACTGTCTCTTGAGGTCAGAGCTTTTGAGTGAGGACCGAAGCACTTTCAATGGTGGTTAGTACTCCATCGAGATTCTCACTTGAAGGGCTATATATATATTTTTATTTCATGACCAAAAAAAAAAAAAAATGTTAAGGTTGTCAAAAAAGAATTGGAGGGAAATTTATTTAGAATGTATTTGTTAATTTTTATTTAATATTTAAATCCGTATTTTGTCCATAGTAGCTGTTTTTGTAGTGTTAATGTATCCATTTAACAAAAAAAAAATAATAATAAAATAAAAAAAGCAAGAATAAAAATAAAAGCTAACTGTCCTCTTGCATTCAAAATATCAAAAAAAGAAATTAAAGTCATGACTAATTAATGTTAAACGGTTTGCAGTGGTCTAAAATTATTCCTCACTTACCTTATGCATTCTGAACATCCTAATTACTCACCCTGATGAGTTTATAAGCACTTTTCACAACTTTCAAAGGCCAAACCAGAGTTTTGCCATTACGGTAACGCTTACCACAACTAGCATGCTAACGGACACTTTCTGATTTTGATGAAGACAGCACGTAGCGGACATATTTTGACCCAAGACTTTTTTTCCTATGTGATTTTTCATGTAAACTCGGTAGCGCACACATTCTGTTTAGTTTTTCCATATTTTTACAACTGTTTCTTTCAAAAAAACTGCACTTTTTAATGTTTTTTCGCCTAATGAACTGAGGAGCTCAATTTCATATTTATTACAGAATACCACAATTTCAATGACCACCCATTAACATGAGAACTAATATAACCACCATCCTGTTTACACTGTCTGTTGACTTTGGGGCAGGGGTCCAGGCTCTTTCATTTACTCCAATTGGCTTTGAAAGACATAATTACAGCTAACCACATCTCACCCACTGGCCCCTCCATGGCACGATAAGGGCTTAGCCGGGCCCCTGATTAGCATGTCGGTCACAGGGGAGCTGGTGGCCCTCGGTTAGCTTGATAATTGAGATCCTAATCACAGCTAGCGTACATGTGTGTTGCATTCAAGTGCGTGGGAATTATGGAAATGGGCAGCTGTCAGTCATAAGTTTGAGATTGATTGAGGGCTGACGTAATGATGGATAGGTTTGGAAATGTAGGGAGTTTTAAGGTGGATTTTCTTTTTTTAAGGTGGACCTATTGATGGATGATGCTGATTGGCTCATGCACAACTATGACATCACGCATTGGGGTCATTGGGGTCATTTTTAAAGCGAATACATGGGAGTAAGTAGTTTCTTTCTTGCGCTACTGCTGAATTTGAATTTGTAATTTGTTTATTGGGCGACAGTGGCTCAGTTTGTCCACTGATCGGAAGGTTGGTGGTTCGAATCCCGCTCTCGACATGAACATAATCATTGAGCGAACGGTCAGGTCCACTAACCCACAGGTCGGCGATCTGATTCCAGCTCCCACAGATGAATCCTTTCGTTGTGTCCTTGAGCAAGACACTTAACCCACCTCGCCCCCGATGTCTGCGCACACTGGCGTATAAATGTGCGTGGTTCCTTGATGTGAAGTGCTCTTGTAGCTCCATGGAAATTCTTAGAAGTTTTTTATGTGTAATATGAGATTTCCATAGAGACAAGCAGGCCAAGTTACGAGTCAGCTCTGACGAGAGGAGACCGCGATCGCAGATATATGCGTTTGAAGTGTTTTTGAGGAGATAAAGCAGGCTTAATAATGAAATGAATACCATTACGTTAGTCTATTTGGGGCTGTACATGGTGGGAGGTGTTCCGGGCATGTCCCACCAGGAGGAGGCCCCGGGGAAGACCCAGGACACGCTGGAGGGACTATGTCTCTCGGCTGGCCTGGGAACGCCTTGGAGTCCTACCAGAGGAGCTGGAGAACGTGTCTGGGGTGAGGGAAGTCTGGGAGTCCTTGCTTGGACTGCTGCCTCCGCGACCCGGCATCGGATAAGTGGAAGAAAATGGATGGATGTTACATGATGAGCTTTAATTCATGGCTTGGTAAATGCTCTTTTGCTGTGACACAATGATAAACTATTCAAAAGGGTAAATCTCTGATGCTGGTTATTTGATTTATGCTTCATCTGGTTGAAATCATAGACTGGATTTTTTTTTTTTTTTTTTATTCCAGATGCCCTCCTACATCACCACGTATCCAACTGCCATATTTTCATAATCGGTTACATGTGCATAATATATGTCTGAATCATATTGCTTTTAGATAGAATGTCTTGGGCTTTCACTTCGCTCCAACTTATAATAAATAAATGACAACTTTGCAGACTTCATATTTGGAGTGGCCTTGGTGGTTCACACAGTCCAGCTGGCAATAAATGTACTAACGCTCTCCTTTTCTTAGTGGCATCTGCAACTGCTCACTAAAGAATACTCAAAAAAGGATAGAATGGCCTTCATGGTCTGGCAGAAAAATGTACTTCGATACATGGTGATAACTTTATGGAAATTCCTCATGCCTTACTTATTTTTGCAAAAGTGATTCAAAACGTCTGATGGGAATAATAAAATTGTGTTATTTTGATTAAAGAGAGAGCAGGGACAGAGAGAGCAAGTCAATAAGCCCGTCCAAGGCACTGGTCAATGTCTAATCAAGCCATTCAGGTTCAGTTTTCGACTTCCAGCCACAAGGTAGCTGGTTCAACTTTTCGTACTTGCTTATACGTACTGATTACAGCAAACAGGCAAATGCAGTGTTTAAAAGTGAGTCATTTTGAACAGTTTCACAGTTGCCTAAATGTCATTTCTGAGACATTTGGGGTGACGTTGGCTCAGTTAGTAGTGGGTTTGTCCACTGATCTGAAGGTTGGCAGTTTGAATCCCACTCTCGACATAAACATTACTGGTAGAGCAGTCAGAGATTCGCACAGGTTGGCGGTGCGATTTCAGCTCTTACAGATAAATACTGTCGTTGTGTTCTCGGGCAAGACAATTCACTCATCTCGTCCTGTGTCTGTGTACACTGGTGTGTGATATGTGTGTGAATGTGTGAGTTCCTTGATGTAAAGTGGTTTGAATGCCTTAAAGGTGGAAAACACTATACAAAAATGTGATTTTTTTACCACTATAAGAAGTGATGGGCGATACCAGTGATTTTTCTTTTGATCTAATACCAAGTAACACTACAGCATTTATTGGAATATCGATCGGATACCAATGAGTTTTGTATTAAAAATGCACTGAAAGACTTTTATCATAGTTAGTTTTATCTTACCTTAAAATAAATTCATAAATAGATAAAATAAAATATAAAAAATGACTAAATTTGCTAGAATTTTATTTGTAAAAATGTGCAGTTTTTTGGGGAAATGTTAAATTGATTTGATTTTAGATTTCTGCATGAGCATTGACACCACAGTCAATATCGACACGCCAATCAATTGTTGTATGTTGAGGACAGTATAATGGCTGTTTTTGTTTTTACTCGTTTTATATACTTTCATTTTTCTCAGTCTATTCACAGTTTTAAATTAAAGGCCTTGTGCCCATTTTTTCCCATGTTTTTGAGCAAAATTGGTCTTGCCCTAGAACAGATATATTAGCTAAGCAACTATCAAGGTCAAAATATGTCAGATACTTGCTGTCTGCATCTCATTATAAAGCATTTTATTATCTGAGAATCAGGAAGTGCACGTCAGCATGCTAGTTGTTGTTAGCTTTACTGTCACGGCAAAACCCCGCACTGCTTTCTAAGAGCTGTAAAAAGGGCTTAGACTCACTGTGCTGAATAATTTGATAACTCAGAATGTATAAGGGAAGTGAGGAATAACTTTGGACCACTGCAAGTGAATTTAAAATGTTTTTCACGTTTTTAAGGCAGTAAAAGTGAAGTACAGCGCCTTTAAACTGAGGTAAATATATGACAAATTACACATGTTGCTTTAGAAAGGCCATATTGTAAAAATCGCACCCCCTCCCCATCTCCACCTGTGTCCTCCATTACCAAATTAACCGATGGAACCTCCAGAGAGGAAACATACGGATGACACCGCAGCGGGGGGGAGGGGTCAGGGGGTCACGACCTCGTATAATGGCCACCGTGATGATGCATGGTTTCAATTTGGCCTATCAATATAGTGTAATGATCAATGACAGGGTCGGGAGGTGAGGGCGAGATGACAGATGGAGCAGAGGAGACGGAGAGAGAGAAAAATGACTCATCAGACCAGCACAAAAGCTCTGTGTCATTTGTATCAATGCTTTGTAATGGTGAAGGGAGCTGACATAACGGTAACCATGGAAACGCAATCCATAATCAAACAGTCGTATGTGCAGTTCACCAGTGCTGGGAGGAAAAGTTGAGCAAGTAAAAATGAAAGTACTCAATGAAAAAGTAATGAAATATGAAATAATAATATTTTTTTAAACTACAGGTGCAACAATATGTTTTTATAAAGAGACGGGAGTTTTTGATCTTTGCAGGAGGCTCTCTATTATTTACATAACTGCAGCCTTTGCAGTTTGATAGTTTATGATCAGGCTCAACACAGATTTTTCTTTTTGGGTATTCCTTTATAAAAACTAAATTAAAATGTAACTGCTTCATCTGATCTGGACATCACATTCCGAACATTACAGAATTACACATTCCTATATTACATTATATTTCAATATGACATCACATTCGTATATAAAATCACATTCTGATTTGACATATTTTTCGATTTGACATTGCGTTCCTATATAAAATCATTCCAATTTGTCATCACATTCCAATATAAAAGGATATTCGAATATAAAATCATATTCTGATTTGACATCACATTCCAATATAAAATCACAATCAAATTTGACATGACTTTCAAATAAGACATCACATTCCTATATGAAATTGCATTCAGTTATACGTCACATTCTGATATAAAATCCCATTCCGAGGACATCACATTCTGAGATTTGAAAAACTCCCAAATATAAACCGAAATCAATATTACCACCAATATCTTATCTGTGCTTTGTATTAAACCTACTGCACCTGATTTTTTTCTGTCTTAAACACGTGAAAAACAGAACTACTTCATTTGGTTTGCAGTGGTCCAAAGTTATTCCTCACTTAACTTATCTATTCCAAGCGTCCTAATATTTACTGTGATGAGTCAGGTCAGAATACCCAAGTGAGTGACGTTTTGCTTCACAATAACTAGCATGCTAATACACCTTTCCTGATTCTCAGACAATAAAACTCTTTTAGATGCAGACAGCACACTTCTGACTTATTTTGAGCTGCGTAAATAGTTTATCTGTACTAAGGCGAGATGTATTTTGCTCAAATGCATGTTTCTTACTTCTTATTGTAAAGTTGAAATGTTGCCATGACTCTCCAGACTGTGTGATGTTAGCACGTCAGTCCAGCCCAACCCTGCAAACGTATCATCGTGTAACAGTAGAAAACTTGTGCTTGGTGCTTGGTGCATTATTTATCCCAGTCGTGTGGCTCTCCCGCTGGGCCCAGCCGCTGACATTTGCAGACGCAGAGATTGTGTGTGCGACGCCGGCTGTGATGCTGTGCTCGGGTAAATGAGACACTTTACAGGTGCGGGTCCCTCCTGAAAGAAGCGGGGAGCACAGTGGGACATCGCCCTGCCTTGTTAGCTGCAGCACAACACATGCGCTGGTGTACGCTCATGGAATATACATGCTTTTGGATAAATGTGAAGATTGAAGTGAGGTAGGGCACAATACAGCCAACAGAGTGTGCAAAATCATAGTTTGATATTGAGCAGGACAGGTCTGAATTCTATGGGACATTTGCCTTCTTTCTGTCAAAATACAGCTGTTTTGACTTGGTTTATGCTTAATGTCTTTATCACTGGCCTTATCCATATAAAATAAAATGTTAAAATATGAAATGTAGTTAAATGCCTTTAGCAAAGTTTAGTTTTTAGTTTTTATGGTTTAAAAAAAAAAAAAAAAATCCACACAAATTAGCTTACACCATATGTAACTTTCTATGGTCATCATACTTAGAACGATAGTCAGATTGGTGGAGATGCAAGCCGCTGACAGTTAGGACGTTAAATTTGTTTCTCAAAGTAAAAAAAAAATATAAATAAAACTTTCATTACATTTTTATTTTAGTCTACTTATGACGAAAAATTACGTACTGGGGCTTTAAGAAACAGCAAGCAAAGGAAAATTAGGGAATTAAACACGAGTAGCATTTTTCTACCTAGTTTTATTAATAAAAAGAGTCAGTTTTTGAACGTATCCCAGAGATCCATCTACTAAGTATAAAAAATGTGGTGTTAAAAAAAAAAAAAATCTAGGCGAAACATAATGCATAATACAATATCATAATGGCAGTTTTATGGACCCAATCCTTATGATTTATGGCAATGTTGACAATGCTAACTGTGTCATTAAACGCCGCTACAAACTTCAGGTGAGGCAAGATACGGGATATCGACTGAAATCGCAAGTGAACGCATGTAATATTAACCTGTTGACTGCCTTGGAAGCGAGCGTTAGCCTGTCATTATCCAGATCCTGTGCATGTGCGAGTGCCATGGCTGGAATACCAAGCGACTCCAAGAGGGTCAGCTGCCTGGAGAGGAGCGTCTGGAGTGGAATCATCTGCTTCGTGATTCTAAGATCATTTGCATTTTTACATTTTCGGACGCATCTTTTTTGCAGTAATTCATACCTTTAATAATTGAGGTATGCTACACTATTCATGGATTTCAACTTCCTGTTTCAAGGCCTTTGACCACATGAAAGATATAATACTAATTGTGCTATTTTTTTTTTTTTTTATTACTCTGATACTCACAGATTGTACTGTGTGAGTTTTTTTTATTTTTTTTTTATTAATTTTATTTTTATTTTTCAGTTTCCATGGGCGCGCTTCTGGCTCCATCGACTCTGGCTCCAGTTCACTTTACATTGAGCAATTATGACCCCTCTCTGTGTAACTGCTGCAGTGAGCCTTGTCTTTTCGGTCTTATTGAGCCCAGCGTTTTTATTATTTACCATTTTGTAGAAATCAGGTGACTTCTTTTCTTTCCTAGGTTGTTTCAGATCTAAACCATAATCTAATATGCGAATACTCATATAAATGTTATCAGCAGTTTTCGGTCTTTGCCCCAGACATCCGCCCTCCTGTGATTCGTAGCTGATACCTGGCCTTGAGAGGGGACAGTCTGGGAGTGTGCCTGCAGGCGTTCAGTCCAGAGGAACAGCTGAAAGGACAGAACAAAGTGTTGAGTGGAGAGGTACATGGCCTATACGCTCAGGGTCACACAGCTGTGGACTTCACATCAGCTGGACAGGGACGGGGAGTTGGATGTCCGACCTATGTTCAAATTGAATCATATTGTGCAAATCCAATTACAAAAAAGTAGAAAAAATATCTTGGGTAGTAGGTATAGTTAAAATATATATGGCTGTAACACAATTCAATCCCTGGACAATGGATTTGGCCGCAGTTAATTGTTGCTACCCAAAATGAAATAAAAAAATAAAAATTCAAATTTAACTTCAAAAGCCCAGAGTGCCACTTCTGGCTCCTGCATAGCGACACCTAGTGGATGAATATTGAACTAAAATGAGCCAGAGTGGCAGTGACAAAATGGCTGACCACATGTTGTTTTGTTGAGCTGGAAAACGACCCAAACAAAATCGTCTTCTCAGCAAACCAGCGGTTACTAAAATTGCGTTTTTTGTATGTTAATCTTTTTAGTAATAGCTTGCAGAATGTCTAGAAGTACGTTTTATATTCTTTTTGGATATATTAACGAGCCCAGTGGGTCAAATTTGGCCCTGATGCTAAATTAGTGAATAAAGGGTTAAAATTGAAAAAGTGGATATGTCAGTGTTCAGTGAACTTATAGCAGTAATTTAATGCAATGTTCATAATTTTCTAAAGAAGAAAAGCGTTCTTGAGTTCTCCAGGGATAGAAACTTATAGAGAGACACTGTACTGGATTTGTAGCAGTAGCTCAATGGGCAGAGCGTTTGTCCACTTATCCAAAGGGTGGCGGTTCGAATCCCGCTCTCAGTTTTTCAGCGATTCCACCTCCCCCAGATGAATGTCGTCGTTATGTCCTTGGGCAAGACATTTCGCCCTCCTTACCGCCAGTGTCTGTGTACACTAGTGTATGAATGTGTGTGTGAATGGGTGAGTGGTTCCTTGATGTAAAGAGCTTTGAGAGCCTCGAAGGTGGAAAAGCGCTATATAAAATACCACCAATTACTGTTAAAGGTCAAAAGGCCCTGTGCCCACTTTTACCCATGTATCTTGAGGTTAAAACAAGTCATCTGTGTACTATCTGCATCCAAATATAAAACGTTTTATTGCCCGATAATCAGGAAGTGCGTGTTAGTATGCTAATTGTTGTTAGCTTTACTGTGATGAAAAAACTCTAGTCTTTGAGAGTTGTGAAAAGTGCTTTGAAATTCATAGCAGTGAATAATCAGGATGTTTCGAATGTTCAAGATAACTGAAGGATACTTTGAACCATGAATGAGTTAAATAAAATCAGGTACAGGGCTGATTCAAAAGTAAAAACACCTTTTAAACGTCATTCCTCACCTTCCTAACACATTCCTAGCGTCCTAATTATTCACCACAATGAGTTTATAAGCACTTTTCACAATTTTCAGACGCCAAAGCAAGACTAGCACAGTAATGTTAATAAGAACTAACATGCTAAGAGCGCGCCAGCATTCAGCAGACAGGGTGCAATGATCAGGGCAGGGATTGAACCATCAACCTCGAGGTTAGTGGGCGAAAAATCCATTCCTGTTTAAATTATCTGTCAACTGTCCATTTTTATCCCAACTTTATTTCATCTAAACAGCTCCTTAACTCCAAAAGTGCACAGAAGTTACTGGCCTTTCCAGACTTCCTTACTTTCTGGGCACGCGTTCTGAGGTCACTTAATGCAAAATACAGCCATCAGCTCCACATTTCACAGCCCTAACCTGCACTTATGTTGAAATTTGTGGTGTGAGAGTGCAGCAAAAGTATTCTCAGGTCAAAGTCTGGAGAATGTCTCAAGTGCTATCCCACAAGTTTGAACAACTTATAAACTTTTTAAGCCCTCATAGGTTTTGAGTCTTTGCACCTCTCAGATCGGTGTATTTTTGTCACTGTTTCGTGGCGGCACAGTGGCTGAGAGGCCACACAGCCAAAAGGTTCCAGGTGCAATTCCCAGTTCAGCAGGACCTTTCTGTGTCTAGGTGGGTTTTCTATGAGCCACTCTGGTTTGTCCAATCAACCCAAAACATGCAAAATAAGTCAAATCCTCCAGCTAAGGTACTCCTGACCAAGACTACCTCAAGATGTGGAGATGGTTCCCTCTGCTTCAGTTTACCTCAGTCTTACTGAAGAATGGGTCAAATGCAGTGTACAATAAAGTGCACTTTAATCTTGTGTTTCATATTTTTATTGATGTGAACAAATATTACAGTATACTGTCATTTAAAACAACAAATGCATACATACCTTTTTCATTTTTATATAATCATAAATCAAAAATAAATAAATAAATAACAACAATAAGATAAGATAAGATATGCCTTTATTAGTCCCACAGTGGGTAAATTCCAGTATTGCACCGCACAGTAAAGAACAGAAGGAAAATGGTACATGCAATAAAACAAGGTAATAAATAAATAGCTTAAAATAAAATAAAAAAAAAAAAGACTTAAAAATAAACTAAAAATAGACTCTAACATACAGCTCAGTAAATATATATATATATATAGTATATATATATATATATATATATATATATATATATATATATATATATATATATATATATATATATATATATATATATATAATATATATATATATATATAAATAAACCATAATAATAGAATACATAAATCAATAAATCAATCAATCAATCAATCAATAAATAATACAAATAAAAGGGAGGTGGGGTGGAAGATAATATATTCCTTCTTGGAATATCTAATCTTCTCCACTTTCAAAAAGGACATAACCTCATTAATCCATGAGTGCTGGATGGGGAATTTTTTGATTTCCAATGTAAGAGGAGATGGCGTCTTGCAGCAAGCGAAGTCGACGCCAAAACCTGTAGCTGTAATGTTGAATACCGAGGGAAGTCTTCTGGAAGACCAAAGACGGCCACATACAGAGAAACATCAATTGTTCTTGACAGCACTGTGGAAAGTGTACTTTAATCTTAACCCATAGCTGTTGGTGTTGTGGTTTTCTGAAATATGTTTGATGTGGTTTGAGTACCACTGAGAATACCAGGTGCCACATTGGGGCAGTAACCATTTTGGAAAGCTTATTAAAATAATGCATGTATAGTAAAGAGTTGAAATGAGCATGGGTAATGAAACTTACCTCAAGCCAAGGCCAAACAACACAAAAAATGCCCAAAAAAATAAAACATAAGTTAAGATTTTTCTTCCATAAAACAAAAATATCTTAGTTTTAATCTCGCAAACGCCTTGGCCTGCTTGTTACCTCTGATTGGCTTTCATGATTGAAATGCAGAGCCTCTCTACGGGTGCTCACTGCTTGCATATGTTAGCATGTTTCGGTGCATATATTAGCTTTATTATTAGCGCCTGCCTGATCTGTCTCTCTTAGCTCATTTCTCTTTCTGAGCGCGTGCAGTAGCCTTTGAATCAATGGGTTGGGATTACTGGCTTTTACTTCAAAGTTTAGGCCTTTTTCTTTGCCTTGGCGAGCTGTCAATCACACTTCGCTTTGCCAGAATAAACCCAGGAAGTAGTGAGGTCAAATGAGTTGAACGTCACTCACAGATTTGAGATTATAAATGTTTCATATTAA
This sequence comes from Periophthalmus modestus, assembly GCA_019594935.1. Taxonomy (NCBI): domain Eukaryota; kingdom Metazoa; phylum Chordata; class Actinopteri; order Gobiiformes; family Gobiidae; genus Periophthalmus; species Periophthalmus modestus. Next base: position 6,752,447 of record JAIEZT010000021.1, read on the forward strand.
ATTTAATTAAACCATAAAACAAAGTATAATCAGTTACATTGACAGAATTATAGTTCTTTTGATATGAAGCCGCTGTCAGTTTTAAGACATAAAACCCTGGCTATTTCATCATAGGAACATCCTTTTTTTTTCACTTCGCAGGAAACAATGTGAGGTCCAGACTCCATGCGCCCTCTGCTGGGCTTCATTGAGACAAACACATTATTTTAGGTCCAAATCTAGTTCTAAAACTACATATTGCTGTTACATCCCTGCTGTTACTCTTTCATGTTTGTCTGTTATATTTTGTGTGTGATTGAATATCTCCACTTCCCCATGTAATCCTGGCTGTGTGAGCGCTCGCTGCTGATTGGACGACTGTTTTCCCACCTGACCAATCACCTGCAGCCACCTCCCCTATTTAAGAAGGTTCAACGCACCTGTTTGGAGCTGTTGCTCTTTGTGGCCATTTTGCCGTTTTGCCTGTGTCTCATTTAGTCGTGAGGCACTTGTTTGTCTCCGTGTCTAACTTTGTGCATTCATGTGGAGAAGGTGGCCCGATCAGTCGAGGTAAGAGGCAGACTCCAAAAAAATCCCAATTAATAAAGTGTATACAGCTCACCGTGGTAATGTCTGGATAAAAATAATACATATAAAAAAAAAATTGCTCAGCATAAGCAAAAGGCAACAGAACTTAAGAAACTGAGGGAACACCCCACATATACCCAGCCACATCAATGGTCTCCCCAAAAAAACGACTTGCCCTGCTTCTATACCCAGAAGCACCTCCCCCAGGTAAACACCATTTACTTCTGAGGTATGGTAGGTGCAACTTTAGCAGGATCTCAGACTATACTGCTGTACTGATTGGGGCCTACATGGCGCTAAAGCAAAATAAAAAAGAACTTAACCCAGGTCTCCCCTCCACATGGTCCAGCCCACAGCCACTCCCAAGCCTTTAAAAATGGCCGACGTAGAGCACGCCCGTCTTTGTCTGGACCATGTGGAGATTCAGGTAAGAATAGATGGATGTGTTGTAAATGAAGGTAACTGAATTGACTACAAGTGAAATATCTTTAAAGTAACAGGTATGTGTGGTGATTAAATTAAAGCTAAACTAACTGAAAAACTAAACAAACCAAACCTGGGACAGTTCGATTTAGTTGTATATTACAAAATTATAGAAAATGACCAAATGTGTGAAAACAAAAGTGTAGTATTAAAGGGACAAAGGCTCACTTCGTCACAATTCAAGACACTGGTTTAGTTCTGTTTTTGTGTCTCTTGTTTTATCGCCCGGTTTGTAGGTTTATGCAACATGCGTTTATTTTGGGATATTTATAGTTTTTAATGGGCCTGCATGACAATTTTTTTTTGAGACACTAAACTTTTTTTTTTGTTTTTTTTGTTTTAAGTTTTTTGGATATACATTTGCGTGAATATTTTTAGACCACTTTTGTTTGAATTTTACAGTCCTGCTCATTAAATTACAGCTTTTTTTTTACCATTTTAACATCTTGGTTTTTGTTACTTCCCTAACCCTGGCAGAGTTGGGTCGTAACAACTGCATATAAGACCTTTTACCAGTCACACACACTGCAAAACTGTTGAAAAAATTCCTTCGTTCTCCTTTAAAACTGCATATACGATTACGAGACATCACTTCACTTGTACATCAAAGCCCGTCCGTGTTTCAGTAGCAGACGGACTTTCAGAAGCCTGGTTGGTTCTTCAGACTGACAGCAGCGGTGACCTTCTCTCCATGTCCTCCTGCTTCAGAAGGTCCACATCTTCTTCTTCTTCTTCTTCTGAATAATTGATGCTTCTCTCTCTGTGCTGAGTGTCCAGTCTCTTCTCGTGTATTTACTCCTGTCTGCTGTCCATCAAACTTGGTCCTCCACAGCAGCGCCCGGAGCCATGCTAACCCAGAGCTTAGACCTTTGGAAAAGTCTAAAATGCAATGTTTGAAAGGAGATAGTTGTTGTGGCTTTTCAGAAGTACTGAAGTAGTTTTGCATTGGTGTTGCATAATTTATAACGCAAGTCTTAATACTTCAGAAAATGCACTTAAACTTAAAGTGAAGACGTGAACTTGTTACACTGAAGGTCTTATATTAAGTAGATTTGAGTCTTCTGAGCTTTAAGCCGTGGTAGAACATATCAAAAACGTAACTGGAGTTGTGTTTCGTTTCATTTATACATCTCAAAGCGGTCTCTCGGGCACTATGTCTCTCAGCTGGCCTGGGAAAGCCTTGGGGTCCCACCGGAGGAGCTGGGGGAAGTGTCTGGGGTGAGGGAAGTGTGGGAGTCCCTGCTTAGACTGCTGCCCCCGCTAACCCCAGATAAGCGGAAGAAAATGGATGAATGGATGTTTGAGTAATCCTTTCGTCATCCCACAAAGTTCAAAATGCTCTGTTCCACCTTGTGATGTCATCAAGTGGTAGTTTTCAAGTTAACCGACGTTTTAGCCTCAATTGAACAGCTTTACTACTGTTGTGTTTTAACTTTTGTTCAGTTGCGATTGCCGCGGAAAGTCTCCAGTATCTTCTGGTGCAACGAGGCTCAAACTATAGCTTCAAAGTTCAAAGCTCCAGGGCCAAAACTATTCAAATTATTCAAGTGAAAATGTGTGACGTTTAAAAAGACGTGGAAGGGTAGTTTTCAAGTTAACAGCCACAGCAGAGCACTTCCTGTATGACATCACAAGGTGGAACAGAGTGAAGATAGCGTAACATGGAGCCTTTAAACTTGTATAATTAAACTTAACCAAAGCCCAAACAGCAGCTTACAGTATTTTTTTTTTGCCTTTTAACGCTCGTGTGCGCTGCTTTTGTGAATGGGGTCACACCTGTTTCCCCCTGACCACAGTAAAACTCCACACCGCACCACTGCCATTGTCTTTGATCGGTTCCAGTTTCTGTTCTATGGGGCCAAAAGCCTAAAAGTGTTTACGCTTAAATGAGCCTCAGACAGCATCGTGTCTCAGCGTGGAGACAGCTGCTGCAGAGTTTCACACGTGCACCTGTAGCCCGGCCAACCCGAAAACAAAGGACGCAAAGAATAACATGCAGTAGGAGAACTAATTGTGAACTATAGAGAACTTGTGGTATTTCAAACAGGGGGTATTTGTCCCCCGTGCGGAGTCACTCCCCCTTCAGACCGCTAGCACTACAGAATCAGCGTGAATGAAACTACTGCACATCACATCAGCTACAGTTTTGTATCATGCTTTTGTATATTTAAGGAGAAGGGGGTTCGAATAGGGCCCGGGAGAGATCACTAAATTATTCAAACATATATGGATGACGTCTAAAACCTCTTCAGGTATGTTTTTGATGAGGGAACCACGTTATAACATGATGGAAAGCTGAAAAAAAAGAGACATTTTGCGTAATACCCCCTATTTAAAAGTTGCACATGGAATATTTATGTGTGTATTACTTTATTGTGTCATTCTCAAAAATAATTTAGACACATCATTTTAGACACAATATTTGTTTGGATTTTTTTTTTTTTTTTTTTTTTTAATGCCCATTTTCCTCCACCCTTGTGTTAAAACAAACAGACTAATATTCTAAACAAATATAACCAAATAAAAAAAAAACAGAAAACCAAAAAAGACAAATACATATTAAAAAATAAAATAAAATAAAAACAAAAAAAAATGGGACTAATTGAAACTTCTTTTAGTCACTTTCACCTTCCAAAGTGTAAGACTATACTGTGAGATATTTAAGGGAAATAAATACAGTCACCATGGAAACAGCCGTGTCACTCTCACTTTCTACCAGGAAAGTTGCACATTGCACCTTTAAGTCCAAACTCCACACAACTCGAATTTTAAACCATGACAGAGAAATTTGGACAGTTGCTTCTACAACAAATCTGATTGGATATCACTGAACTAGAAGTCATGTACAGGCCCTTTAATATACTTGCTAACTTTATAAAAATGTAATTAAAAAAAAAAATTCCAGGTCTTTTTAGGCATACTTTTTTTTTTTTTTTTTTTTATTCACACAATTTTATTTGAACAAAAAGTGTATGAAAAGCATAGCTGGTCTTTATTAATTTTATTCACAAAAGTCTGCGTTCAAAGAGTTAATGATCATCTCATTCTGACCACGGTGCTTTGTCACCACTGCTCTGTCAACATGAGGCATACTTCCTCTGACACATGCCCGTAAATAGACTCTGATTCGGGGTATCGGGTTTCTCACCGGCCCCCCCCCCTTTTTTTACCGCCCCCTTCTCCATGAGGCCTGAGCTGTGGAGGCGCCTGAGTCCGAGCATCAGTCGCTGGGGAACACAGCCAAGTGAGAGCCGGACAAATCCAGGGAATTATCAGCAGCCTCTGTCCCCCCTGCAGCTGTCCTCGACCGGGCACAGGGCTGAAGGGTGAAGGTGAAGGGGGAAAGAGGGGGAAAAAAAACAGAGGAGCAGTCTGTCATTCGTTTTGATGAGGAATTTAAATATGTTTTCTTTTATTGTTTCTTCCACGACTTGAAAAACAGAACCATATATGCAACATTTACTTACTTTACTTACTTAATGGGGTATTAACTGCTAACACGTAACATATATACATCATGTTATTGTTTAAAAAATGTATGTGCGTTCTGCTAATTAAACTACTGCACATCGCGTCAGGTTTGTGAAGCTGTAGTGTATCGTTTTGTGTCATGCTTTTGTAACTTTATAGACCGTTGTAGTGTGGGAGCATGGGTGACGTAGGTTTGTGGGCGAAGCAATGGACAAATGTTACAGCGAACATGGGAGAGGTCCCGGGAGAAATTGCTAAATGACTCAAACATCGCTCGGGTGACATGTAAAACCTCTTCAGGCATGTTTTGGATGTGGGAACAACATTATAACATGGTACAAACCTCCAAAAAAGCAGATTTTGAATAATGCCCCCTCATTAATCGTGTTAGATCATCAAACCTGAAGTTGTATTTAGCTTCTTTCACATTGGTTTCAATAAAAAGTTCTTTCCCTCTGAGTCTCTGAAAAATTGCAGTTTGAATTTTCCCAAGATTGTTGCATCACAGGTAAAAACCCTGCACAGTTTTTAGATCCATGCAATCATCACCAGACTCTTTTTTAAGTATTGCCAGTGTAAAAGTGCATTATTACATCTATGTGCTTACCTTAACATCCATCCATTTTCTTCCGCTTATCCAGGGTCAGGTCGCGGGGGCAGCAGTCTCAGCAGGGACTCCCAAACTTCCCTCACCCCAGACACGTCCCCCAGCTCCTCCGGTGGGACCCCAAGCCCGAGGAGCTGGACCTTAACATGTCTTTTTTTGTCTTTGTGGTAATTCCCTTTGCTGCCAGTAGATGACCTGATCACAGTATGAGGAGCACTTACTCCACGCAATGAGTTTATTAGCGCTTTTAGCAACTTTCAGAGAACAAAGAGGTAATGCTAACAGCGCTACTAGCAGGCAAACAGTGCACTTTCTGGTTCTCGTAGGATAAAAATACGTTATAATTCGATGCAGACAGCAGAAAGTGGTCTCATTTTGACTATAAGAGCTGTTTTATAAGATGTCAGTACTGAGGCAAAACTAACTAGACTTTTTAGCAAAATTGGGTACCCTTTAACGTCTTTAATGAGGAAAAATAAAGAATAAGGGCCCATACCATATTTTGCTGTTTCCTCATGTATGTTATATCGTTGTTTCCTCATCGTCCCGCCACCGTTCTTTGAAAACGCAAAACGCTGTACACAGTGTGTTTTCAAACTGTGTGATTGTATGTAATAATATTTTTCCCCGTAGTTTCATATGAGAGACACATTCAAACGCAGTCAGTGAAACGTGAGCAGATTGGCCCACGTACGCCCATTCGAAAACAGAAGAGATTGGAACTGTTTTATCTTTGTCGCGTTCTCGCCTCCAGAAATGACCAGAGGTAATGCAGATCTAATCTCGCTCTATCGCGGTGGTCGCGCTCCCAACGGCTGTCCATCTCTCTCCAAAAAAAAAAAAAAAATGGAAGAAAAGAAAAAAAAAAAATCCCATCTTTCTGTCTTTGAAATAAATGAAAGTCCACAGGGCCATGGAATATAGATGAGTTACGCCTTTGACTGGATGCAAAGATTACCTAAGGGTCCAACTTAAGAAGCGCGAATACCGTCTGCCGCTCGGAGATACCGGGACCGCGCCGAGAAAGCTGATAATCTGATAGAATTTCAATCAGACGCCATCAGATAAGAAATAACACGCGCCAATAGATTTTAAAGTCACCATACTTTTTTATGTACTTTAATGGAAAAAATGAACTGTGGGAATGCGAACGCGATTGGGGACCTCCCTGATTCTAGCCGGAGAAAATGCATCGTAATGTGGAACTTGTGATCGGAAATGTGCTCCGTCACTCGTTCACTGGCGATGTATTTGGTAAAGGTTGTTGGTTCTATTTCTGGTAATACTGTGGTGGTTGTGTCCTTTGGCGAAGCGTTTCACCGAGTTTTCTTGTGTTAAAGTGAACAGTCAGAGCTTTCATCGATGCAAGAAGGCAGCCATTTGAGCCAGGGCGAGTGGGAGATTTTATATTTTGGTTGCTACTACTTTTTTTTATAACCATCAAAAAGTCTTTGTTGCTCATTTTAAATTGAAATTGATTTAGTTAGTTTTTAATTTAATTTTAAACAGTATTTTAGCGGTCTTTTTTAGCAGACTCTAAGTTTTTCAGTCGTCTACTTGCTTTTTTGAGTGTTGCTGACTTGTTTTTTAAATATAAACTTTTACAACAGTAGTGCTCATCCTCTGATACGAAGGTTGATAGTTCAAATCCCACTCCATACATACACAACATTTGAATGGTCAGATCCACTGGCCCACAGGTTGGCGATGCAATACCGGCTCCCTCTGATAAATATTGTGTGTGTGTGTGTGTGTGTGTGTGTGTGTGTGTGTGTGTGTGTGTGTGGGTGGGGGTGGTTCCTTGATGGATGTAAAGCAGGGCTGTCAAAGTCAAATTCACCAAGGGCCAAAATTAAAAGCTGGGACTAAGTCACGGGCCAAACTAAATATTTATTGAAAAATTTCGACAAGATCTGCATGTTTGTCAGAAGTGGTGGATTAAATTTGAGTGAGGCGACAGTAGCAGATGCTAATTGTCAACAGAAGTGAAGGGGACAAAGCATTCAGGGATTCGCATTATTAGCGGTGCATGTGCTATACTGGCACCACAGTCGGCGGGCCAGCTGTAATACGTATTTGATATGATCTTGCGTGCCAAATATCATTATATCAAGGGCCAAATTTGGCCCACGGGCCTGAGTTTGACATGTCTGATGTAAAGCGCTCTGAGTGTCTTGAAGGTGGAAAAGTGCTATATGAATTTAGCATGAGCATTTTTTTTTTGTAACTTGGAAAAAAATGTATCAGGTAATCAAATGTTTTTTATTATTATATATTTAAATTTTCTACTATTCATAAATGATGAATACAGCTCTATTATCCGTTCCGATTACTCCTCAGTTTATTCCTGTGTGTCCCCGTTGTCCCAGCCCATGTGCCATCTTTAGGGCTTATACTCCTCTGACCCCTGACCCCTTCCTCCCCCTCTCCCCCCATCACGTGCTTCTCTGGGTGATTGGATTACCGCTTTATTGGCCAGTGGCAATGTTTACAGGACTGAGCCACTTTGATCCACCAACAGCAGTATATAAAGGGCACTGGGATAGTCTGCATCCCCGACCTAAGCCTCATGCTTGGGGGAGACATCTGCCTGAATGCCCCCTGCTCCTGTATGAAAGGAGGACTATTACACAGACAGGTGGACACATTCTCTTCACCGGGGCTTATGGGAGGCCTGACCCCTGTCAACAAGCTGCCTCTCAAAACACAGGTGGATACAACACGTTTACTATATCCATGATACATAAACGCCTTTGTGACCTGGAAAAAACACCATATTTGATGCATCCAAAGGCCATTGCTGCAAAACACCTCAAATGTTCACAGAAGTTTTAACAAAAGCTCTTGATTTTCAATTTTCACTGTGTCATAATATTCCCAAATATCCCCAAACATGTAATGGTTTGTGTTTCATTCACATATGTTTGAGGTAGGGATGGGAGTATTGGTATCTAAGTATCGATACCGACTCAGTACAAATGTAGGCACTGTTATGCAAATGTTCATACTTATTAACTAATTAAACTGTTACACTAGACATAAAGTTTACACCGGTTAGATCCATTTCTTTATAGTTTTGTCACATCACCTCCAGCAGCAGCGCAGCATCTGTCTCAGGTGTTCTGCTTGAAACCAAAAGTACTTGATATCATATCCACATTAAAAAGTGCTTAAGTCCATCTGTAGTTCAAGCATTTTCTAAACTCGAGTTCATGAATTGTTAAAAAGCTCAATTACTTCAAAATGGCAAAATAGTTTCCCCCTGCTTGACTCTTCATCTTTTTTTTTTTTTTTTGTTGATGGTAAGATTGTTTTTTGTTTGTCTTTTACAAGGATTTGAAAAAAAAAAAAAATGGACCCCAGGGAAGACTCAGGTCATGTTATGTCTCTGTAGGCCTGGGAACGCCTTGGGGTCCCGCCGGAGGAGCTAGTGAAAGTATCTGGGATGATGGAAGTCTGGGAGTCCCTGCTCACACTGCTGACGCCCTGACCCAACCCAGATTAGCTGAAGAAAATTGATGGATGGACATTTTTAGGTGTTTTTTTTAACCTCACTGTAACGCAGTTCACCTTTTCACAGCCTCACTGTTTTGTAGACTTTTTAGTGGAATTTTACAAGCTTTTTTTTTTTTTACAGTGTATGAACGTGCACTGTGTTCTGCGTCCTGATTGGCTGAGGGACTGTAGACCATTGTCCATCAGTCTCCTCTGTGTCTCCTGTACAGTACAGAATGTGTTCAGACAAATTTACATAAGTGTTCGATCGCAGTGTGACTCTGAAGTGCTGTATCTTTGCAAGTTTTTCCCCAACAAAACCCACAGTGTCGATGAAACGTTCTGCACCGACAAAGGAAGATTTGAACTTTGAGAGAGTTTAAACAAGAGAGAAATGTGAGAAAATGTTAATGCCTGTCTGAGAAAAGTGTATAAAGTGTGTGGTGAGGGTTTTTACAGCCTTAAAACATATATAATAAATGTAAAAAATAAAGCTGACAACTTTGCGGATTTCGCCGATTGCGGGTTATTTTTAGAACGTAACCCCGACGATAAACGAGGGGCCACTGTATAACAAAATCCTCTACTTAATGACATCATAAAAAGCATAACAACCCTAGTGTCCATTACTTGCTTGTCTCATGAAAACGCTATTGTTTTACCTGGAATGTTCCGTAATATGGTATTAACTTTGCTTTCATTTATTCAGTTACATGCAATAACTTGGGTTGAGGGTCACCTGCTTGTCTCCATGGAGATTGTTTTTTTGCTATTTTATGCAACTTTCCAGCCAAAGCAACATCTCCATGGAGAATAGAAGGTTTCGGACTCTCCACCTTAAAAAAAAACTTGCTCCTCTATGTAAACCACTTTTGTGTTCCTACCCAAGCAATATACAAAATGCTATTAGAAACAACCCTCACGTTTTTGCAATTATCTAACTTAGATCACTCCCATTTCCATTACACAGCCATCTGCCAAAGCTAACAACCACTAAATGCAGCATAAGGTATAGCTCTTTTGGAGGAGCTAGCATCGGGAACTGTCTGGACATATAAAGAAGATGGATTCTCTTCGAAGTGGCTGCGTCGATGCGTAATTAGTCAGCGTGATCGGTACAGATGCAATAGGTGTCAGTGCTTATAAATCCCCCTGTGAATACATCAGTGTCGCGAAAAGGCCACTAGCATGAGAGCGGAGGGCCCAGGGAACTATGGGAACTCATTTAGAGCTGTGTCAGATTGGCTTACAGAGGCGCAGGCCAGTGTGACAGCTCAGGAAGGACTTAGGTCTAGTTTTTTTCTAAGTTGATTAACCCTGGAGAACCCAAGAACCCTTTTCTTCTTTGGAAAATTCTGAACATTGCATTAAATTACTGCTATAAGTTCACTGAAAACTTGCATATCCACTTTTTCAATATTAACCCTTTATTCTCTAATTTAGGATCAGGGCCAAATTTGACCCATTGGGCTCACTAATGTATCCAAAAAGAATATAAAGCGTACCTCTAGACGTTCTGCAAGGTATTATTAAAAAGATTAACAAAAAAACACAATTTTACCAAGCGCTGGTTTGCTGAGAAGACGATTTTGTTTGGGTCGTTTTCCAGCTCAACAAAACAGCATGTGGTCAGCCATCTTGTCACTACCACTCTGGCGCAGTTTAATTAAGTATTCATCCACTAGGTGTCTCTATGCAGGAGCCAGAAGTGGCACTCTGGGCTTTTGAAGTTAAATTTGACTTTTGTTTTTTTTCTTTCTTCATTTTGGGTAGCAGCAATTAACTGCGGCCAAATTTGACCCCATGTGTTCTCCCGGGTTAGATAGAATGACTGTGTTTTAGATGGTTTTAGAGCTCCATTCACACATGCAGCCTGACCTGGGAATTTGCCTAGCATCTTGCCAGAAAAGGGTACGGTGTGAACGAAACCAGAACGGATTTTCCTGTTTTTTTGATCTAGCAATTTCCCGGTAAAATAAGAAAGAATGTACAGGGCAGGCGTATGTGTGAATAAAGCCATGAAGTTGCCAGTACCAAAAACTTTATTCAACGTAAATGAATGGCTAATGGTTTAAACTAAGAGAGAACATTTTTAACCATTTCTAAAGTGTAAAATACTTGAAATGAAGCCAACATAGCAACTAGCATGATTAACAAACTCAGCAAATGGCTCAAACTGGGGAATGAAAGTGCCAAATGCCAGGTTATGTGTGAACGGAGCAGTGTGAATGAGGTTCACTGCTGATTTTTGGGGATTTTGTACTTGGCAATTTGGTGCTTTTTTAATCACTCAGTCTTTCCAATGTTATTTTTTTGAAACTTATAGACATTGAGATTTTATTTGGGGATTCTTAAAAACACTCTAGGCCGGTTTAGTCAGAGTTTACTGAGGTGAACAGGAGGTCGTGTCATTGCATCATCACAATATTCACGCTCATTTGAGAACACAGCGCCGTGTCCATATGCAGTGTCTCCGGTTCATGTATGTTCAATGGGCCTCAGAGGAAACGGTATCAGTGCTGTCACCTAAAAACAAAGATTAAAGACAGAGGAAGTATCCATATGGCAGCGTATTTTCACAACATACATTTTCATTGTGTGCGGAGGTCCACCATGTGCATATGATCAAGCTGAGTTCATTTCTTTTCCAGTTGCTTTGACTGGCACACTGGTTTATAGGTCTGTGTCTGTAGGTGTGGGATTCAACAAGTCAACCCCACTTAGTAATAAAATATAAATAAATTAAATAAAAATAAAACAAAAATATATACTGTGTTTTCCAGACCATAAGTCGCACCAATCGAAAAAAAATGCATAATAATGAAGAAAAAGAAAAAAACGTGGTAACACTTTATAATAACTATAGCCTATTTAGTCTTAATAAAGCATGAACAAACACTGAATTAATAATGAAGAAACTCTTAATCAATAATGAAGAAACACTTAATTAATGATTCATGCTTAATAACTACCTAATTACAACCTTAATTAACACTGAATTAGCAATTAATTGGCCTGTGTTGTGTACAGTTACTCATACTTATTTCACACTCAGTTACTCCTTAAATAAGCATTTACAAATGGTTAGTTTAAGTATTAACTCAAACACTTGTTAATGAAGTGTTAATTAAGGCCGTAATTAAATAGTTATTAAGCATGACTCATTGTTAATTAAGTGTTTGTTCATTATTAATTAAATGTCTGTTCATGCTTTATTAAGGCTAAAGAGGCTATAGTTATTATAAAGTGTTACCAAAAACGTATATAAGTAACACTGGACTATAAGTTGTATTTTTTGGGGAAATTTATTTTACAAAATCTGAGACCAAGAACAGAAGAACAGACATTTTATCTTTAAACTCAAGTCATAATAATAACTATATATATACATAAAATAAGGCGTCTATCCCTACCCTAACGAAAAAACAACCCAAAAACTATCCCTACACAAAATAAAGAATAAAAACAGGACGTTTGGACTCACCAGGCCAAACGAAAAAAAAGCAAAGCTAACAAAAAGGTGCACGGGAGAGGGGACGGGCTTACGCTAACAGACACTTAGCAACAATATTTCCCATAATATCACATTAAATATCCATCTTAAATTTCTAGTAGTCCTTCAGAAGTGCATTAGTCCTTCAGAAGTCCTTCAAAATGTTACAACATAATGATTTCAACTGTATCATGGTCACAGACTGTCCACTGCAGCTCGTGGGGAAGGAGACGTGGATCCCCCCTCGCCCCCCTTCTCTTTACACACACTTGTATTGAGTACAGTCACACGGCCGCAGTATTTATAGTCCTTCTGAGAGCTTTCTGCGAGGGTTATTGGAGAGGTGAACGTGTGAACATACAGACATGCACAGACAGGTCAGGAGCAAACACCACCTCCGTCCCTTTCCACCGCGCCAAGCAACAAAACAAGCTCACCAAACAAACTGCTGCGCTGACATACACAGTCCGATCATATTTTACAGATCAGATTCAACTTAACACTCAGGTTCAAGCAATCTGATCCACAGCCCATCTTTAAAATATGACCAAATATCATTTTTCTTGTTGACTGGTTTAGTCCTGGTTTAATTCTGGTTTAGGTCTTGTTTAATTCTACTTCTGACCTGGTTTAATTCTGACATTGCTCTGGTTTAGCCCTAGTCCTAGTTTAATTCTGGGATAGTCCTGGTTCAGACCCGGCAGGTACTCGTCTAGACCTAGTTTGATGCTGGTTTAGTAATGCATTGGACATTTTGCAGGTCAGTCTTAGTAAAGCGTTTTGTATTTTATATTATTATATTCCTTAAAAAAAAAAATGAATATAGCAGTTATTGTTACGTCATTATATTAGATCTAGTGTTGGAGATATTTTCTGAAACTGCAAATTATGTCAGAAGTGGCCCACTTTTTCAGCCCAAGAGCCGTGGCCCTAAAGAAAATTTTGTTGAATTGCCCTACAGTAGATATATAGATATAGATCATATTTAAAGAGCTCATATTACACTATTTTAATGTTGTTTCCTCATCAAAAACATACAGCGAGTTACGTTTTGCCTAACACACAAACCCTGTATATTTATCCTGTGTTCTTCTCTCAAACAGAAAACACTCCGCTCCACCTTGTGATGTCATGTGGTGATACAGGAAGTGCTCCACTGTGTTTTTAAACTCCATACACCGTCACTAAAATCATTTGGATTATTTCAGAGCTGGACTTGCCGATCTCTATTGAATAAAGGGAAAATGTCGCTGTTGATTTGAAAAGTGCTACTTCATGACATCACCAGGTGGGACAGAGCATTTTGAGGTTTGGAGAGATAGACTAATATTAATAAGTTACTCAAACATGTGTGAATGAAACAAAACCTAAACCCAAGTCTGTTTTTGATTAGGTAACATTAAAACATGGCTTCAAGCTCACAAAAATTTTGGCCTTTTAACATTTATCTATTTATTAAATGTTAATAAATAGATACATAAATACATTGCTGCAAATTCTAACATATTTTTCACTCTGATTTCAATATCAAACATGAAATAGGCTAGGATATGTTCAAAATAGCTCAAGTCTGACCTTTTTTTTTATAGTGAATTCATTACAACATGAACTTAAACGCAGACAGCCTATCATTTTCTATTTAAATTGTTTTCTGGATTCGAAATTTCAATTATCTTCAACTATGCTCGCATTCTCCATATTTCTCATTCCATATCAGTTCTTCTGAGCGTCCCATCTTCTCATTCCCCTATGTTGGGTTGGGGGGTTGGCAGTGGCACACATCTTCCCCCTCCAGATAATCTAGATACTGCTCTTGCCTCCTTTGAACTTCCATGACAAATTACCCACCCCACCCCACTCCCCACATATAAGACCCACCCCCTCCTGACTAACCCGAGCTTGGACTCAATTTCAACCATTTCCATTTGCAGTGCGCTTTGAAAAGAGATATTAAAGAGGCTTGCCGCGAGTTGTCCAATTTGCCGGAAATCTTGTCTGCTCTGATCTCTCTCTCTTTTTTTCTTGTCGGCTCCGGTTGGGCACTTGGCACAGATCTGAAGCCATTTCTTTGTTAAATGAAAGCCGGCGGTGGTGAGCGGCGCAGGCCACTGGGTCAGGGGGAGGCTAGAGACGAAGTCGACTTGTTTATAGCTGAGGTTGTGGCCCGGTTTGTTAAATGGTTTTGCAAAGCAGTGACTGTTTAAAGTCATGTTAAATGTGCTACAGGCTAATCCTACTGCTACTTCTGCAACTACTGTTAATGCTGCTATTGCCACTACTTCACCACTACTGTAACTATTATTTCTACTACTACTTGTGCTACAGTGCTACAAGTACTACTTCTACTACAAAAACTACTATTAATACTAATACGATCAACAGTACCAACATTTCAACTACTACTGCAACTACTCCTATAAAAACAACAGCAACTCCAGCAACAATTACTACTACAACTATTAAAACTATTACTACTACTACTACTACTGCTACTACTAGCAACACTACTACCATCACTTGAACTACTACTGCAAGCACTAATACTATGCTACACACATCTTAGTACTGTAACTACTTCTAAAAACACAACTGCAACTACTCCTACAATAACAACTACCACTACAAGTAGTGCTATACTACTACTACTACTATTACCATTAATACTACTACTATCAACACTACTACCACCACTTGAACTATTACTACAACTACTACTGCAACTACCACTACAATACTACACTGTAACTACTCCTAAAACCACAACTGCAACTACTCCTACAATAACAACTACTACTACTACTATCAACACTAGTACCACCTCTTGAACTACTACTACAACTACTACTGCAACTACCACTACAATACTACACTGTAACTACTCCTAAAACCGCAACAACTGCAACTACTTCTACAATAACAACTACAACTACTACTACTACTACTATCAACACTAGTACCACCTCTTCAACTACTACTACAACTACTACTGCAAGTACTACTACTACTACTATTGGATGCTGTGGCATATTCTATAAAGTTAGGGACTTAGGCACTGACTGATAAAAATAATTGATGAGTGTATTTGTTGCTTGTCCTACTACTATTCACCCCATGCAATATAGCAATCATACTAATACTACCACTAAAGTTAAGGCACATTTTACATTTTATTCTCCTTGTAGGGAACTTTGTCCTCTGCATTTGACCCATTCTTTAGGGACACCATGTCAGGAGGAGCTACTCTTGGTCAGGAGTACCTCAGCGTATGGTGCATGTTTTGGGTTGACAGGGGAAACTGGAGGAAACCCGCCCAGACACGGAGAAACATACAACCTCTCCTACTATTTTATACATAAATATACATTATTTTTGCTCACTCTAGGACCCACTGTACTACTTCTCATCCCTGCCTGTACTACACTATTACTTGTCCCATTAATTAAACAACACCTACACTTAAACTTGCATATTTAATTATATTTACTACACATTATTTCAAATAGTTGACTCAGTAGCATGTTTGTGTGACTGGGCGATACCTTCTCCTCTCCACCTGTCACACCTGCCAGTCCAGTTTCCCTCCTACAGCACCGTCATATGCAAATATATTTAAAACATGTGATTTATTTCTATTTTTCTGCTCATCTTGCACTGTAAAAACTTATTTAAGAGACACTCCGACAGCTTTGGAATATTTTAACATGAACAATTTGCCTCATTTGTCATTTCCATACGGGGCTACGTCAGCAGTTTTGGTGAATACAACTTGATTATGCAGCGTCTAATTTTATTTCTGACTTCTTCTAATGGAAAAAGTTCTTTATTTTAATAGCGCTAAGCTGCCGTCAAATCTCCAATCAAATCACTCCACTCTTGTTTATAGATTTACAAAGATAATTTCTGTATTTGCCATGTAAGCGTTTTTCTACAAAGACAAGTGAGTAAGTTGGGATGTTGCTAAAGGAGCACTGTGTAACTTTTCAGGTTTTGACATCACCCTGGAGATGATATATCGTTGTCTGTTTTTATGCACATTATGGTATTAAACTTCGCTAACATGAATGTTGCTGTAGATACACCCTTAACTATAGCATTTTTTTAAAACTTTGCTCATAAAATACATTCAGCCGTTTCAGATTTATCTTACTTTTTCATCTGCCACCTGCTTGTCTCCATGGAGATGATTTTCTGTTGTGTATAAGTTCTATAAACTATAAAAAGACATCAAAGGAGAGGGGTTACCATACCTTGCATTTTTTTCATTATTGTGAAAAACATTGAAAAAGCCACAAACAAAGCTTTCTTACTGTTAGTGGAGCCTTTCCACAGATCTGACCTGTAACCTGGCCCCATGACCCACCTGCTTAATTGTCTTCATGGAGATAGATACGTTTGATGCCATATTTCAGACAATTATAAGCAAACCAACATAACATCTCCATGGAGACCAGCAAGTAGCCCATCCTGCACTATAAGAGTTACTTAGTCCACCTTTAACCCTGGAGAACCAATGGGGTCAAATTTGGCCACAATTAATTGCTGCTACCCAAAATGAACAAACAAACAAAAATATGTCAAATTTCAATTCAAAAAATTCAAAAAGCCCAGTGTGCCACTTCTGGCCCCTGCAGAGAGACACCTAGTGGATGAATATTGAACTAAAATGAGTCAGAGTGATGGTGACAAGATGGCCGACCTGTTGAGCTGGAAAACGACCCAAACAAAATTGTCTTCTCAGCAAACCAGCGGTTGGTAAAATTGTGGGGTTTTTTTGTTAATATTTTTAGTAATAGCTTGCAGAATGTCTAGAACTATGTTTTATATTCTTTTTGGATAAATTAGCGAGCCCAATGGGTCAAATTTGGCCCTGATCCAAAATTAGGGAATAAAGGGTTACAATTGAAAACATGGATATTTCAGTGTTCAGTGAACTTATAGCAGTAATTTAATGTAATGTTCTTAATTTTCCAAAGAAGAAAAAGGGCTCTTGGGTTCTCCAGGGTTAAAATGATCACGGTGATTTATGTAATACACTGAAATGGCATCAGAACCTATCGTCAATTAATGGTTCCCCTTTACTTCACATTACAAAAGCCACATTGTTTTAATACGAGCTGAGTCCACTCTCTTTCAAAGCACCACATTTAATCAGCAGCATTATTTAATAGGCTCTAATGCAGTCTGTCTCGCATATAACCATAGGAATCAAATGGAGGAGAACTAACACCATTGATCTGAACCGGGGCAGTGCGGTGAAGACAACATGGCCGCCGAGTGCTTCCTCTTAACTGTCCTTGGCTTTCTTTGGATGCTCTCTCACTCGTGTTTATTGTGCTGTTAATGAGGTTTAATCGGCGTTATAGTCAAATGGACCCGCTCGTTTTAGTCTGTGATAATCAATCTGAACTGCAAACCCGGGAGTGTTAGGGCATCTGACTCAAACAACATACACACTGATGTTACCCCATTGGACCATGTGATTCAAAAGTGTCAAATGGACAGAAAGGCTTTTATTTTTTGTCTTTTGTTTGCAGATTTGAATGCATTTGCTTAGCTTATATAGAAAAAAATGGGAAGAAATATAAACACTACACTATGTCTACACTAAAATTTAAAAAGTTGTATTTGTATTTCCTGGACTATAAGTTTTTTTATGGACTATAAGCGCTTTTTTCATAGTTTTGCCAGGGGTGCGACTTATACTCAGGTACAATTTATATGTGAAATATGTTTTTTTTTTCTTCATTATAATGCATTTTTTGGCTGGCGCGATGTATACTCCAGAAAATTCAGATAATTAGCATTATCTGGTCAAGTCTGGTCAAGGTATAAGGACTTTAAAAACAGAGTAAGAGGTTCTTTCTAGCTTACCACTGTTCAAGCATGTTCAAATCTTGAAGAAAGAAATTGTCTAACTAAGATTATGCAAAAGTACAAAAACGAATTGCCTCAACACAACATCCAAGCTTTCTGATCTATGTTATAACGTTTCCTCGTCACAAACAGACCTGGAGTCGTGTTTTGTTTCATTCACACATGTTTAACACACAAACCCTGCATATTTAGACTTTTTAGAGTTCTTCTCAAACTGAAAACGCTCTGTTCCACCTTGTGATGTCATGTGGTAATACAGGAAGAATCATTTGGATCATTTCAGATCTAGAGTTGCGTATCGTATCCTATGCCTATCCTATAGTTTCGTGACATCACAAGGTGGAACAGAGCATTTTGCGCTTAGACAAACTAATAATAAAGGGTTCCTCAGACGTTTGAATGAAACAAAACACAACTCCAGGTTTGTTTTTGATTAGGTAACAGCATTATAACATGGTTTAACGCTCACAACAGTCAGTTTGTGTAATATAGAACCTTTAATAAATAAAAATACTGATAATAGCGAGAGAGTTGCTAATTCAAGCCCAGCCTGAACACGTTTTTGTCTTACAACTATATCCATTCGTCCCGTTTTATCCCTTTCCTGTCCTGCCCTCACGCCTCTATACAATCTCTTCTTGCCCCATTGTCTGATCCTAACGTTGCCCTGTGCCGTGTGCCGCCCCGTGTAGTAAAAGCACAGACTGATTGAGCTGAAGGGAGTCCATTGATTCTTATTGACAACCTCCTCAAAGGCGTTAATGAAGGACCTCGCAATGAGGCTTTTGTATGTGTTTAATGTAGCGCTCGACAGCAACAGCCAATGATGTACTGGGACACTCTGAGACGGAGGGAGGGGTGGGGATCGTTCCTGAACGTTAGAACAGTTGGAGGATTGAGCTTCAGGTGAATATCTATGGAGATCAACGCTGTTTCAAAAGCTGGAGAAGGCTAATCAGCTATGGCTAACTGACGACCAAAGCATATTTTAATTTATTTAAAGAAAGAAAAAGAGCAGTGCCATTTTAAGCAAAGTTTGTTCTGAATGATCTGCAAAAAAAAGTTAATTGCTATGGCAACAGTCCAGTGTTTTCATCATCATCATTCTGAAACCCAGGGAGAGCTGATTAGCCTTAATTTTGCCCATGAAATTATATTATTTTAACATTTTTATGGCAGATTTGTGGTATATTGACTTCAAATAAGACACTGTTAGCTTGACGACATGCTAAGAAATGTGTTGTAAAGTGCGTCATTGGGATTGTATTATTTTGCATGGGACAGCGAATTCATACATTAAGGTTAAACTAACTTCATATAAAGTTTAAGTTTGCCCGATTAGCGACAGTTACTTATTGAATGAATACTGACATAACCATTGCCCTCCGTGAATGAGCTAAAACCATTTTGTTTATGTGTTGCAGTGTCCAAATGACGCCGAGTAACCACGAGCGGATACAGCGTCTGAGGCAGGAGTTCCAGCAGGCCAAGCAGGAGGAGGAGCAGCCCTACAGCCTGGACCAGCCCTGGGTCAGTCTACAAGCACATGCACCCCAAACCAAGTAACACCAAGACATTTTGAGATGAAATGTTGACAGTAGTTCAGTTGGTAAAGTGTTTATCCACTGATCCGAAGTTTGGCGGTTCGGATCTCGCTCTCGACCACAGACTGTATATATAAATGGACATAGCTAATGCGCTAGCCACGTTCTAAATACAAAGTGAGCATGGGTGCGCTTCCGGCTCCATCGAATCTGGCTCCAATTCACTTTACATTGGAAAACTGCCGCCCCTGACCTTAAAATATTTGTATTAACCCGCTCTACATGACCTTTTTTATTTAATTTTGCCCGTAAATCAAGATATAAACATTAATAACAGACAAATCAGGCGTCTTCTTTCACTGAGGTCGCTCCCACTAGCCTTAGCAACAGGCTTGATTGACAGTGTTGCTAAGTGCCCGCTCTCTGCTAAACCAGTAGCGCAGGCGGGAAGGGACGTTACCTTCAATAGTCTCGCTCTGGATTGGCTCTTTGGTTGCTATGATACACTTGGTCGGCATTCCTAATATGGAACTCGGCTCCAAATTTGCCCCATGACCGCTATGGGTGAGCTTCATTCACTTGGAGCCGAACGATACTTAACCCACCCACCTTGCTTCCAGTGTCTGCGTAGACTGGTGTATGAATGTGTGTGAATGGGTGACCGTTTTCCTTGATGTGAAGCACTTTCAGTTCCTTGAAGGTGGAAAATCGCTATGTAAAAATGCGACCTTTTACCATTTATTAAAGCCATATCTAAATTTTTTGTTTTATCTATTGGCAGAACCTCACAGAAAGGCTCATCAAAAGAATATGCTCTATAGGTCAAATCCTCCAGTCCTGACCAAGCCTAGCTCAAGATCTATCCTGCCAATTTTAACCAGTTGAACTTAAGGAAGCAGAAAGCAAGTAGACAGATAAAATGTGCCTATATTTTAGACAATACATGTAAATTCTCTTATTTGCAATATGCATATGATACATGCAAAGTCTTCTAGCTGTGTCGAACTGGAGTGACAGCCGCAAAACAAGCTAATCTGTTTTTGTCTCTGGTATTATTCACAGGGCTTGTTTTAATTCCATAAGCCCTTCACACGTCTGACAACATAATCCTCTCAAATAGCAACACGAATAGTAAAAATGCAATTGTTTGTAACTTCAAAGCTTGTATATTAAGTACAGGTTTTAACATGCGTCACAAAGTGGGAGATTTCGTACAGGGATTTACAGGGCGACTGTAGCTGAGTTGGTAGAGTGTTTGTCCACTGATCCGAAGGTTGGTGGTTCAAATCCCACATCATTGGTTGAGAGGTCAGATCCATTTCTTCTTTTCTTTCCTTATTTATACAGAGCACTTGGGCTCTCTTTTTCATGGGCGCCCAGTTTAAAATACAGTACAAGTTCATATAAAACATTAAAACAGGAGCAGGTGTGTGTATAAAAGTTTACCACCAGATTATTAAATTGCGATTTTGTCACCAACGTATCCAGTTTTGCTTTTCTTTGGCGTGTGTTCCATTTTTGTGAAGAGAAACCACTCAAAGCCCTCTCCTCTTTCAGTTTCAGTTTTAGTGCGGCTAGTGCTTAGCCTTATGCAGTCATGTGATCTGCTATTAAATGGTGCGGTATGGCAGTTCTGGCAGTTTTTAAAGTATAAAAACTATTTATAGTATTAGTAGTACTTATAGATACATTCCGTACAGTGATCAACCCACTTTTCCATAGAGAATACACTGATGAGGCCAGAGTGAAATAGTGGATCCAACAGTTTGAAAGCAGAGGCCGAAGTCTGCACTGACCCACAGGTTGACGATGGTGCGATTCCAGCTCCCAAAGATGCATGATGTCGTTCTGTCCTTTGGCAAGACACTTAACCCACCTTGCCCCCAGTGTCTGCATACACTGGTGTGTATGTGGTTGAGTGATTACTCAAATTTGCCATAAAAAGTACTGATTATGATCAATTGGGCCAGTTCAACTGAAGGCCTGAGGGCCAGCAAAAATGTCAGTATGAATTGTACCTGGGGCCATAGTTTTACACCCTGAACAATCTGGATCTGACTTTATTTTTTTCTATTTCATTTTATTGAATGATCTGGATCTGGAATATTTTTTGGATTTCAGCCTATTGAATGATAATTTCTGGAATATCAGAGGATGTTTGCTGGATGAGAACTATATGGAAACAACTGCCAATAACTGATCCCAGACAATTGTTTCTCTGTCATAATTCACCATCAGTGTGAGAGAAGCGACTAAGGGACTAATCGAGAATGTTTTAATCAAAATAACTACTACTACTTTGGCAATTAAAGGTGCACTATGTAGCTTTTCTGTAAGAGGTTTGCCACTTGCTTGTCTCCATGGAGATATTTTTGCTTTGCCTGTAAATGTATCGAAACATATATAAATAGTCCAATCAATTTAATGTTTTTATTGTTACAAAACAGACAGAAAACATGCATACTTACTGGAAGCGGTGTCACCTCTCCACAAATCTGACCTGTAACCTGCCCTGCTTGTCTCCGTGGATATAGATAAGCTAAATGCCATACTGTGGAGCATTCCAGACCCTACACTGGAAAAGTTACATAGTTACAACTTTCAGAGGCCAGAGTTTGGAGTTGCTGTCACTGCAATGCTGACAACAACTAGCATGCTAACCGCACATTTCCCGATTCTTTGACAATAAGCAGACTTATTTTGACCTCAAGAGCTGCCCCGGTACATATATGATGATGATGATGGGGCAAGACGCAGTTGGCTAAAATATGTGGGAAAATCAGGGACAGTCCCCAACTTTTTTCTTGCCCCAAACCTGAATGTAACTTTGTCATATAAAAATGTTAAAAAATCTTCACTCTCGGGACCATTTTGTTAATTCAAACTCACTTTTCATCATTGTAGTTCTACCTGGAACTAATTACCCATTCTCTCTGTGACCATTGTCCTGGAAACATGACCTACTTATTCCTCAAACAAGCCCAGCATTAAGTGACTCTGAGTGGAGCGGCCATGTTTTAATTTGCATTAGGACGTGATTAAAGGGGTTGTGAAATTAAAAACATTACATTCAAATTTGCCGAGCAGGTCCATGATTGATCTGCGGCTTCAACAATGGGATTTTCTGCTCATAATTGGAAAAATGTAATCAAGTTAATCCTTTTGTTCATTTAAACTTGTCCTACTGTGTGAGCGAAGTGGAGAAAGTTGCCGAGACCCGTCCTTACAGCTGAGATGTATGAAATCTAGTGAATATGTACATTATCAGTTCGATTCAATGTATATAGTACATTTTAAAAACAACTTCAGGTGCCCAAAGTACTTCACAGAAAAAGCCAACAAAAAACAAATATACAGATAAGACGATATATAGGGAAAGAACAATAAAACACCAAGATATCATGTCTAGCTAGTATTAAATGCCAAGGAGAAGAGGTGTTTTTTCAGTCTGGTCTTAAACTGTGTTAAAGACTGAGAGGATCTGACAGGCAGAGGGCGCTGTTCCATAGTCTGGGTGCGGACACAGAAAAGGCTCTGTCTCCTCTGGTCTTGGGCCTACCTTTGGACACAGTGAGCAGGTGATCTCCGGGCTCTGGGTGGAGTGTAGGGCTGCAGTAACTCCCTCAAAAGTGAACCCATAAAGTGCAGACATTTTGAATTGACCTGATATGACACAAGAGCCAGTACAGGTTGGACAGCACAGGCGTGATTTGCTCTGTTCTCTTAGTTTTTCTCTTTCATTGTTCATTCTGGACATTCTGTAAACTCTGCAGGGGGGCCTAGTCCAGCTCCACAGATGAAGAATTACAATAATCCAGACGCAACATTACAAATGCGTGGATGGATTTTTCAAAATACACTTGTTGAATTTTACATCCTCTTCTGGAACTACTCCCTTATATTAAAATACGTTTTGTTTCATGCAGGTCTGTAGAGCAGAAGAATGTGATATTAACCTTTCCAACACGAACCAGCCAACTTCAGTGTTAAAGCTACTGTTTGTTTTTAATCATCAAAATATGAGTCAAGCTTAAACAATCGGTAACGGCCATGAACAAAAGCAACATTTGGGTTGATGTCTGTACATATTAAATTTGTCTTCCACAATGTGAAGTCTTCTGAATAACTTTGGTTTACTTGACTTTTGATGCATTGATTCTTCTTCTTCTTCTTCAGTGTAATGTTTCGGGTGGAAGGTCTGTCAACTACTTGTCTCTATTGAGATTTGCTCTGGAATGTCCCACAATATGCCATTACACTGATCTGTTTCTATGGAGACAAACAACTGATTCCACCAGGTCAACAACACATTTGCAAGATACACAAGATGAATGCTGTGGAACATTCCAGTGTAGATGTGGGTTTTATATAGCCTCACTCGGTATGTGCTGGTAAGCCCTGAAACTTTGCTTAGTTATGTCAGAACTTTCTATCCATTGTTGTGTAATCAGTAAAATCTACGGCACAGGCCCCACCCAGACTGTTAAACCCCCTGATCTCCAGTGTCGTGTGTGTGTATACGGTGAAACAGAGCTGCTTTAGTCCTGTGTGTTTTGTCCCACTGTAAAACGTAACGTGATGCCTTTAGAAGCTGGCAGCTGCTCCGGGCCTGGCTCGTAACTGTCAGGTATCCATGACGACATAACCTTGAGTGAGCGGAGATAGTGATTTAGTGCGCAGGCCGTTTGACTGTCTTCTGGAGCTCTATTCAGTTTGAATTTACAGAAAGGTTGAGTCTAAGAAGAGAGTGGGTTGGAGCTTGATCTTTTATGGGAATATAAATGGACGATGTAAAATGCAAATCTGAAAAGGTGCACTGTGTAACTTCACCAGCAGAGGTAATTGCAGTGCTTGGAATGTTCCATAGTATCTGTATCTACAGGAGCTTTAATTGCTAAAAAGAAAGGGTACACACGATCAGTCAGGGCTACGACCAAAGTTTGTCAGAGCGAATATCAGCTCCAGTGTGTGGTGACGTCTCAATAATTATAATGTTTAGTTTAGGTTAGGCTAGCGCTAACGTTTCTGGTGTATTGTTGTTTTTTTTTACTGTCATCGTGGTATCGTGGCATCAAGTCTATTCCTAAGTATCAAAAATCCATTTAGAAATTTTAAGTCGGGTCATCCTAAAAGCGCTGAGATGAAATTTTCTTATAGGGTTTGTAGGTAGTGTACTGATCCCATTCATTATCCAGCAACATATTTAGCTAACCATTCGTGCCTCTATCTGATTATACAAGAAATTTGATTGAAAAACCACAGTTGCACAGCTGAGAACACAGACCCACAGACCTCCTTTCAACACGAGCTGGGTCGAGGCTAACTGCTCGTACATTATTCTATCTGGCTCCTTTATTATAAAAAACAGCTACATCAATTTACTGCTACACGCCACCAAGTCTCCAAGTCTCTCTCCCCCCATGTCTCTCTAATCATAGTGGACAGATAGCATACAATTCAGGCTCTTCGCTTTCTTTGCTGGAGCTCTGATGGGATATATGAAAGAGCCGAGAATAAAGCAGATTTCTACGCAGCGGGCCCAGCTTATGTCTTATTAGCAGTTGAAGAATGGAGGGCTGTAAGCAGACATGTCAACAATCACAACCAATTAGAGAGAAGGGTAGTGAGGAGAGGGGCTGCAGAGCCGAGTGGACAGAAAGAAGAGGGAGGGAGGGGTCTGAGGAGAGACACATAAGAGGCGAGGGTTTCTAAGCGAAGATTGTGTCGGGTTTGGTTCAATTGGTGGTTTCCATGCTGTCATACTCTCAGATGGGACTGAGAGCCAGTTTTCCCCATCGATCACGTTGTATTAAAAAGTAAATTCACAAATATTGAAGCTGATCATTTGTATGTGTGACTGGGCCCTAAAACCCATTAATCACAACCATTTTTTTTTTTTTTTGCATATTAGCGATATTATTCTCTATGAAACCATCTGAATAGTTATTGGTCTAAAATGTGGAAAATGCATGAAACCCAGGTGGTTAAAAAGTAGAAAATCAAACTGTAGATGGTTATATAGGTATACATTTAATTATGAAAGAAATTGTATGTAATATTTTGATTTTGATTTTAAATTTTAAATAAACTTGGCCTATCAATGTCCCCAGATAGGAGGTGGACATGTTAAAATCAAATCAATAGCTTTTACTGATATCAATTAGTTTCTGAGCTTTCACATGAGACATGGCCTGTCCATATATTGCAGAATTTTAATTAATGTCTTTACTTAATGGGAGGAGGTCCCGGAACATGCTGGAGGGACAATGTCTCTCAGTTGGCCGAGGAACGCCTCGGGGTCCCACCCATAGATTGTTTATATAAACATGGACATAGCTAACCTGCTGGCCACCGTGTTCCAAACAGGAAGTGAACATGGGCAGAGTTCCGGCTCCATTGACTTTGGCTCCAACTCACTTTACATTGAAAACCGTCGCCCCTCTCTCTGTAACTGCTGCAGTGAGCCTCGGCATTATGGTCTTAAAAAGTTTGCATTAACCTCCTCTACATGATCCTGGTGTTTTTTTGTTGTTTTTTTAAAAATCAAGATTAGTAATACACAAATCGGGCACCTTTCTTTCCCCGAGGTCACTCCCACTAGCGTTAGCAAAAGGTTGATTGACAGTGTTGCTAAGCGCCAACATCCTGCTAAACCAGCGATGCGAGTGGGAAGGGGCGTTACCCTCAACAGCTTCGCTCCAGATTGGCTCTTTGGTTGCTATGATACTCGCAGTCAGCAGCCGTTATACCTGCCCAGACATGGACAAACTACGGCCCAGGGGCCACACACGGCCCTTTGGGCAAAAATTTGGGAATGTGACCAAATTATATTAAAATAGGTAAACCTTGTTCGATTTAACTTTTCAACAAATTGTTGATTTTTTTTCACTTGATTAAACAATGTGAGTTTTTCTGCTGTTTTTTAACTGAAATGCTATGTATTAATTTTTTATTGAATTTATGCATTTGGAAAACAATTTACAATGACCCTGCATTCACTTTGCTACATGTTACAAAATCTCAAAATTGTATATATATATATATATATATATATATATATGGCAAATGACATACATCGTAAAATGCAATCACATCTTGGTTCCAAAATTTGGCAAATTTCATCACAATTTTGTATTAATTTCAGCTTCATAACATGTTGTAAATTACTATTTTATTACTATTTTATGCACGCATCACCCACTTACACACACAAATTGTAATTTTTGATCTAGGGAACAAAAGTTAATTGCAAAAAATATATATTATTCGGCTCTATTGAAATGCTTTTCCATTCTTAGTTTTTGCTGGTTGTCAATCTCTTCACATCCACATTTGTTAACTCCAGCCTCATGCGGTCCCTCAGGTAGCCCCGATCTGAGCTCTTTATTGACTTTAAACTCTACGGGGTCAAACCACTGCCAAAGGTATTCTCTCTATCCCGTTGTCTATATGTCTTCATTGCTTGTGTCAGCTCTCCCTCTTCTCCTCGGGTCATCCGGTTCACAGTACATCCACTTGCTTTGAGGCACAAATTCTCCATGTTTTGCCCTGTAGTGTTTGGAGGGAGTACTGCTAAAAATGTCCATCATCGGGGCAGGTATGGAGCGGGTTTGTCCCCCTGGTCAACCCCCCCCCCCATAGTCTCTAATAGAATAACGACCGGCACATTAGCTAGCATTCCTGTCTATCACGCAGCGGCGAAACGTCCATGTACAAGCTAAATAAGGTATATCGACACTGTAAAAAATGAAGTTGAATTTACACTGCAGGATTTCATAAAGGTTATTGCGAAGCTAATACCAGGGCTCCCCCAACTATTAGCTTTATGTCGCCCTCCACTCTCTCACAGTTATACATTTCATACATATTGTGTAAATCTCAAGAGTAAACTTGCAATTTTTATTTTATTTTTAAATAAGAATAACATGATGAAACACAAATTAAATTCAATAAAAAAATTTAATTAATTTAAAAAAAAATATCTCAAATTAAATTTAATTATAATTAAAACAAATTATTAAAAAAAACATAACAATAATACTAATAAAACCAGAAAAAAAATAATACATTTAAAAAATGAATAAAATAAAATGTAATAAAAAAAAAAATATTAAATAAATACTAAATTAAATCAAATCAAATTTTATTGAATTAAATTAAATTAAATATTAAATTTAATTTAATTAAATGTTAAATTTAATTAAATTACTACATTAATAATTTGGGATTTGATCCTTTTTGAGCCATCTGATTTTTAAGTTCTAAATGTTCAGCCAGTCAGAAAACCAAGTTCAAACTTCTTTTATGCTATATACTGTGGAATATTATAGCCAAAGGAAAAACATCTCCATGGAAATAAGCAGGAGAGACCCTCTGCCTGGCCAAGTGCAAGTCAAGTTTGTGGAGATGCAAGCTCACTCAGTCAGGATGCATAATTTCCTTTTTTTTTTTTTTTTTTTTTTTTTCCAGTGCAATAAACACAACCAAAATGAAAAATCATGGTTTTATTTTTATTGTTATATTTTGGCTAAAACTTACTGTGGCTTTAAAATATGAACAAATATTGCTTAAATTAAAAGCACAAAAATGGTACATGTTCAGACACATCAAATAATTTCACAGTGATGCCTAAATAAATCTAAACTTGTCAAAACTACTCAAACCAAGATGATCATTTTGACTTGAAGCCATTTTACAGTGCATCTCCACCCCTCCCTCCCGACTCTCCGAGAGGGGATTTCCAGATGTTTTGTTCCTACGCCTTCTTCGCTAATAAAATCACTTGGCAGCACCGAGCCAAGTCCAAAGCACCACGCTGGTATGCTGGAGCTAGCACATCCACGGAAGCTTGTAAAACGCCCTATTTATATGAATTCTTTCCTTTATATTTGGAAGCTAACGGTGCTACCAAGCTACAGCTGACAGTAAACAGAATCACGAGTGTAGCCTGCCATTAAAACATTAGCTCTTTGCCAACTGGCCTGAGAATTCACTGAGGTAGGTAAATATGGAAAACAGTATTCTAGTGTACAATGCTGTGGCCAATACAATACAATGTAGATGTGGAGCTTCCAGTTTTAATTTTTTATTTTTTTAATTTTTTTTTTTATTTTAAACTTTCAATCATACACTAAGTTTCAAGTCAAGAAAAAAAAAAACATAAAAACAACTCTTCCGGTATACAGTAGATATTGGCTGACAGTGCAGATATGTGTCAGGCATTATTAGAGGAACAGTATGTACATTATGCTCTTATAGTACAAAAAAAGTACTACAGTCATAATATCGATACACTGTGATACTAAAATGGTGGTGTTGACAGTATCGTTATCATGAGCTGCTGTATCGCCAATAGTATTTTTGGTCAATTTTACAAAATGATCCTGACGGCTCTACACGTTGCATATTTAGTAGAAAGATACTTGTTTAATGCATTTGACATATTCACAATTGTAATGACCAATTGTGGTTTTACACAGAATTACTGTTGATAAAATGAATTCTTAAAAATAGAGATTATGTGCACAATAAAATCCGTTTTAGGTGCTGGGGTTTAGCTTGGGACGATTCAGATCAGAGAGAAGCATTTTAGGTTTAAACTGGCAAACAAAACACTCATTATGTCTTTTGTAATTAAGAATAAATCTGCATTAGAATATCCATCCATTTCGTCCATTTTCTTCTGCTTCTTCTGGGCTGAGTCACGGGGGCAGCAGGTCTAAGCAGGGACTCCCAGACCTCCCTCACCCCAGACACGTCCTCCAGCTCCTCCGGTGGGACCCCCCCCCCCCACTCTCGAGAGACATAGTCCCTCCAGCATGTCCTGGGTCTTCCCCGGGGCCTCCTTCCAGTGTGGCATGCCCGGAACACCTCCCTAGGGAGCCGTCCAGAAGGCATCCAGAACAGATGCCCGAGCCACCTCAGCTGCTCCTCTCGACTTGGAGGAGCAGCAACTCTAGTCCGAGCTCCTCCCGTGTGACTGAGCTCCTCACCCTGTCTCTAAGGGTTGCGTAATATAGTTACCTGTAAAAGCTGTATTTGATTTGATCATGTTTACCTTTTATCAGGGATTGGGTCCAATCAGTAACTTCACAGCTCATTTGTAGCTTTGCTTTTGTTCCTTATTCATCCAACAAAAGACAATTACCTTTCAAAAGTGTATGTTTAACCACAAATTGTATCATATATGTAAAAAAAAGTTGTAACAATCTATCGTAACATAGGATTACCAGTGTGTATATCTCACAAACTGCTGGTCAGCACTAATACTATCCTGCCTTACCTCTACCTCGCACACTTTCCGACACACTTAGCACAATTAGCGTCAAACAATAGCAATATGAGAGGAATGTGAGAGGAACTTGTAACATGTTTATCTTTTTCAGAGTTCTCCCAAAAGTCAGAAAAAATGGAAAAACAACAAAAATAACAGGACATTTTTCTGATCGTATGGGGATCTAGAGATAAGCACGAGCGTTTAGCCTGGTTTCCTGTTGGGTCTGGGGGAGCTGAAGGGGAGGCAGACCACACCAGGAGAAGGATGTTCACTACGCCCCGAGCTACACACAGCAAATGGGCCAAAGCTATTTAATAAACTGTAGAATTGGGTCAACGCGGGGAGCTGTGTACCCATCAGGCCTTTGGTGAGCCCTGCCCTCCTCCCCGTCCTCCCCCTCCTCCCCCTCCGCTCCCGTGAGCCCAGGCAGAGGAGAAAATGTCTGCCATGTGACTCATTATGTTGGGAGTTTTATTATTCAGAGAACTTTGACCGTGCTGCTTCATTTTGGGTGACCTGTAAATGATGTTGAACCGTGAGTGAGGAACACGGCACTTGCTACAGTTACATGCACGCTCAAAATTTAACTTTTATCTGATTATGAGATTTTTTGAGTTTTTGAATTATTGAAATTTAAAGTGTAAGCAGTAAATCAGATTTTTTTTTCTGAGCATAGTTTGCATGTCATTTTGATCATCTTAAAGGTCCAGAAATAAGATAATAATCACATTTTTTGAGTGCATGTAAATATAGTCACTCACACACAGTTGCTTCCATATGGTTCTCATCCAACAAAAGGTCTTTTAAAATATAAAATGCATTCAGATGTATTTGTTTTTATTTTTTAAGAAATGCCAGTTTTACAATATGCATACTCTATGGCAGACATGTCAAACGCAGGTCCATGGGCCTAATTTGGTCCTTAATATAAATATATTTGGCCCACGAGATCATATCAAATCTGTATTAGGCCATCGCACCAGTATAGCGCATTCACCTCTAATACTAAGAATCCCAGAATGCTTTGCAAATGTGTTGGCGCTGGCCCCCATCACTTCTATTGACACTTATTCGGATCTGCTCCTGTCGCCTCACTCAAATTTAATTCACCCCTTCTGAAAAACATGCAGATTTTGTTGAAATTTTTCAATAAATATTTAGTTTGGGCAGCGACTTAGTTACAGTTTTTTATTTTGGCCCTCTGTGAATTTGAGTTTGACACCCCTGCTCTATGGAGTCAAATGGATTTTCAGATTAGCAGCAATAATTTCAAAAAGAATGTATGAGTAATTAAAAAATAAACAATTAAAGCTTGTTTTCTGGTCGGTGGTAGAGCTATGTCTGGAATATTTCACAGTATCAGATAAATTATGTTTATCTTTTTTTTTTTTTTTTTTTTTTTTTTTTTTTTTTATTCTATTACATTTGTTGTTGCTAAAATATCACCTCTTAACAGATCTGACTCGTAACTTGGCCTGGTGGCGCCACTTGCAATAACATCTCCATGGAGACATGCAAGTGGCAGAAAAAGTGTCAAACTGATGGCAAACCTTGATATTGGGCTAATTCAGTTATAAATTAGCTACCATTTTATTATTATTATTTTTTTAATTATTATTTTATCAATTTATTTATTTTATCAGACGATCTTTGTGTAAAATCAAAACATTTTACATTTTATTTAGGTCAAATATGTCTATGATACCAGAAGTGTAAGAATGAAACTTTTTAATAATAGTTGTGTAAGACAGAACACACAGAGCACACAAACATACTGCTTCCTCCTTTGATATGCAAAAAACTCTCTTGAATTTCAGACCCTCCTTGCATAGTAATCCAAACCACATCTGCTTCCTGCTCTGGTTTTCTGATAGCTGTAAATACAGTCATAATTATGTCCCTCCCGGCTCTCCGTAGTTTTGTTTTAACAGGTGGAGAATTCTTTTTGTGACGGTTACACCTCCACCACAGCGACTACACCGGACCCTGTAGCACCACGGTGACATCATCCTTCACCTTATTGGATAAAAACTAACCTGGATGTCACGCAGATTTGATTTTTGGACAAATGTCATGCTAAATGTGCTTCCATGCTTTACGGAATAATTTGATTCTCTTCCTGGATAATAGCATTAGATTGACTGATATCTCTCCCCTGCCTATAGATCATTTATGTTGGTGTGTAGCATTGTCAAAACCATCCTGCGTTTTCCTTTTTCACTTTATATTTATGGATATACGCATGACAGCCTTAGTCCACTTTTCCCTCCTATTGTCTAAAGATGTACAACAGCATTGGTGGAAGAAGTACTGCTAAGTAAAAGTACACATATTCAAGTAAAAGTAAAAGTATCGCATGAAAAAATTAACTTACCTAGACGTATTTAAGGTTTCTGTTTAAAAATGTACTTAAAGAGTAAAAAGTGAAAGTATTTTGCGCAGATTTTGCAGTCTTACAAATCTTCAAATGTATTGTTTTTGATAAAGATCTGTGCAGATTTTTGTTCAACAGAAATAATTGATTTTTTTTTTAGCTGTTTTTCTTAACATATTTTTGTTTGCTCAGGCTACAAATGTTTTAAAAATGAACCTCTCGGCCTTTTCAGCAGGTCCCACAGCATAATAAAAAAATATAATTCCTATTTAAAATGTAGTGGAGCAGAAAGTACAGATACTGCTCTCAAAAGTAGTAAAGTAAAAGTAAAAAGTATCCGCTTTAAAATCGACTTAAGTAATGCTACATTTCACCACTGAGCAAATGATACTTTTTTGCTAGATTTATTATCACAGACATGTCAAACTCAGGCCTGCGGGCCAAATTTAGCCCTCGATATAATTATATTTGGCCCGCGAGATTATATCAAATATGTGTTAGAGCTGACCTGCCCGCCGCTGTACCTGTATAGCGAATGCAGCTCTAATACTACAAATCCCAGAATGCTTTGCAAATGTGTTGCCGCCGGCCCATGAGCAGTCACTCACTCAGATTCAATCCACTGAAATTTCGCAATAAATATTTAGTTTGGCCCCAGTTTTTAATTTTGGCCTGTGTGAATTTGAGTTTGGCACCTGTATTATCAAAAGCATACACAGTAGAAGTATTTACAGATCAACGAGTCCTTAAAGAGGCAATACAGTAACTCCAAACGAATAAAATAAAAAAAAAATCGCTGTGTACATACATCGATCTATGGAGTATTAACTGTTAGCTCATAACATATTTAGCGCACCATGTTACCTTTTATTGTTTTAAAAATGCTATATTCACCAAAAACAACGTATTAACACATGTAATTACTTTCATTTTCTTTTTGACACTCTGAGCCCGCCCTCTCTTTGCTCTCCACGCTAAGTCACCCCCCCTTCAGAGCGCAACACAATCCACGTGCATTCCGCTAAAGAAACTACTGCAAATCGCATCGAGTTTGGGGAAAAAATGATTAGCGAGCTGAGCGTTGTACAAAATCACGTTGCTAACCGTAAGGACGATTTGAATAGGGCCAGAGAGAGATCGCTAGATTACTCAAACACGCATGGATGCTGAATAAAACCGCTGGAGTACGATTTTGATGATCGAAAAGCTGATTTTGCTCTTTAAAATCATACAAAAAATTACCCCAAATAATTCCAAAAACGCCACAATTGCACATGACACAACCTCTTAAAAATCAAACCGTGTGCGTTACTAAATATAAAACTTTTCACATTGGACCCAGCTAAAATAATGTCTCCTCTCCCCATGCAACAGTTCACTCGATACCGTTCGTTTGCGGATGTTGTTGCAGTCAAAACCGAAAACAGATGAGCCCAATTCTACGCACCCACGTGTACGACTATTATGTTTTTAAACCTGGGAAGGCGCGCAGTAAAATGTAATGGTTATGTTATTGCAGCTGTCTGGAGGGGAAGAAGGAAAGGCGGCCATTTTGAAAAACACAGGAACGTTGCCAAGTTGACGTTTTGGAGCTGACAGGTTTTCTATCAAATCCCAACACTACGGCGATACAAAGAGCCAACGCTGTCATTAAATAGAGCTATCGAAAAGGCATAAGGAAGACATTTAAACCCCGAGTACAGCCAGTTCTGAGTGATTTAGACAAGATTTTATTATGACTTAGGACGTCCATGGAAATGTAATAGCAGCGTGTGGTATCCCTGCTCCAGAAAGTACACGGTCTTTTGTCAAGTTATATAGAAGAAAAAATATATATTAGTTAATGTGCTGCACCAGAAAAACGGTTTTGCTCTGGTCCAAAGTTATTCCTCACTGACCTTATGCATTCTGAGCATCCTAGTGATTCACCATGATGAGTTTACAAGCGGTTTTCGCCACAGAGCGGAGTTTTCCCGTTATGTGAAGCTAAAAATAACTAGCATGCTAACACGCACTTCCTGATTACAATGAAATGCTTTCTAATTAGACGTAGACAAAGCAGAATCTGGTACAGGGGCTTTAAAGGTGCATTATGTAACTTTTCAAGGGTTTACCAGCTGCTTGTCTCAGTGAAGAGTTTAGAATAGAAGACACTATTTGCACATTTAAGCGCATTATTACTAAAGATGTACAATGTAACTTTTTCAAAACGTCCACCACCTGCTTGGATCCATGGAGACGCTGTTGCTTTGTGTGGAATGTTTCACAGGACGGCATTAAACTGATCTTTCTTGCACTTTTCAGTTTCACGTGCTATAAATTACCTTGAAAAACATGCATTCTTACTATGAGCAGAGTCGCCTCTCCACAGATTTGAGCTGTAACTCGGCCTGAAGGTGTCAACTGCTTGTCTCCATGGGGGTCAGATACATTCAGTGTCAAACTGTGGAACACTCAAGGCAAAGAAGTTATATTTCCAAGGAGAGAAGTGCCAGAAAAGTCACGCAGTGCATCTTTAATGGTCTAATATAGAAGGAGATGGCTCAGTCGTCCAGAGCAAAAGATGAAGTTTAAACCTGTCAGCTGGACAAATCGTTGTAAGAGTGAAGACGTTTTGGTCAGATTACTGATGAACACTGTCTCTTATATCTATCTGAAGGGAGGAGCTAACTTTTAATGGCCCTATTCACCCTTTAATGGCCCTCCTATTGTTCACCTCACCACTCGGTCAGGCCAGGGGATTGAACAGTTAACCTTCTTGTTATAAGGCACTTTTTTTTTTTTTTGTACTGAAGAATATTTCCCATTCCAAAAGTATACTCAAAGTTAAAGTCATGTCCTCCCTCCGCTCTCCCTCCCTCACTGATCAGCAGACGTAAATTGGCTTTGTCATGTTGTTGCATCAGTTGGCTCATTAGCATGTTAGCTGTTAGCTTGTTAGCAGCTCTGAGCGGTGCCAGGGGAGAGGATGTTTCCATGGTGACAAACACAACACACCCAGGTGATGCTGCGAGTGGTAAACCCATCTCTTCTACAGTTTATGTGGAAAAGTCATTGTGTTTATTAATGATGTAAGAATAATAAAGCGGTGTTTTTGGAGTTGCCGTAGTTTAGCTGGTAGTTTACTGATGTTTGCCTGTGAATTCGTAGTTTGGAGGTTCAATTCCTGCTTGTATTTGTGTTCTTGGGGAAGACACACCTACTCTGCAGTGATTTCCAAGTGTTATTATTGTTTTTCTTTGAATTATACAGCAATTTCTACAGATACAGATTTTCTTTTTTTTTCTTTTTTTTTCTTTTTTTTTTCCAAATTATTATTATTATTATTTTTTTTCCAGATCCATTAAAATTTTTCCAGCTTGAATTATATTTTACAATAAATATGTTTTCATTCAATTTACAATATACAATATTAATGGTGCACTATGTAACTTTTCAACTTTTTCTACTACTCTGGTGGTATAATATTATTGCTTTGCCTTTAATATTCCGCAGTATGGCATTAAGCTTACAAGTCGACATGGAGACAAGCAGGTGATGCCACAATGCCAAGTTACAGGTCAGATCTGTGAGAATGCGTGTTTTTATATGTATGTTTTTATGTCTTATCAATATGTTTTTATCAATAAATTGTGTTTTTTTTTTTTTTCAATAAAATGCAAAATAGATGAATGCCATACTGTGAAATATTCCACGCAAAAAAATAACATCTCCATGGACACAAGAAGATATCAGAAAAGTCACATAATGAACCTTTAAATTGTAAACTGTGTCTGAATTTTCTTTTATACTACAGTAACAAAACCTTAAAACAACGTCGTGTATATGGTGAAAAACTAGCATATGCGGTCTCATAGGCACAGGTGTATTTTGCTGAGCTGTGCTAATTACAGATGCTAAAGCGGCTAACTAGCGGCTCCCCACAGACTGCGCAGTTCTCCAGAGACTCCACACTGTTGTACCACCTGTCGCACTCGGGGAAATCTGCTCCACCACTCCCCGTGTGTCCCAGGGGAGATGCAACACTACGGACTAAACATGGACTGAGATAAAAGTGGGATTGATCTGGACTAAATCATACTCAAATTTGGGTCTGAATCACAGACTGTGCCACGGCTAACCTGCTAGCCGCTGTGTTCTAAATAGGAAGTGATCGTTGGTGCGCTTCTGGTTCCAATTCACTTTACATTGAAAAAACCCTTTCTCTGTAACTGCTGCTTTAAGTCTCATCATTTTTGATCCAGTGTTTTGTTTTTCCAGCCCGCCAACGGGACAGAGGCTCAGAGTGGACTCCACCCAATCACAATGGACCCTCCACCTCCGCCACCACATCCGCCGGACGAGGACTTCACCCAGAGCTCAAGACAGTACGGCTCCCTGCCCCGGTAAGACCCCACCCATCATCCGCCCATCATGCGCCCACCATACACCCATCATCCACCCATCATCCACGCATCACCCACCCATCATCCACCCACTTATCACCCACCCTTTATGCACGCATCACACACCGATCATCCATCCACCTATCGTCCATCCACTTATCATCCACCCACCTTCATCCATCCACTCATGCGCCCACCATACACCATCACCCATCATGCACGCACACCATCATCCACCCACTATCATCCACCACCCATTATGAAAGCACCACCCACATCATCCACCCTCATCCATTATGCAAACATCACCCACTTATCATCCACCCACCCATCATGCACGCATCAAACATCATGCCACTTATCATCCACCCACCCATCATCCACCCATCACCCATCATCCACACATCATCATCCACATCCACCCTATCATCCACCCACCTATCATCCACTCACCCATCATCCACTCACCCATCATCCACTCACCCATCATGCAAGCACCACCCAGCCCATCATCCACCCACCCTATTATGCAAACATCACCCACTTATCATCCACCCACCCATCATGCACGCATCCCCTCTCATCATCCACCCACCCATCATCCACCCACCTATCATCATCCACCCACCCATCATCCACTCACCCATCATCCACTCACCCATCATGCAAGCACCACCCACCCATCATCCACTTACCCATCATCTATCTACCACCCACTCATCATCCACCCATCAAGCAAATATCATTCACCTACCACCCACCCATCATCCACCATCATGCACACACCACCCACCCATCATCCACCATCATGCACACACCGCCCACCCATCATCCACCCACTACAAACACACCCACTACAGTCCATCCTTCCATGTCCCAAACTCACAACTTGTCTACAACTTTTTTTTCTACAATTTGAATAGGTCACTCTATCTTTCTTCTCTTTAGACTATTTTACACAGCATTTCAGACTCCATTAGCACCTTCCTTTAATATTAGAGGCTATTATATATTTTATGATTTATTATTGTATGTATAGAGCATCAAAAACTTTCCTGGCCAGCTGATGAAAAACAGGGTGGATTAGCAAAAAACAAACGCAACCAGCAACACAATCCAGACTGAAGTTTCATTACCAGCTCTTAGTCACCCTTGATAAAAAAAAAAAAAAAAAAAAAAATCTGCATAATAGAAGCATAAGGAAGGATCATTTTCAAAAGCCCAGACAGCGACTGATTTTATTCTAACAGACCAGAAAAGTCAATGACAAAATATCTTGGGGGTCAACTGTGACTTAATGAAGTATTTGTCTGGCAAATTTTTCTGTCCGATCACATGAAAAGATTGGATTCAAAAGAGTATGCTTATCTGTGGTTTATAAGGGACTTGAAAGCGTCTTTGAGTGAGGAGAGATATGGAAAAAAGGGAAAAAGATTTACATTGATGGAAATAGGGAAGAAAAAGTAGTCCAAAGCGTTGAAAAGGGCAGAGACGACGTGATAAGGCGCAGACAGGAGGGGGCGGTGGTGAGAGGGGGCAGTGTTGGGCTGTGAGTCGATATTATTAGGGTTTTACTCTCAAATGTTAACTAAATATATTCCTGGTTATGCCTCACTTAATTTATGCATTCTGAGCATCCCAAGTTCTCTTCAATCTCCCCAAGGCACACGCATGGTCTGCCTGAATCAAAACAAATCTGGGTGCTTATGAGGGAAAAAGAAAGGAAAAAATATATATTACAAGAGACAGAAAAACACGACAGACTTCTACAAGTCCATTTCTGCAGAAGCTCTAAACCAGACAAGGGCAAACTACGGCCCGGGGGCCACACACGGCCCTCTGGGCTTTTTAATCTGGCCCGTGACCAAACGTGACCAAATTATATTAAAGTAGGTGAGGATAAACCTTGTTCAAAGTTTTTCTACTGTGTTTATTTAACAGAAATGTAATAAATTAATTATTAATTGAATTAATGCATTTGGAAAACAATTTGTACAATGAGCCTTTCATATTCAGGCTTTGCTACATGTTACAGGCCAAATCTCTAATGTAATATATACATATATACCCTGGCCCGGCCCCTCTGTCAAATTTTAGAGCCCACTGTGGCCCGTGTGTCAAAAAGTTTGCCCACCCCTGTGTCGAGCCTCTATGAGCTTCATTTGACACGAGCCAAACGCTGTGGTTGACTCCCTTGGTCCACTGCTCTAAACTGTTAATCTGAGGTGAGAGAAATGTGATTTTATTTGTAAATGATGGGCAGCCAATGAGCTCCTTGGTTTCACATGCTTCTGCTCAGATAAACAAATCTGATTGGACGGACGTGTTGAGCCTGACTCGAGACGCTAATGGAGGGAGTGGTGGATTTGCCAGGCAACAAGTGCAGTTTGGCCGTCACAGTAAAACTAACAAGAACTAGCATTCTACAGCACATTTCCTGATTCTCGAACAATAAAAGGTGTTATAATTAGATGCAGACAGTGCACAGCGGAGTTTTGCTTAAATACAGAGGTACAGGATCTTTGACTAATGTAACTGTCTAGTTTGCACAATAGTTAATATCCCTGTAGGCTTTTTATCATCTACAAGTAGTTTTTCATTCAGATTTGGACAAGTGTGAACAGCGCTTGTGCCAAAAAGTGCTGCAAATCTAGACTGACAAAGCATAACAAACTAGAGCCAGGAAATTGGGGTTTGGGAGGAGAAATGTGCGGACGCGGTGGTGCTCAGAACAGCTGCGAAGTATCACCATTTACAAGACAGACAGCGCGATTATACCACAGATACACAAAAGCCAAATGTTAGCTTTGTACTGGGAATAACATTGTTTTAGGGAGGAATGTGCAGGAAGTCCTTTGAGATGGGCTCGCTCCAGACAACACTGAGAACAGTTTAAAGAGCCTGTGTTATGCTAATCTGACTTTGTTGAGTTTTTGTTATAAAGTTTTATCCTGATCAAAAACAGAAGTTCATTTTTTAGTTACAAATAAACTCACCACTGAACTAGTCGCTGCTTTAGCCGTAGCAGATATTAGTTCACAGTTTTGTATCCCTCTGAAATAGCTACTCTTAATTTATAATGAACACATATGATAAACTAAAGATGATTCGGGCATTAACTATTTAGAGGTACAGTATGTGTTTAATGGAAATAGAAAGTTAAACCATACATCAGAACAGAGTATTGTAGTCCAGGGGTGTCCAAACTATGGACCAGGGGCCAAATGCGGCCCTCAGATCAATTTTTATTGGCCCTCAGACCTTCAGTTGAACTGGGCCAACTGAACAAAATCAGTACTTTTTATGACAAATTTGAGCAATCCTACCAATATAACCTAAATAACATCAAATTGCATTGTCAAACAGACCTAATATTAATATTTCAAGCCTTATTTAAAGTATGAAGTTAAAAAAAAATTAAAAAATTTGATCAGTGATGGAAAATTAAGTGTTATTTACTTTGATACATAACATACATATGAGACCGTTTTATTTTACTGCTTGTATACCTTACTGATGTATTTTCTACAGGAACTTTCTAGATTAAGTACAAAGAAAACACTCGATACATATTCAGTCTGTAGATCTGTATTTAGACCTGCTTGGACCTGGTTTATCCCTGGAGAACCCAAGAACCCTTTCTTCATGCACCGTCTGAATTATCCACTGTATTGACCACTGGCCCTCTGTGTCAAATATTTTTCAAGACATGGCCCTCGGTGTAAAGAGTTTGGGCACCTCTGCTGTAGTCAAAGGACCTGCATTTTGTGGCTAAACTTCCTTGTAAAAGAAGCTAAGCACCGATGGGCCTGGTCAGTATTTAGATGAGAGATCACTGGAAATATACCACAGTGAAGCACCAGTGTGTCCTTAGACAAGACGCTTCACCCACATTGCCTAGTATATGTGCGTTGTGTGTTGTTGATAATGATCGGAGGGGCCAATGGTGCAGATTGTCAGTCTCTCTCTTCCATCAGTCTGTGCCAGGGCAGCTGTGGCTATAGTAGTGTCTTACCACCACCAAATGTGGAGTGAGTGAATAATCCACTTTGAAGCATCTTTGAGTCTCCAAAATCAAGATTTCCTTGGAAACAAGAAGGGGGACACTCTCTTCTACATCTAATAAGAGTCAGGTTTGTGGAGATGCAAGCCTGCTCATAGTAAGGGCCCATGTATTATTTATTTATATAAAAAATCTCATCCATCCATTTTTTTCTTCCACTTATCTGGGGCCGAGTCGCGGGGGCAGCAGTCTTAAGCAGGGACTCCCAGACTTCCCTCACCCCAGACACATCCTCCAGCTCCTTCGGTGGGACCCTAAGACATTCCCAGGCCAACCGAGAGACATAGTCCCTCTAGCGTGTCGTGGGTCTCCTCCGGGCCTCATCCCGGTGGGACGGTGATTTATTTTGATCTATTTTTAATTAAAAGTACATATTATGGGTTTAAAAAATGCTTTAACTTTTTTCTTTTTTCCACATTGGCCTGTTACTTAAACCTTAACTAATAGTCACAGGACAGAATATCAGGATACTCCAAAAAACAAACAAAAAACCCCATTATGTTCCTTTGTGTGAGTACTGCCCCCCCCCCCCCCCTCGCTGTTATCGCATAGGAACTTTTCACGGGAACTTTTCTTAGCCGACAGCATTCCGTTCACCCAGACCCTGCCGTGTTAAGAGCTTTATCTTGGTGCATGTGTTTGTCTCAGTGTCTCTTCTTTTCTAATCTCCCCACCTCCTCCGGTGTACCTCGGATGCCCTGTCTCCGATAATCCTCCTGCTCCTGTCCCAGTCACTCCTCCTCCTCCCTCAGACTGGGAGCTAAACCTGGTCCTCATCAGATAACCAGCTAACTGTGGCCTCCTCTGGAAACGCTTTGGGAACTTTTTGGGTTTTCCACATCCTTCTCTCCCTATACTTCCCCTCTCTCTCTATCTCTCTGTCTCACCCCTTCCTCTCTCACGCTCCTCCCCCCTCCCCTCTTACTCTTTCTTCCCTTTCACATCTCCCCCTTTCCTCTTTTTTTTTTTTTATTCCTCTTCTCCCTCTCTTCTCTTCACTTCCCTCTCTCACTCTTCTTCACTCCCTTTTACTCTACCACTTTCTCTCCAACTCTCTTCCTTCCCCCTTTCCCCCCACTCTATCCCCTCTCTCTCTGTCTCCTTTGCTCTGTCCTCCTCTAATCCCAACCTTTACTCTCTTCTTTATCCTTCTTACCCCGCTCTTTTGTCCTTTCTTTCTCCCTCTCTCCTTTACCTCCTTCTCTCCAACTCTTTCACACTTCCCTCCTTTCCTTTCCTCTGATCCCTCTCTCTCCCTTATCTTCCACTACTCACTCCCTCTCCCTGTCAAATTTTCACTTCACCTCCCTGTTTCTCTCCTTCCTTTCTGTCTCCTCTCTATCCCTCACCCTTCCTCTCTTGTTTTTTCTTCCTCTCCCTCTCTCTCTACTTCCTCTATCTTTCCCTTGCTGTTCTATCTATCTCCCTCTCCTCTCTCTTCAGAATATTTCCTCCTCTCAACATCTCCCTTTCACTCTCCATCTTCCTCTCTCCCTCCTCTCTCTCTCCTCTCCCTCCTTTCCTTTCCCCTTCTCCTCTCCCTCCCTCTCCACGGATCACTGCGAACACTTGGAATAGGATACAA
This sequence comes from Periophthalmus modestus, assembly GCA_019594935.1. Taxonomy (NCBI): domain Eukaryota; kingdom Metazoa; phylum Chordata; class Actinopteri; order Gobiiformes; family Gobiidae; genus Periophthalmus; species Periophthalmus modestus. Next base: position 6,794,664 of record JAIEZT010000021.1, read on the forward strand.
CATTCCGAAACAGACCACTTAAACGGGGAATTGCGTCTATTAATGTTTGGATGTGGGAAAGTGGCGCTCGCTAATGAGGTCACATATCGCTACGGCAACTTAACAAAGTCCAAGTCGGGGTCAGGAGTCAGGCTTGAGCTCACTCGATTCTGCTCCAAAAGCCGGAGAGATTATAAGAGGAATGTGAATCAAAGCTGTAGTCCTGGGAGATTTCCAAACTAGATGTGCCCAAGAGATGGAAGAATTAAGCAGAGCGGCGGTGATCCAAGACAACTGTCAGAGAACACGGCAAACTATTTATCAGCGTTTGTAAGACACCCTCCTGACTTTAAACGTGGCTCTTCAAAGAAAATATGAAAACGTAGCTGACACTGAAATGATCCTGTCAGGAAGATTTGTGCTGCAAACTGGATTGACGCTTTGTTTGAGTTTCGAATCCCGCTCTCGACTTAAAAACATCATCGGTGTCCCCGCTTAGATCCACCGACCCACAGGTTGGCGGCGCGATTCCGGCTCCCACAGATGCTTCCTGTTGTTGCGTCCTTGGGCAAGACACTTAACCCTCCTCACCTCCAGCTTCTGTGTGCACTGGTGTGTGACTTTAAGCGCTGTATAAAATATGAACATTTACCATTATTTCCCAACAAAAACCTTTTATTTTCCTAATTGCTAAAGTATCAACAGTAAAGAGGGCGCACATTAATGAGGCCAAAACTATACTGCATTATCCAGGTCTACAAATCACAAAGACCTCCGCAGATGTAGCTCAGCCTCTGCACAGACGGCCTTCTCGTACAAAGGCGTTAAAGAATGAAAGAACGAACAGGCTTTTAGAGAGTCGGCATTGTCAACACTGATTTGTATTTGCATGCCGTAGCTTATATGGTAATTATTTGAGTCATTTTAAACGTGTAAATGTGGAGTGTCATGTTTTTAAATGAAATAATGGGAGAATGCATGATTTCATTGTTAATGGTCGGATGCTTGGATGTATTTTAATTGCTTGTTAACAGGGTTGTAGCACAAAATTCTGCGCCCTGGGTACAAATGATCCTGGTGGCCCCGTGCTACATGCTGTCTAATGAAAAACACAAATTACAGACTTCGCGAGGGATGGTCATGAGCTCTGGGTAACGACCAAATGACCGTGTCTGGGTGAGGAGCTTGGTCGCTCGGGAGGAGCTCGGAGTAGAGCTGCTGCTTCTACACGTCAAGAGGAACCAGTTGAGGTGGCTCGGGCATCTCTTCAGGACACGCTCCCTAGGGCTGTGTTCCAAGCATGTCCCACGGGGAGAGACCCCAGGGAAGACCCAGGACACGCTGGGAACACTTTGGGGTCCCACCGGAGGAGCTGGAGGACCTGGGGTGAAAGAGTCTGGGAGTCCCTGCTTAAACTGCTGCCCCCACGACCCGGCCCTGGATAAGTGGAAGAAAATGGATGGATATCCCTGTTAAAATAAACCAATAAACTAAACAATACTTATTATTGAATCATGGTAATAGGCTGCAGATCAATATAACAAAACTAACCTCATTAGCGCTAAATAGCTCCAGTGACCCCAAAAAGAACAGTATTTTGTATTTACTTGAAATGCTTAATGGACTAGCCTTGTCTAATTATACATTGTGTATTTTGTTCTTAAAATAATGATGCATATTGTCCATAAAAATTTACCAGAACAAAATAAAAGAAAATGAAACATAACATAACTGTAATTTACCAATAATTGAAAAACATAAGAAGTGGTGCCAAAATCTGTAGCCATTTTGTGTAAACTTACAGCACAGATGAGCCCAGGGCGCATTGATCCAGCCTCTATGTAAACCACAGATCTGTAAACATGGTGGAGTCGAGCGGCTGTTAAAGCGAATGTAGCTTTGAGCCAAGCAAAAGAAAAGACCACACAGCCACTGTATACACACATATTAAGGACCGCCAAAGTCCAAATTGGAAAAGTTAAATAAATAAAGTTAAACATGTTTGAAAGCCACAGAATGGAATGAGCCAGTGTTAACATAAAGAGCAAATTATTTATGCGCTAATGTCCAATTCTCAAAGCAGGGCATGAGGTTCAATCGTATTAGTCTTGGCGAAATCCTAAGGGATGTTCATAAATTCTAAAATCAAACTCAAATTTTTCAATGTAAAGTTTTCATACAGTTTACAGATGTTGTTTGGAGTCGATTGAATTTTCACATAAAGGTCGTTATATCTTGGCTGAGTTTCTGACAGCTGGGAAGGTCCAAGAAAAATATTAGGGTTTTAGTAACAGTTAAATGTAGCCCAGGGACAGCAGTTAACAATTTCAACCTGGAAAGGCTCAGATAGACATGAAAGAAAAGTATTTGTAAGCTTTATTGAATGAGTTATCTTTGGAGCGGTAGAAGACATTGCGATGAAGGTGCGTGGTCAGTTAGATGAAGATTAGGAGCCTGGACGCTGGCGGTGGTAGAGGTGAGGCGCGTGATGGGGACAATGAGATGATGGGAAGTCGGTGGGGGGCCAGTGGCTGTGTGTCTGCGATTAGGGTTTAAATTGGGTTTAAATTCTGGTTTAAATTGGGCAGACTCGGAGCTGATTGGACGAAGAAGAGGTGCAGCGAGCAGCAGGGAGGAGTAATGGGAGGAGCTGACGAAGGCTGAGGAGCAGGTAAACTCTGGAGAAGTGAGGTAGATGGGAGTGAAGTTAGGTTCCCCCGGTTGAATTTACTCTAACTCTGTTAGACGATATCAGCATGAACTTAAACTAAACTAAATTTTTAAAATACACTCAAATAGATCTGCTTGGGGGGAAATATCAATATAGCGCCTAGACATTTACCCCTTAAGAATGGTCAGTCCCAGCTAAGCAGGGGTTGGAACTGGTTAGTACTCAGGGTCGGCCCTAGCTTTCAGGGGGCCCGATATTGAATTTGTCTCTGGGGCCCCCGACAGCAGTAGATATTTTGCTATTATAAAACAAATGTAATTGTCGTAGAGGAATATTTGGGCTGCTGTGTCCAAAAAAACGTGATATATTATTATCAATATAAATGTATGGGCTCTTGGGGGCCCTCTGGTGGCCGCGGGGCCCTAAGCAGCTGCTTTGTCTGCTTTTAGCTGCTTGACTGTTAGTACTTGAATGGGAGACCGCTGGAAACACCAAGTGCCACAGTGGACCATTGGCGGCTCTAATACAAACTGTTGTTTTGTCCTTAGGCGAAACACTTAACACATTGAGAAAGTGTATTTATGTGAATGGCGTGAAATTTTTCATTTAAACTTCATCTGACGAAAGTGCTTCACATAAAAGTCAAAAGCAGAAATACATTAAGCAGACGCAGTTTTGTAACGCGGAGGTTTCTTATATATAAGTTGTTTTAGATAAATATTGTGATTTAAAATGTGCAAATTATAACATAATGATCCACTGGAGGATTATAATTATGCAGCAGACACAAGCACAATGTCGTCTTTAAGATCTATTTTCCCTTGAATCCTTATAAACAACCAACTTGCTTCCTCCTCCCACCACTTGCAAAGCCTTTTTCAGCCCTGGTCATAGACGTGTTAATGGCATTTCTCAGACACACTGTGGCCTGTCACTAGTTGCAGCTAAATGCGTCTCGATAACAGAGTACCAGAACACCACACACACACCACACACACACCACACACACACACACACACACACACACACACACACACACACACACACACACCACACACACACCACACACACACCACACACACACCACACACACACCACACACACACGCACTAGAGCGACCACTTCACTGTCTGCATGTTCACAGCCTATTTCAGCCCAGAGCACGTGCGGAGGACGGCGGACATCTTGGAAAGGTCTGGAGAGGGCTGGCACAGACTGCAAAAGACAATACAGACGGAGTTAAAATGACTTGAATTCAGAATATTTCTTTTGATTTATCTATTCATCTGTCATATTCACCTTACTACTGAAGTTGCCATGTGCGCCGCCATCGTCATTTGGGTTGTATTATTTTGCATGGGGCTGCCGATCTTAGAGCAAATAAGTTCTATATGGACTACAAAGCCGTTGTGAAGCCTCCCCGAGAATCAGAGCAGTGTTGACTTGTTGGTCACATGAACACTGAGCAATTTTACACAAATTAACCTACTTTATATCACATTTTAGCTGCAAAACTTCTCAAATTCTCCTTTGAAACGAATGGGATTTCCACTTAACCTGAAGTACCACCACAAATAAGGTGCAGTTCAGTAATATTTAGTGACAAAAGGGGGCAGGACAAGGTCAATAAACGAAAGAAATTCAAATATCTCAAACTGCTGAAATCAAGTATTTTTTATTCAAACAATTTTAACTGGTGCAGATATTACGGGAGACACAACAACGAGAGGTATGGTCGCCGAAGCCATTAGCTCTGTCAAAGCTAACTGTAACCCTAACCAGAGTTAAATGGATGGGTGTATTTTTACAGTAATGTTTCAGTTTGTCTATGCAGTGGAAGTAATAGTCCTGTAGTCATTTGTGTCTGGAGGCTCGCGTGACATGTCCTTTATGTCTCTGTTATGTCAGCTAAACTTCCTCTAGTTAATGTCGCTCTGTTTTGAAAAGTATTCATGCACCCCACTAATGTGCTGTATCTTTTGAATATATATTCAATAGGACTGGCCCTGTAGCCCATGGGAAAGAAAAGTCTTTTATTTTGGGGTAATCAGAACCAAGTGTGCTAGGCTGACTAAAGATTTCCCATTATATACTTCACTGAAAAAGCCCAGATGGATTGGGAAAGGGGCAAGTTTGTGGACGTGTGTTTATGGTTTTAACATGGTAGGGGGCTAAAAAAAAAAAAGTAGCAAACTGGCTCAAAGAAAAGTGGCGGTAGCTAAGGACCACTGCCAAAACCATTACGCACTCACACACAACCATCACAACCCCAGCCAAAATTAGTGTTGTGTGTTATTGGTGGTGTGTTCTAGGCAACTGGGAATTATGATATTTCCCACATCTGACTTGACAAAAACCCCTGGAACGCCGCTCGAACTGATGATTCCCACTTGTGAACTGGGAGATGATCGAATGATTCCCACTTCACTAAATTGTTTCACCACAACAAAGTGGATCTGAGTGGACCCGTCATGATAATTACTATATCGACTCATCGTTCAGTATATGAAAGCCTGAACAATATTTTTGGGGTCAGCATTTATCGTGTGTACATTTACTGGGACATTTTGGGTTATTTTTTTGGCTATATGATAAGTTTTAAGCCATAAAAGGTTAAATTTCTAACTTGTCTGACTCATTACAGATGCAAACTAAATATTAAAGTGTTTCATTTTAACCATATTGTAGATTTAGAATGTTTTTTGTGGTTTAAATCTGTTCTTGGGTTATGGTGTTCTTGGCATAAGTTAGTTTCAGTATTATCGTTTATCGACTATTTACCTCAGCAATATATCTAACTTCATAATTTGATATCGTGACAGGTCTAGATCTGAGTGGTTAACCATTACACTGGATCATCAGACCCTAAAATTCACACCTCCAAACAGCCCCGCTAACTATGCTAAGATGCTAACCCCTCTCTCTGTATTTCCCCCTTACAGACAGCCCCGTCTCAACCCCAGCACTGCCTCCCAGGACCCGTGGGACCTCCAGCACAAAGACCCCCGCTACTCCACCAGCCCGGCCCCCCGCAACGGCTACCTGGGAGGGTCAAACTTCAACGCCCGTGTGCTGCTAGAGACCCAGGAGCTGCTACGGCAAGAGCAACGGCGCAGGGAGCAGGAAGCTAACAAGCCCCACCCCCAATCACAGGACACGCCCCCCAACAACCAGCAACCCGTTACCCCGACGCCAACACCCAAGGGCCCTTACCGACAGGACGTCCCGCCTTCGCCAAGCCAAATCGCCAAACTCAACCTGCACAGTTTGGATAAAGGGAGGCCATTTTACTCGTGACAGTAACTTCATGTGAAATTGCATAGGGAACAAAGTTTTATAATTGGTTGGAATTTTGTGGTTTATATGAGATTTTAATATTTAAATATGTTTTTTTTTTTTGTTTTTTTTAAAGAACTGTGATCCAGCTTAAGTATCAAAAAGCGAAAAAAGGTTTATTAATATGCTTAGTATCATGATTTGTAATGTGCAAGTGCCTTATAAGCCAGTCAGCATAAAATATTATCATTGCTTAGACATTTTCAGCACGCTCAAATTGCATAATATTGCATTTACATGTTTATTTTCATTACATTTTTCCTGACAACCACTAGTGCCATGGACTTTTACTAAAACAGAATATTAAAACTGCACTATGTAACTTTTTTTCTGGTTCACCTCCTTGTCCCCATGTAGATGTAATTGCTTACTTTTACTTATAATTACCACTGACTGGAATATACCGCAGTATGGCTTTAAACCTGTCTATCACCATGGAGACAAGCAGATGACACCACAGTACCGGAGATTTTTTTTTTTTCAACAGTACGAATATCTGTTAACCTCAAGATAGATACGATAGCTGCTTATGGATTATTCTAAGCAAAGGAAATCTCCATGACGACAAGCAGTTTGCAGACCATCCACCGGAAAAGTTACATAGCAATTGATTTTTAAATTTAATATGTTTTCTGGTACACAGTGATTCTTAATTATGCCACTATTAGCACTTGACCAAAACATTCAACTTTATAGTTTGGTTTTGGAATCACTTTGTACACTGTTACATAACAAGTTTATTAAGCATTTCCTGGTACTTTTTTGACTGTTATACTGCCAATGTTGTGGTTTGAAACTGGTACATTTGTCCTGATTAGCTTGATCTATATAATACTAGCCTAATAATGCATTATCTTATATAGAGATTTTTGGAACATGTTGCATTATCATCCGCTCCTTACACTCAGTGGCGGCGGATGCTTTTCTACACATCTGTCCTGGGGCTGATCGAAAGACACGTGGCTACCAATCTGCTCCAGTGACGTCCAACCACCAATCACTCACTTACGGCAAGGTTTTTGGAGTGTCTTGCCCAAGAGCGTTTCAGCAGTATGCACAATCAGAGCTAAGATTGAATCGCCAAGTTTTTGAACATTACAGGGCTGCATGGACAACCTTGCCGAAACCCCTTGATTCCACATTTTAATCCAGGTTTAGTCCATGTTTTGCTACTTTCACCTATAGATATTTAAGCTACTTTCAACTCTTTAAAACCTGCAAATGCTAATATGCTACTCTCTCAAATATACAATGATAAAGTACCACTATTACTTAGTTAAAATCAACCATTTACTTACCAGCAGAGGTGGGTAGATTAGCCAAGAAATGTACTTAAGCAAGAGTAAAAGAGCAAAGTAGAAGTCCAAGAAATTACTCAAGTAAAAAGGTATTTGGGGAGTGACTTTCTTAATGTAACTTAATGCATCTGATTTATAATTTCATATTGATTTAATTATAAGTACACAACATTAAAAAAAAACGTGCAAAATCTGGTATTTTCAAAGGACAGACTAGAAAAACGGGAAACCATATCTGAAATAGTAGTGCAAGAAATCATTTATTACTGTCAAATTAAATATTATTTAAGTAAAAGTATGCAGTCCAAAAGCTGCTTTAAGAAGTATGCAAACGGTACTCAAGTAAATGTAACTATGTAATGTAACTAAATAGTTTAAGAAATATAAATGCTACTCACATCTTACCAGACCAGAGGGTATCCTGACAAGCTTAATCCCAAACACCAGACTCGATCCTGGGTATGTTCTGGAGCCGGGGCCCTTAGCGACTGTGGTTGTGTGATTGCTGGAGAGGGTCTGTGCAGTCACATGTTTGCAGATGTAGGGGGGGGGGGGACCCAGACTGGAGCTGGCATGTGGCGACAAAGCATGGAGGTTAAGCAGCTTGAAGTATGGGGGATTTTAGCTACTGTGACCACTCAACCCTTTTGAATTCAGTATGAAAATCCCACTCAGAAGTCTCAGTTTTATTCTGGTTTGTTATTCAAGGCAGTCGCAGCTCTTTCGGTCGCGTAGCCACGGTTGGGTTCATGCGAGATAATAGCATTCAGGTCAGATTTTTATGGTGCAATTTGCTGTTTAGCTGTTGATCTGGTTTAAGGTTAATAATTTGTCATTTCTAGGCCTGTCCACATGAAACAAAAACTGGTAAAAGTTCAACGTATTCTCTGTTAGAATGAATAAATAAAAGTAAAATTTTTTTTTTTTTTCCAATACCTACAGAAAGTCATGCCATTTTCCAAGTCCAAAGATATAATTCTTGTTAGTTGAAAGGATTTTAAACTATGAGAATAAAATGGCAAATTTATGGAGCCTATACCAAACAAATAATGATAAGGCTCAACATTTGTGGAGTCATAAGTTTGGATGTTTCTTTCAAAAATAGTGAATCTCCCATAGAGTTATATAGTTATATACCTATTCCAGGACTATGAGGGGTAAATGGGTATTACTGTTTTTCAAATGTCAAAAAAAATAAGAAAAAAATTATGATGTCAGTGTTTATTTTACTGTCAGACTTTACATTTGACCCATCGTTTAATGTTGCTGTGTCAACTCTTGATACTAAAGCATCAAGTTGTGTTACTGAATGCTACTTTCCACGTCACTAATCAGGGGCCAAGGTGCATTGTGGGAATCCCAAAAACTTTATTAATTTATTCATTATCACAATTTGCTAGTTACATGAGGCTCATATGAAAATGTAACCGTATTTTCTGGACTATACACTCTTTTTCATAGTTTGGCTGGGGGTGCGACTTATACTCAGATGAGAATTATATATGAAATATTTGTTTTTTCTTCATTGTTATGCATTTTTTGGCTGGTGCGACTTATACTCAAGTGCGACTTATACTCCTTAAAATACGGCATTGTAAAAATTTTGTGTTTTGTGGAAGGTAAAGCTTACAGTCTGAAGCAATTTGCAGGTGAATTTTTGGAAATCTTACAAGCTTTCAACCTGAAAGCTCTTAGGTGATTGGCTGTCAGGCAGACCAGATGGCTCGTCCACATTGGCTGTCAAATCATGGCTCTTTCTGATTGGCTGTCAGGTGCATCATGGCTCTTTTTGATTGGCTGTCAGGTGCATCATGGCTCTTTCTGATTGGCTGTCAGGTGCATCATGGCTCTTTCTGATGTCGGGTGGCTCGCAGAAATCTTTCGCATGATGGATTTGGGCAACACAGTGCGGCGTTTTCAAACCCTTCTCAAGATTTTGAACCATGGGTACTGGGTAGAAGAATAAAACTAGCTGGAACATGTTTTATCTTGTACTTCCTATCTTCATCTTCACGGGGAAAAGCAGCACACCTTGACCAGACCCAACAAGAACAAGCAAACTCACGAAACCATAAATGCTAACCACCCTGCCACGCTATAGTGTATTTGATTAGAACCATCTTACAATACCCAATCCTAGCTTTACAATGGGTTCATAACAAGGATATTAGCTAGCATTAGCCAAAATTCAGTTCCAAATGTGCCCCAGATTTGTGACTCTTTCCCCCCACCACAGAGCCTCGTGCCTGGGCTGTGGGTGGGCTCGGTGTGGGATGGCCCGCTCCAGGCTCCCGTACAATGGAGCTGATTTTGTTTCTCTTTCGTGATTATGCCCATTGATGCACAAGCGGTTTGGGAGCTTATCAGCTGTTCAAAGGATAATTAGACATGTATTTTTTTGAATGTCTTTCATGCAGTCAGAGAACCCGGGCAAAATTTAACAGTTAGGACTGACTATAATGGTGGATTTTCTGTTCTACTTCAGGGGTAAATTCTCAAGTCCATATTTCAAAGTTTTTAGAGATACAGGCTATTGCTATGAGATATCCAAAGTAGAACAATAAAAGACCATGTTTGCACCATCTTTTTGAAAACTGGATTGTTCCAAAAATGTCTCGAATCACACATTTTTTGTCTCTCAAATATGCCACAGATTCTTATATATTGCAATTGTTTTTATTGCAATAATAGAAATAAAATATCATTTAGATTTAGATAAAGTATACTTCTAAAGTGAAAACAACATGAAGGGGGTCCAATTTGTACAATACTCAAAACATTAACAATGATTTTGTGATAATTACAATGTAGTTTTGCCATTTTAGCTCAAAAAGGATTGGGAAGACGAGACCATAGTGGTTTTTGGCATTAGAATGGAGTGTGGTTAGCCAAAGAATAATATCTGAAACATGTAGATTTGTGGTTCTCATACTGTGGTACAGGTACTATTGATGGTACGCAGCAACTCAAGGTACTTTCAAGGTGGATTTTTAGGGCTGGATGTGGTTTAGACCTGGTTTTACCCCTTTTCTACAATGGACAGCAAAAGATATAACAAAACCTAGGCTTACTTCTATGTGAAACTGAAAAGTCTCCATGTTATTACACGATATTTCAAAGGATTTCATATCTACGTCTTCATCAAGTCTCCATCATTGTGTTTGTATGTCAAACTAAACTATAATAACTAGTAGTTTAAAGAGAGTTCAATCCAGTTTTAGTCATGGTCAATATTTGCATAGTTCCTGCTTTGCAAATTTTATGACTCCTCTATATTTTTTCTACATCATAAGCTCTGTAAAAAAAACCCCAAAAACTCCCGAGTGTGATTTTTTTTTTTTTTTTTTGGACAAATATATTTTAATTGACAAAATAAATCTGGACCAAAACACTACACAAAATGAAAGTTTGTTGCCAAAAACAGCGATCAAAAGCCCCAACATTTTCCTCCGCTGTTGAATTCTATACGAGTCGTTTACACCCGTGTTTGTCGACTTGAATCGGCGCTGCACATTCAACATTAGTTCATTTAAAGTTCACTGTGGATTCCCAAACTCTAACCACTAGCTCACCATGGATTAGCAGTTTTTCCATACACATCAGATTCAATAGCATTTGTGTAGCTTTATTTCATGATGTTCCCAGCTCTGAAAATCAATGGTAGTATTTATAAGCTATACTTGTGAAAACCCAAACATATCAAGATGCATTGGTTTATCCTTCAGGAGTGCGTAGGCGAATATGTGTTAAACAGTGTACAAGTCCATACTTTTTTCTAGGACTATAAGCGTATGTGTGGGAGGGGATGAGATGGAGGGCATGAAGGGGGGTCCCGGCCTTGTAGATGATTCAGTCAATGGAGTAATCAGTGTCACTCCTCTGGGCCCCGGTTCCTAACATGAGGTTATGAACAATTTTGTATTTTTTTTAATAGTGCTTACAAAAAACTGGCCATCTGTGTGAGTTAAACTGACTGGATTTCACTATGCTTATCTTGGTTTAATTTTGACAAGTGTAAATTTATTTGGGATGTTGGTGTGGATTTTTGGACAAGATTTTGAAAAATATTGACAAAAAAATATGATTTTTGAGTTTGCTGAAAAATATTTTATTGACTTATGTATTACACAAATTGTTTTATTTTTATTTTATTTTTATTTATGAGCAAAATATTGAAAATAAATTTTGAAGTCGAGTCTTTTTTGTAAAAAGGCATGGATGTTAATGGTTTAGATTTTGTTTTGCTTTGTCTTTTTTTTTTTTCTTTTTTCTTTTTTTTTAGATTCTGGGAAAAAAAAGAAAAAAAAAATCTCCAACACTCTAGACCAACTAAACAAATATTGAATTTGTCAGAATTTTTCAAAATTATTCTAAATAAGATTATTTTTTGTCTCATTATATGCAAATGTGATCACGATGACCTCCCCATAATGCATGCATCTGATTTGTGTTTTGTAATTAATGTCTCGGTCTCCGTGAAATATGGATTTTTCCCATAAAGTTATTGTATTCGGGGTATTTTTTCTCTCTTGGGAAAAATGAAAAATATATTGTTATTGTATTTTTACGAGCAGCCTCTGACACGTTTATTACCCTTAATATATGGTACTCTGGTGGTGATTGTGTAACTCTGTGCAATCCTTTTGTAATCTCATGACCACTGTACATAATGGATTTTTCAATAAAGGAGGGTGTGTTTCATCCCAAACTTATCTGATTTGTTATTGTTATTATCAACATGAAATATGAATGAAAACATGAGCTTGTAATAGCAGGATGAAAGTAGGAGAAGGAGAGGCTGAGGAGGTCAATGTTTCTACTGCTGCGGTTGAGATAAAGTAAAGGCGTGTAGCTGAAAGTGTAAAAAAATAAGAGAAGAAGTGCATTTGAACAGTGATGGAAAGTTAAGCGTTATTTACTATGTACATTTGTGTTCACGAGCATGCAGAAATAGTGGGGACAGAAGTTTTTCACATTCTCAGCTTATGGACAGGCCAAGCCTCATGTGAAAGCTCAGAACCTCCTGAATTCACTCACTGAGCTGCAGAGGCTGCACTAGCACTGATTCATCATTCTGGGTAATGAAGATAGTGAGGATTCAGATCAGAGAGAGGCATTTTAGGTTTAAATTAACTGGATTTCAGCATTGAAACTGGCAACCCAAATGAGAGACTGATGTGAGGCTCATTCTGCGTTCTGATTGGATAATAGTCTTAAGAACTAAAACATGAAATTATAACAGAAATAATACATTTGCATTACAATTGTTATCAGTAAAATGTGTATTTTATTTTAATATGTTTGCCTCATATCTGGGGACAGATACATCAACATACATGAGACCATTTTATTTTACTTCTTGTATACCTTACCTTGATCTAGAAAGTACTTGTAGAAAGTACAAACACTAGATGCGGTCTCCTGCTTATCTTCACTCCAACGATTTGTCCAGTTAGCGGATTTAACTTCGTCTTTTGCCATAAAACTTTTACATAAATTACCTTTATAAGTACAATGTAATGCAATATAATAACAGCTAATCCAACATTTATATTACGTTATATTACTTTCATTCTAAAAAGTACTGAGTAAATGTTTAGCTCCAACTTGTACATTTAATAAATCAATGTGTCGTTTCGTGAGCTGTGATTGGTTGTGACGCAAAGGTAACAGCCTGTGATTGGCCGACAGTGACAGACAGGTGACATATGGTCAGGTATGAATAAAGAGGAGATAAATTCTCCCTGGTTGAATCTACGGCTCCACTTTTAAGTCAAACCAGATTCCTCCAAAGGTACCCATGACCAGTATATTTTTATCCTGTTCTTTCTTTTTCCGGTTCTGTCTGAGTTTGTTCTGAATCGCATTACCAACCTTTCAAAACACATCCTCCTTGTTTCTCCTCGCTTCACGCTGGCTTTTTATAATCTGTCCAGCAGCTGAGCCCCGGCACGGTCTGGCTGCACTTCTGATACCCACACACCACCTCCTCTGCGTTCCCCAACTGTCGCCATGGTAAAACACAATACTTAGGTTCATAAAGAATGGTCGGAGAGACGTTAAGTTGGCAGAGTTTTGTTCAAGCGCTGCCAAACGAGGAAGGAGGGAGACGTCTGGAAAGAGAGGGAGAGAGCAGACAGGAAACAGATAAAGGAGTGTGTGAGTGTGGATAAAGATGTCCACCTGTCCAGCGCACACCTCTGGGACTGGGAAGAGCTGCAGAGGCCAGAGGATGTGGGTCTGGGTAATAAGCTTCACAGGCGATACCTTTTTTGCTATGTTCTTATATTGAGAACAAAATTGGACATTATTTCACTTTTTGACGTTTTAACTATGTTCTATTTGTTATCCCTTCATCACAAACATATCTGGAGTTGTGTTTTGTTTCATTCACATGTTTCACACACAAATCCTGCATGAGTTCTTCTCTCAAACAGAAAACACCCTGTTCCACCTTGTGATGTCATGTGGTGATACAGGAAGTGCATCACTGTGTTTTTTAAATTACATACACCTTAGAATAGAATTATTAATTTCAGCCATGGAATTTCCAATCTTTGAACTAAAAGTAAAAAATACCTGTAAACTTAAACTACCACTTCATGACATCACAAGGTGGAACAGAGCATTTTGAGCTTGGATATTTAGACAAATTAATAATAATGGGTTATTCAAACAACGAATAACACACATTAATCCAGGGGTGTCAAACTCATTTTCACAGAGGGCCACATCAACAAAATGGTTGCTCTCAAAGGACCAGATGTAACTGTAAGATAAATGTAACTAAATGTAACCAAATGTAATGTAAAATACAACTACTTTTTAATCTTAATTAACCGTTTCTATATTTATTACTTATTCAAGTTACAAATATTGCATATTAATTTGTATAGATATGAAAAAAATGGCTGTGTAACTGTATCTCCTGATAAACTGATATTTTAAGACAGTCAGACCTTTTAATTTACTTTGTCACGGGCCACATAAAATGACGTAGCGGGCCACATTTGGCCCTCGGACCTTGAGTTTCACACGTGCATTAATCCATTAATGTTGCTTCTCTGAGCACTGAAAAATGCTCTGTTCTCATTTTGCCTGGATTGTTGCATCACAGGTAAAGATCCAGACTTGTTTTGCGTTCAAATTGTGTTCACAACTAATACACGACTCTGTTAGGACATTGATGGCAGATAAAGACTTTTGTTTAAATAAGTGAAGCCAATTATAGCCAATGATCGCATGTCTCTGTAGGGAAACTGCGATAGCTAAAAGTCATAGCTCAAAGTATGAATGAAGTAAGAAATAAATAATTTTCTGAATATCATAATCCGTCTTTTTATCTGTCTGTCACTAAATCCTGTTGACTAACAACACAGCACTGACCGTATATACAGAGCTCGCCAGTGCAATGGGAAGGGGTGAGTTCCTTCAAGAACCTTACTCCTGATTGGCTCTTCGATTGCGCATTCGGAATTCCAAATATAGATCAAATTTGCCGCAATAACTGCTAGCCTCAAATGGCTTAATTTGTCTGGAGCCGAAAGTTACGGGTGATGTCACCCTCCCTCAGTCCACTTCTATCTACATCTACACAAAACACCCACTTTTTTGAATTCTTCAAGTCTTTTCTCTTTTTGAGTAATCAAACACATGTGCTTTTACCAAACCGAAATAGTTGGATGAGAATTTTGGTGGTAAAGCCTAACATGATGCCTAACATGATGTGCGCTCTGCGCACATCATGACCTTTGCAATAGTAAAACAGACTTTGTGAGGATTCGGTCCAGACAGAGATCCCAGGCTGCGTTTAAAGGTCAACACTTGTTAGCTAACATTTATGTAGCATTTTTCATATTAGTTCTGGCAGGATACTGTGTTTTGTATCAATAAAACGATAGAATAGTCCCCAAAACCTGGCCTAAACATACTTTGATTTCAGCATTTTTTTATGGATTGACAAATTTGGCTTCTTTATAACAGGAACCTTCCCCCTTTCCGCCTCAAGGTTGTATATCTAAACTGTGCCAAACTTTTTAGGTGAAATTTAGTAAGTACTTTGGAATATCTCAATTCTAAATGATTCAGGGACATATGTTAAAAACTAAAAGTAAAACTAAAACTAAAAGGACTTTAAACAGGTATGAGGGGGGCTTTTTTACCTCTCACACACCTGGGATACTGTCCTGAAGAACTGCAGATGGCGCTGTTGTTCTGACTCCACCGGTAGGAAGACGACGCCAAAACCTGTCAGTCATGAAAACAAACTAAACTTATGGGGAAAAGGATCTATTAAAATAAGAAGGTTACTTTACATCTTTCCATGATATGAATATTCCTCTGAGTAAAACATGCTTACCAGGAAGTCTACACATTGTATTGCTGTCGTAACAACTGACAGGTGGAACAAAGATTCAGACTCGGGGGGAACGTTTGAACAAAGTTTATTTACAGTCACAATAATCTGAATGAAGGTAGACGAAGCAGGTAGTTGAAAGTGGGGTTGTATGCAGTAATCTTCAAGCGGAGAGGGGTCAGAGATGAAGAAGTCCATACCGGTCGAGGTGAGCGGGGTAGGAGGATGAGATGGTCGTACCGGTCGTGAAGAGCTGGGGTGGAGGCGGAGGCACGGTGCAGGTTCAGGGAGCAGGATGTGGTGAAGAACAAAAGATATCCAACTGAGTACAAAAATCGCAAGTGTAAAAAAAGCTGAAGCCAAGCTGAGCTATACCACTGAGGATATGCGGACGATCTGCCGCTGAGTGTCAGGTCCACAGTCCCTTTGTCCTCCTCAGGTGCGGCTTGATTGGATTGGGTTGGAGGTGTGCATGGGAGGAGCCCGAATCTCCGCCCAGCTCCAGGCTCCGACACAGAAGGGAGGGGGGGAAAAACAGCACCAAATCACAGAGCAGACTGGGCACAATAGGCGAAACAATATTTGAACAGAAACCTTCCTCTTATTATACGATCAGATGAGATGTATGTTCATGAAAACCAAATCTTCTAGGTCCTCAACCTCATTGACTTTGTTTGTTCCACTGTTATTCACTGTAGCATGCTAGCCCTTCCTCTTCTTTTCCATAGCTATAAATCACATGTTGTTTTTAGCATTAGCCTAGCTTGACAACCGCTCATGCTAACTTCCTCTTTGATCCCCAGCTGTTCGGACATGGGACATCAAAGCATGAAGCAGGTCCCTCAACCCAAAACAGGTGAAGGCTCTGCTCCTCCGGCCCCATGACTGCTCCCACTGATCTCCAGGACTTCCACACTCACTTTTATCTGCAGACGCTACATCCCAAACATCTGCTTCTCATCAGCGTCTCTGCACTTGTCAACAGAGAGAGGTTTTAGGGATGTTTGAACTGCCGGAGATCCTGACCTTCGTATTTCTTGTTGTATAACTTAAAGGAGGACAAGGTAACATTTTTGGTGTAGTGTTAGTCATCTGCTCCATGGAGATGTTGATTGCTTTGCCTGGACTGTTAAACTTCAAAAATAGCCAAGAGACGTTTTTGTTGCTAAAAATACCTTAAAAATATGCATTCTTCACTCCATAGAGAGCGTAAATGTAACACTGGAACATCTCCATGGAGAAGCAGGTGAAGGTTACATTGTCCAACTTTATGTCACTATGTGGAATTAATTTTGTCTATTTACTTGATTATGTGTATTTATTGCCCAAAAAAATCACTTTAATTCTTACAGTGAGGAGATTTTCCACAGATCTAACTAGTAACTCGGCCTTGGGGTGTCACCTGCTTGTCTCTCACAAAAAAACGCCAAAATGTTCTTTAGTGGTGACGAATGAAGCTGTTTAAATTTGGCCAAAAACAGAAGCCCTTTGAGTCTGTGATGAAATGCATTATAATTTGAAAGTTGGTTAAATGCCCATGTTTATTGGATTATCACCCAATGACATCACAAGGTGGCTTGAGAAGGGAACATACATTTTCAGGAATACTCACACTCACACAGGTTGAGGTTTTCCACTCTTGTTGAGGACTTATATTGACTTTCATTCAGTTCCTAGAAAAGGATCCTAACCCTAACCATAGTCACACTTAACCTAAACCCTAACCTTCACATTTTTAACACATATCTGAACTTTAAATCATGTTTTTGATCTAATTTACGTCATAAGATTCCAAAATTTATGTGTATACAGATTTTGGTCCCCACAAGGTGATAAATATCTACTCATTATATCAAATTGAGACTAAACCAGGACTAAACCAGAACTAACGAAGTCATAACTAAACCAGGATGAAATCAAGACCAAACCAGGACAAGTATGTGGTAGTTAAACACAACAGCAGGTATGCTTTTGATAAGGAAACATTATGACACAGCTAATCACTTTGAAAGTTGCTTTAGCACGTTACAAGTCCTTTAAAGGCCCTGTACACAATTTTTCACATGGATATGAGTAAACTTTGTCTTGTCCTAGTTCAGATATATTGTATAAGCAGCTCTTGAGGTCAAAATGTGTCCGTTGCATTTTGTCTGCATCTAATTATAAATCATTTTATTGTCCCATAGTCAGTAAGTGCATGTTAGCATGCTAGTTATTAGCTAGCATTACTGTGATTGCAAAACTCAGCTCTCGTGAAAAGATATGAGAAGCGTATGTAGATGCTGTATGTTGTATCTGTACAAGTAAAGAGTGGGTGCCATGGTCATGGGTGGCTGCTCTTGCTGCTGACCGGCTGGCACACTGACCAGTTTTTAAACTTCAAATTTTTATCTTAAATTTTTCACTTAGCATTTTGGGATTTTGACCAACTAAGAAGTACAGTATCCACAGGCAAAGAAGTTAAGGATTGTGTGATTTTGAGCAGCTTGTTTTTCCTGTATCCATGGTGACGCTGCATGGAGTTAGCTATGCTCACCAGGGGGCTTGGAAATGCTATAGAATTTTTAAAGCAATGCAACAGACTTTCTTCACCAAATATGGCAGAAGACTTTCCAGAGAGAATGGCCTGTCTCATCCCGGACAAAAACAACAGAATGGAATGAGAGTAAGGCTTCGGGAGGCTTTCCTGTTGTGTATCCAGAGCTCACCTGGCTTCCCCTGAACACTGCTGTGATGTTCGGGCTTCAGGACACAGAGGATTTTTGTCCTGGGGGCTATTACGCTCCTCAAACTGCCCTGACACAGGATCTAATGACTCTACCTGTTGAGCTGCCCTGAGACTTTTGTTTGAGCTTTTTATTGTATTTGGCTGCTCAATGTGCTTAATTTGCCTCTCAGGGACAAATAAAGTGATACTGATCTATTAAAAAAAATCACAGTTAATAGTTTGGATGTTCAGATGCATAAGGTAATTTGCAATAGCTTTGGACCATTGCAAATAGTTTAAAACGCAGGGTCCAAACGTCAACGCAGGGCGAGATTTAGTTGGAACCTGCTCTAACCTGTTGTCGATCTTCCCCGAATAGCACCACGGTTTTGATTATAGCTCGTAATGACGTGGCAATGCAAACGGCTGGTGTTAAAGACTCGGAGGAGCTCTTCCAGCGTGAGTGATGGGGGGCCAGTGAGGGGCCACAGACAGCTTTATGGGGCCCCGGAGCCTGGGACTTGTGGTAAGTGGTTACACAGGTTACGCGCCAAGTCGTGTGTCAAAGAGTAACCGGGCTATTGTGCTTTGATGGCGCTACGTTAGCTTGATGGCTATGTCCGTGCGATTTATAGTTACGATGCGCAGATGGGATGAGAGAGGGTTATGGGAGATCTGGTGTTGTCACTGGGGAGGTGTGTATGTCTTATATGGTCCATAAAAAAGGTATGGCGGAACATGCAGTAATCACAATGACGATATCGCTACGCTAGGTGGATCGTTGGTTTAATTTGTCAGTGCTTGTTACAATGTAGTGGGTTAAAAATATATATCAATGAATGTATGTTACATTTAAAGGTGTATTATGGAACTTTTCTGGTAGAGGATGTGCCACCTGCTTGTCTCCATGGTGTTTGCAGTTTGTATGTAATGTTGTCTATCTCCATGGAGACAAGCTGATAATGCCATCAGTCCAATTTACGGGCCAGATCTGTCGAGAGGTGAGTCCATGCATGTTTTTAGTGCATTTTGAGCGATAAAACCATCTGTAAAATCTCCATGGAGACAAGCCGGATGCAGACCCCCTACCAAAAAAGTTACATACTGCAGCTTTAAGTCAGTTTCCAATTTAAAAGTTCCTATTTTAAACATTTGCACATATTCTAACATGTAAAATTATGAGCACGTTTCAGATGTGACGCTGTCTTCACATGGTTCTCATCCAACAGTGTCTCTGATTGCATAAAAAGGTCCGTCCCCTGACAACTGTTTCCTTATGGTTCTCACCTAACAAAATGTATAGTTTTTCTTTTTTCTGAAATTAGCTGCACTGACAATAAGACATATGGAGTAAAAGATGTTTCCTGAAGTGAGGCACATGCCCTTTCACACAAACCAGGACCTTTCACTGGTCTAAGCCGCAGTGCTGATTTCAGATGTTATCCTGACCTGAACTGAGCAAAAACACATTTGATGTTGTAGCTGTGATTTTGTTGGAATCCAGGTATGAACAAATGATCAGTGCATTTCACACATTTGTATTCCCTGTGCTACTTTGTTTACCGCGCACTTCAAACAATGCATTACCATTTCAAAGCTGGTCAAGTACGTGCGAGTTCTTACATAAAAACAACCCAGAAAATATGTCTCACCAACCCAAAAAAAAGTCTCACAGATCTAGTTTTTAATCCTAGAATGTAAAGACTCTACACAGACTCTACAGGCTGTGATCGTTTGTAGAATCTGTCTGCGGTCCCTAAGCTTGGCAATAAGTTTGAAAAATGGGTCAAATGCACAAGATGGGCCCCTGGGCACGGCACTAGGATTGATGAATGGGTTAAATGCAGAGGACAAGTTTGGAAATGGCTCCCCAGACATGGTAATAAGTTTGAAAAATGGGTCAAATGCAGAGGACAGTTTTGGTAGTGTCCCTACGCATGGTCATAAAGTTAGAAAATGGGTCAAATACAGAGGACAAATTTGGTAATGGGTCTTTGGGCATGGCATAGGGTTGATGAATTGGTCAAATGCAGAGGACAAGTTAATTTGGTAATTGGTCCCTTGGCATGGTGATAAGGTTCAAAATGGGTCAAATGCAGAGGACAAATTTGGTAATGGGTCCTTGGGCACAGCATAGGGTTAATGAATGAGTCAAATGCAAAGGACACATTTAGAAATTGGTCTCTAGGCATGGTAATAGGGTTAAAAATGGGTCAAATGCAGAGGACAAATTCAGAAATTGGTCTCTAGGCATGGTAATAGGGTTAAAAAAATGGGTCAAATTGCAGAGAACAAATTAATTTGGTAATGGGTCTCTAGGCATGGCAATATGGTTGAAAAATGGGTCAAATACAGAGGATAGTTTTGATTATGGGTCCCTGGGCCCAACACAGGGTTGATGAATGTGTCAAATGCATAGGACAAATTTGGAGATGGGTCCCTGGGTATGGCAATAAAGTTTGAACAGTGGGTCAAATGCAGAGGACAAATTTGGTAATAGGTCCCTGGGCACAGTATAGGGTTGATGAATGAGTCAAATGCAGAGGAAATGGGTCCCTACTCATGGAAATAAGGATGAAAAACTGGTCAAATACAGAAGACAGATTTAGAAATGGGTCTCTGGGTATGGCAATAAAGTTTGAATAGTGGGTCAAATGCGAGACAAATGTAGAAATAGCTCCCTAAGCTCGGCACTAGGGTTGAAAAATGGGTCAAATGCAGATGAAAATGTCTGTATGGGAACAATTAAGTCCACAAATACAAAGCCTGTGTTTTTGAATATTGGTTGCCTTCCATATACGCTGTATCCTATATGACAGAACTAGTGATGGTAAACCTGACAACTACTAGCATGCTAACAGTACACTTCCTGATTACTGGACAATACACTTAGATGTAGACAGCATGTAATGGACAAATTTTGACCTCAAGAGATGCTTATACAACACCTCTGTACTGGGGCAAGACACATTTTGCCCAAATACAGGTCACTAGGCGAAGTTACAGGTCAGATCTGTGGAGAGGAGATCCCACTCACAGTATGAATATTCAAGGTAATTTTAAGCAATAATATCTACAATTAAACAAAAGCAGGATGGGTGAGTTTAATGTCATCCTGTGGAACATTCTAGGGAAAGTAATCACATCACCATGGAAACAAGGAAAGCAGAAAAGTTACGTACAGACAGGAAACAGACAGTTGAGTCTAGCATTTTCCGACATGTGTCCCCAATCACGGAGCAGTGAGGAGGAGGTCTGCTTTCACTCAGAGTCTGAACGAGGACGTGAGGAGGGCAGGCTCTGGGATCATCCTGGAGTTTAGACTGACAGGACTAACACCCGTCCCATTACCTTCAAGTACACGCGCTGTAGTCGACCACGAGCCCCGCCGCACCGGGTCTGTCAGTCTCTCACATTTATAAAGAGATTCCTCCTCATCATTCAAGTCGAGATGCAAAATAATATGTTTGTAGTATAGTTTTTGTAGATTTGTAGATGGGTCCCAAAGAATAAAGAGACTTGGAGGAAATGGGTCAAATGTCAAGGACTTAACCATTATAAAGCACACAATACATTTTCAAGTGCAAATTCTATATTTTTGTTAATTGGTTACGATCTGCCATCACTCTACCTATTATATTTTTCATTAACTAATTTATTTAGCACTTGTTTGATTGTCAGAAGTGCGAAATAATAAAAAAATAAGTCCATGTGAATAATGAACAGTAGTTGAAAAATCAAGGAAAATACTAAAAAAAGGCCCATGTTACACTATTTTCTGATTTCGTCACAAACAGACCTGGAGTTGTGTTTTGTTTCACACATGTTTAACACACAAACCCTGCATATTTAGGCTGAGTTCTTCTCTCAAACCGAAAACACCTTGTTCTACTTTGTGATGTCATGAGGTAATACAGGAAGTGCTCCACTGCGTGTTAAACTCCACACGCCTTCACCAGAATCATTTGGATAATTTCAGCCCTGGAATTTACAATCTCTGTTGAACAAAAGGAGCTGTTAACTTGAAATCTACCACTTCATGACATCATCAGGTGGAACAGAGCATTTTGAGCTTTGGAGATGTAGACAGGCTAATAATAAAGGGTTAGTCAAACATATGTGAATGTATTTTGAGTATGTAACAGCATTCTAACATGGCTTAAGTTAATTTTGCGTAATATAGGACCTTTAAGATTTGTACAATGATATTTTTCTCCCATCATGCCTAGGTTATAGTTAACGTCCCCACAGGAAAATGTGTTTTCTGCATTTGACCCATCCTTCAATGCTGCCGGGAGCAGTGGAGACCCATCTCCAGATCTCGTGCTGGGCTTTGTCTGAATTACTTTAACTGGAGGATTCCCCCTAGTTTGCAGACACAGGGCGAAAAATGCAAACTCCACAAAGAAAGAAACCAAATATTGAATTTGCTGTGAGGTGCTAGTCACTCAAGCGCCGTGCCTTCAAATATACCCAAATGTGCAAAAATAAATGACATTTTGTTGGTAAAACTTAAATCAAATACTTAAATTAGCACACAAAATATACTTAAAAGACTTATTTATGCTATTTTCTGATCTGTTCAACACACAAACCCTGCATATTTAGGCTGAGGTCTTCTCAAACTAAAAACACTCTTTTCCACCTTGTGACGTCATCATGTGGTAATACAGGAAGTGCTCTACTGTGTTTTTAAACTCCATACACCTTCACTAGAATCATTTAGATAATTTCTGCCCTGGAATTGCCAATCTCTGCTAAACTTAAGATAAAAGGAGCTGTTAACTTGAAAACTAGCACTTCATGACATCACAAGGTGGAACAAGGCGGAACATTTTGAGTTTTGGAGATGTAGATGCAGGATTACACAACTCCAGGTCTGTTTTTGATGAGGTAACAACATTCTAACATGACTTCAAGCTCACAAGAGTCAATTTTGCGTAATATAGGACCTTTAAACTCACATTGACGAGTATATCTTGGTTGTAAGTCCTGCAGTCTTATCGTCCTTATGTCTTCCGTAAAAGTTTTGTTAATTACAGCCCTTATATGTGACTTTTCACATGCAGTCCTTTGGTATACCGCTGGTGTACACTTTGATAGTGGAGTTATGGCCTGGTTTTATACACTTTAATTACCCCATGTACCCACTCTAGTCTCACCTCGTGGAGTGCTGCAGTGGCTAGGCTAACCCACCACGTTTTATTACCACGTATCACAGCCACTATAAAGCCAGAAGTACGCCTTTAAAGTATTTGTCATATACTTTTACTACAAGCTCAAATACTGACTGTACATAAAAACATCAAGCACCGTTTTTACTGTAGAGCGACTGGAGGAGATATAAATGGGAGGTTGTTCGGTTTAAATGGCGCAATATTATGCTTTGCTGTGGCTTTTGGGATTTCTAATTTTATGGCTTTTTCAATATATAAGATGGAATTATGTTCTTGTATGGGGATAAATTGTAGCTTTGATTTTCACTGGATTTGGTGTCATTTTAGAAGAAGAGTAGCTGGTTAGTTCCAATCCGACCATTTCTGGCGTAATGAGGGTTTGGCCGAGTCGAGCTAAAAATCAATACAATTTACTCGACTTATAGAGGTTAGTATGAGCATTGAGCAAAGCACCTCAAAGCAGACGTGTTCTCTAGTGAAGTTTTCCTCACATTTCTAAAGTGTTTAACATGTTTGCAGCTCCCTGTCCACTGCCTGATCTGTTTTATTGATTTTACTGCGACTTGGCAAAAACCTCACAGAGATTATGTTACACCACAAATGTTCGGGCTGAGTTTCCCTCCGTTTGGAGCGACTGACCCACAGGTTGGCGGTGCGATTCCAGCTCCCACAGATGAATGCTGTCGTTGTGTCCTTGGGCAAGACACTTAACCCAACTTGCTCTTGACCCTCCTTGATGTAAAATGCTTTGAGTGACTTGATGGTAGAAAAGCCCTGTATAAAAATGTGACCATTTAACCATCGTGCACAGAGCCAATTGGCAGCGAGGATATTAGCCACACGATGCTATGCTAACCTATAAAAAGTTCACAGTGAAGGCGATATAAGCTTTGAAATGATCAGAAAAAGTCCATTGAACTGACCAAAGCAAACAGAAACACTTAATACAAACAAAAATGAATGAATGAATGAATAAATAAATAGATAAATATATAAATACAAAATATATAAATACATAAATAAATGATTGATTGAATAAATAAATGAAAGATTGAATAAATGAATGAATGGATAAATAAATGAATAAAAAATACAAAATGTATAAATAAATAAATTAATAAGTGAGTGAATGAATGAATGAATGAATGAATAAATATTATTATTATTTTTTAATTTTTTTTTTTAATTTTTTATTATTGTGTCTTGCATACAGACAAGCCGAGCCCTTCAGCTTAACAAAAATACATTAGTCCAGACGTGTGATACAACAAATGAAGCAATAATAAACTCATTTAAACAAACAAACTCATCTGCTGCTTCTTCCAGGCTTTACATAAAAATGATGCCAACTTATAAACATTACAATTAAACAACCATTTCATCTGTCGTCATCCCACCAGAACATTTCAGGGCGTTGGGTAAACAATTCATCAAATAAAGGATTTCTAAATTCATCATAAAATGGACAATACAACTTTCTACCTCGACCAACTCACATAAACTGCAAAGTCTTTTTTCCTCAGGGGCTTGAGAAAATCTCCCAGTTTCTAAAACCAGGGGAAGGATCCCTGTGTGAAACTGTGCCTCAATGATCTTTGCTTCCTGTTTAAATTTGATCTGACATAAAACTCAGTTTTAAACATATCCTTTAATTGAATGTATGTTCGCAGCTTGGGTTTAGCCAGGATCCCATTCAGCCACTGCTCTTCAGAATTAGACATCAGTTTTGTTCTTATTTTGTAAACGCTGCATGACAAATTATTATGGAAAACATACTGCAGCCCGTAGCTCTGCTGGTCAGGGTGACTTACTCCACTCGAAAACCTTTTTAGAAACTCTGTTATCAGGTTGATTAATAATTCGATTCCACAATCTAACCATATCGCACTTTCTTTGGATTAAGCCAGGGACCCAACCCATATCACCCTGTGCTGCCAAGACTGGGACAAACTCGTGCACTCCCAAAAAACAAATAAATAAAATAAATAAGTGAGTGAGTGAATGAATAAATAACTACATACATACATAATGGTGAAGCTGTATTAGTCCAGTTGTGTTTCTTGTAGTCCTAACATCTATATAATTTTATCAACTTAAATACTTTGAACAACATTTATTTAGATAGTCAGTTTAGGCCAAGATGTATATTATTACACTTGTAAAGCTTAAAAAACATACTTGCCAAACATAATTTTAAATACGAAAAAAAAAAAAAAAATAGTAGGAAAAAATGACTGGCTCAGGGCAATTACTCCGACAAAGGAAGCTGTTTGTTTCCTACTTCCTTCCCTCGTCCCTCCCTTCCTCCCTTTCTTATCCTGTGTTAATCTGGAGGAGACAAAGATCTTTTTATTTAATTGTATTTATTTGCCGTATAACATGTTGTTAACCCTTTCATGCATGAATTATGATAGGCTACTTCAGGATTTTTTTCCAAAGTGTTTTTATTACTCTTTAGGCATGAAAAAAATATATTCATCTTATTTTTTTTCAAACATGCATTCTTCAAGGAGTTGGTGACATGTCCACTAGGGTGGACAACGTGCATTTGAACAATGAATGAAATATGTGTTTGAGGAAACAAATGTTAAAAAGGAAATACTGAAAACACTATAAAACATGTTTTTGTATGCTCCCTAACACTGTGTTCATATATTTGAACACATTTCAGAACTTTTCAATGTATTGCAAAAACATCTGACCAGAAACAAATGAACGTCTTTGAGGCACAGATAGAACAATCTAAATAACTCCAACAATAACCATGAAAATTCCTACGACTAATTATCAGACTACTACTATGGCAAACATTCTTTCAAATGTACTTAATTACATCAGTGCAATGTATTTAGCAGAAAATAGGTTGCCTGAATAAGTGGAACGGTGCAAAAGAAATGGTCATCTTGTGATTCTTTTGCTATAAGTCATCACATAGGCGCATGACAACATCCGCAGCCATTCCCAACCCACTGGTTACACCAGGCCCAGCCAAACCCTGACACACTTCAAATCTCTGCATGTATCCAGAGCTTCCTGCTCTAACCCACACTTTCATACCCCAGGGTTTGGGTTTCTTTGGGATGTACTGCTTCAGAGGGAGGCGTCCAGGAGGCATCCTGAGCAGATGCCTGAGCCACCTCAGCTGGCTCCTCTCGATTTGTAGGAGCAGTGGCTCTACTCCGAGCTCCTCCCGTGTGACTGAGCTCCTCACCCTATCTCTAAGGGGGCGCCCAGCCACTCTGCAGAGGAAACCCATTTTGACCCATTTCATCTATCAGCTCCTCAGGAAATAGATGCATGAAGAAATCTATTGGTTCTGTTACCTCAATATTCACCTTCCACTCTCCTGAAAAAGGAGGCAAATCTCCCTCAAACTCATTATCTTTGGTTTTCCAGACATGTCTGCTTTTTTTTGTGTTCTTGAGCTCTGTCATGTAGGACATTCTGAGCACCCTCAGCTTCTTCCTCAGCCTGAACTTCCTCAGCATCCTCTGCTCCTCCCACATCCTCAACTTCACTCTCACTACTGCTGCCAATTTCCAATTCTCTTTTCTCTGGTAGCCCTTCATCATCACTGCCACTAACATCATCTTCACTTGAGTCTGATGGCATTTGCTGGACTATCCTGTAGGTTTTGCTATCATGAGCTGTACCTGACTTCTACAAAAAACACAAGGACAAAGATAATTACTCTCATGCTAGAACTAATATCGACAAAATATTGCTATAATATAAATTCAATTGATTTTCAGCCAAAATATTACTGCAAATGGTGAATTTAAAAAAAGAAAAAGAAAAAAACAATCACAGCAATACTATGAATATGTAGTCTAAAAATAGCTGGCGATGCAGGATGTCCAATTGAGTGGACACATGATTAATCACGATTTACTCAAATCACAAAATCAAAACTTAGATATTTTAACAATTACATTGTTCCTTAGTTGTTGCTTGATGTCCTCATATTTTTTTTACCTGCAAAGGTCTCCTAGAATACAAGGATTTCACAGAAATTCCTCCCCTGCAAGGCACATGTGCTCTTCTGTCGGCCATCTTGTTTTAGAGATTTTTTTTTTACTCTTGCAAAAGTTCACCAGTGGGTGGCAGTGTATTGTGTGACACATAAGAGTCCACTGTAGTGACTGATGTGCAACTGTGATATTCAGACTCACTTATATAGGAGAAAACAACAATCGAATAGCTGTCCACTGTAGTGACCACTATGCATGAAAGGGTTAATCTCCACTTCATCCCTACTACTTTAACTGTAAATAAAACCATGGAGCACACTCATTTTTACTCCACAGCGATCGCACAGGACACATGTGGAGACGTGTTTGCTTTAACACCCTAACTCCCTCCTCAATTATGCTGCTATACCCTTTTTTTTCCCATAACCCCTTCCTTCCACCCCACCCTTACCTCCTTTCCCCCGTCTCCTTGCCCACCTCCTACCTCGCCCGGGGGGGGTCTCTCTGGCTGGTTCGAAGACGCCCCACGCCGAGCCGTGAGACACTGCCCCGGGTTAAACGACTCTTGGAGGAGGAGGAGGAGGAAGAGAGGGAGGGAACGGAGGGATAGGGGAATTCTACTGGGATCAGACCTAGTTTTTGACAGGTCAGTAGGCTAACGCGACCCATCCAGTTTGATAAATAGCAGAAGCCAAGTGCCCACAGTACACCATATGTTCATAAGAGGAGGCATTGGAGTGTTTAGGGGTAGAATGGAGGCTGGGGCATGCGTCATATCTGGCAGTTATGTATTTATGTGTGTGTTTGTGTAGTAAACTGCTGCTATGTTACCGTCTATACATAGCAGACGCTTGGGTTCCCACGCTATAAATGCTGATGTCATGGAGATGAGAAAAGAATACAAATAACTTTACGTAAGGAGGCGGAAAAAACATTTTGATGATTATTCAGCGCATTTAAAACAACTTCAGCTGCCCAAAGTACTTCACATAAAAAGTCAATGAAGATAACATGATACATAGGCAAATAACAATAAAACACCAAGATATCCTGTGTAGCTAGTGTTAAATGCCAGGGAGAAAAGGTGGGTTTTCAGGCTAGTCTTAAACTGCGTTAAAACTGAGAGGATTTGACAGGCAGAGGGCGCTGTTCCATAGTCTGGAAGCTGCCACAGAATAAATAGAAAGAGGATTTAATGGTCACTGTTGTATGTATAATGTCATATCTCCATGGAAACAAGCAGGTGACAGCCGGCCGACACTAGAAAAGTTACTACCTCAGGTTAAAAAAAAGGCTTGCACTTACTCTTTATATGGTAGTGTTTCCAGGTTAGCAGTCTAATACTTCCCTCACCCCAGTGTTTCCTCAGGTCAGCAGTCTAAGCCAGGGACACAGTCCCTCAGACTTCCCTCACCCCAGACACCTCCTCCAGCTCCTGCCGGTGGGACCCCGAGGACGTTCTCAGGCCCCCTCCGAGAGGACCGCAGTCCCTTCAGCATGTCCTCAGCTGGACTTCCCAGCTGGACCCTCCTCCTCCCCACTGGGACCACCTCAGCTGGACCCCCTCAGCTGGACCACCTCAGCTGGACCCCCTCAGCTGGACCCCCTCAGCTGGACCCCCTCAGCTGGACCCCCTCAGCTGGACCCCCTCAGCTGGACCCCCTCAGCTGGACCCCCTCAGCTGGCTCGGGCCATTTCGTAGATAATGAAAATGGCAAAATAAAAAAGTAAAAACACCGAAATAGAATTGTCTGTTTTTGCAAATGAACTCTTCCAAAGAACAAAATCATGTTCACCACGGGAAATAAAAAGTTAACCAAAAAAGTAAAGTCGTGTGTGGTAGTTCTGCAGTAGACTTGCTCAATGAAAAATATATGACCAGTACTAAGATAAAACTCTGTCATAGCATGCAACAA
Source organism: Periophthalmus modestus (assembly GCA_019594935.1). NCBI lineage: Eukaryota > Metazoa > Chordata > Actinopteri > Gobiiformes > Gobiidae > Periophthalmus > Periophthalmus modestus. Next base: position 6,824,075 of record JAIEZT010000021.1, read on the forward strand.
TTGAATTATTCATTTGTGTCTTTGTCACACTATTATTAATGGATCTTTACCTGTACTAGTCCACCGCAGCAGCAGAATCATCACCTTCCTCAACCTCTCCATCTCCTCTTCAACATGTCAAGACACACATTTTCCAGTAAAGTTGTTTCAAATCCACATTGCATTAGAATAAAATTGGTCAATGATGTATTTCTAATCTGTTTTTTTCTTTGTTTTTATTTTTTGTTAGCTAGTCTTGGACAACAAATGGAAAATGTCTTTTTGCTCGCACCAGGAACACATTCCCTCGCACACATACACCTATGCTTCTGTATTATGTATTTTTAATATTATTAATACCCAGCATGGGCGACCTACTACATGCAACGCTAACCGCTACAGCTCCAGCTCACAACTCTTCTCTATCGTCCAATGTACACAAGCCTAAATCCTATAATCTCTTCGGAGTTTGCACAGTAGACTGGCTGAGGGCAATTACTCCGACAAAGGAAGCTGTTTCTTTCCTACTTCCTTCCCTCCTTCCCTCCCTCCTTCTCTTTCTTGTCCTGTATTAATCCGGTGAACTTCCCTAAAGATCATTCAGCCATTTTAACGTCTTTCTCCAAGTCCGGTATGGCACAACAAAAGGAGGAGACAAAGAAGATTGGTTTCGGAGTAAAACGGCTGCTGTCGAGAATTCCCAGCGTTCCCGCCGTTCTTTGTTCCACCTGACCCCCCCCTCCCTTCCTCTGCCTCCCTCTCCGCAGACAGGGGCCTTATCTGCTCACAGTGGGATCCTCACAGGTGCTGAGTGACGGGAGACAGGGGGAGGAGGACGGGGGAGAGGCTGACTGGGGCAGAGTTTGTTTGCCGAAGCAGGTGTGGGATTTCTGGAATGACTTTGTTTCATCTTTAATGTTTCATTAGTTTATTTAATAAGGACACTGTATAAACACACGTGTGCAACAGTTATCTGCCAGGTCTGGGTCCACACTGGTCAATTCCAAACTCAATAAAAGTCACATGTAACATTTTGTATTGACCAACTGTGTTTGGTGGTTTGTTTCCTTTATTGCGACTGTGGGAGGAAACTTTTGAGCAAATGATATGGGGCCCACTCCAGGTGCCCCACTCAGAGGGGCTGAGGCAGAATATTGGGCATAAATAACCATTTGTTTCATTTTATTTGAAATATTGCACCAATCTTTAATAAAATAGAGTAAACAGACATAAATCTTATAATAAGGCTCTGGTTTCCCCCACCACTAAAAATATAGGCTAATTGTAATTTTTCTTCTTTTTATAACAGTGTTTTATTTTATTAAGACCAATAGTGTAAAAAACTGTTGCTTATTCAGCTGTAGGACTTCACTTCTGTCTTTGTTTTTTTTTTTTGTTTTTTTTTTTACATTATTTGTCTTATTAGAAACACTAGTATAACACTAGTACACGAGACTTCCCTCAGGGGCTCCCCTGAAAAAGCCAATTTATCTGAATCTAAATGGGACTTTCTTGATTAAATAAACATTTTCAATAAACAGATAATGCAGCAGATCATTTTATTCACTCTTTTCTTGTGATCATATGAGCCACAACAACCTAAAGCATGTTTGGAAATATATCAACAAAATACAACTAATTATTAAAATGCACAACTGAGAACCTCCATGCTAAGTGTCTTTTTTATTATGTATTTTTCCTCTATCACAAATATACAACTTTCTTTATAGATATTTTCAAACTTTTACTGCAGACAAAGGTCTGGCTATATTCCCTTGTACCTTATTGTACTATGGTACTTTGACTTTGTTTGTACATCAATATTTCATACCAGATTAAAGAAACTCGGGCTTATGATCCAGACTTGTTCTCGTCTGTCGGACCACGAGTCCTCTGTGTGCTGTGAGTAAAACCTGTCTCTCCGCGTGGTCCCGCGTAACCTTGGCGTGTGGCAGCCATCGTCAAACAAACAATTTATCATCCGTGCTCCGCTGGCCCCCCAATCACATCCCCATTAATGTTTAAAACAGAAACAAAACAAAAATCAAATTAGACTCACTTAGTCTATGGATCGTACGCTTTAGGGGCATTTATGCTACCAGGTCAATTAAAGACGCGATCAATAAGACAATAATGAAACAAGAATAAACTTTGGCACAGAGGGGGAGGAGGAGAGGGGAGGAGGGGGACAGCGACGCTAGGCTAATGCTAATGATGAACGCAGCTCGTGGTGACTAGAAGCTTGAACGATCGTCTACCAGGTTGGATAAGGTCAATACTGTTCTGTAGAGTCACAGCAGGTGGTCGACCCTCAACCTGAAAAGTCACACAGGCTACAAAGCTCATGTTGTGTCAAAGTCATTCTAGCCATTTTATTAGAACGTATTTGAACTGCTTCTGAATTATATTGAATTGGCTACATAGATTTTTGGTCAAGGAACAGGAATTCACAATACTATGGTTTAGAGAAACATTCTATAATCGTTTTGTTGTTGGTCGATTTTATTTTATTTTATTTTTTTATTTTTTTGCTAAAAAGGCTTTGGCTTTAAAAAAATAAATAAATAAATAAATAAAAAGAATTTCTAGTTTTACTTCTTTATGCTTTATTTTCATTTTTTGTTGTTTTTATTACACTGAAAAACAGAAAACCTTCCATCCTTACTGAGAGTGGGCTTGCATCTCCACAAACCTGACTCTTAGAGAAGTATCTCCTCCTGCTTGTTTCTATGGATATGTTGATGCATTTTCTATAATACTATAATCTTCCAGAGGATTCATGGAGAATGTTCCAAAGTATGTTTTTGACTTTCTTTCTCAATTGAATCCTGCATTTTGACACGCCACCTCCAGAAAGTTTCATGATGTTACTTTAATTTATGTCAGCCTTTAGCTTTAGGACAAATACACCAACTTAAAGTTATATAAAAACACATAAAACCCTAAACTTGCTCATTATCTGTTTCTAAATTCTGTTCTGTTTCTGAATTCCCAGTTATAATATATATTTAACATACTTTCTCTTTCACGAGTCTCCAATGAAGCCGTTTGTGAAGCTCTGAAACCCAAACACAACCTGCAACGTGAAGTCCTTGAACTCCTCGTCCAGATTTGTATAATTAACAGCACTTTGATTCTCTACGGGTGCCCGGGGAGTCCATTTTATGAATCCTGTTTTCTTGTACTTCCATTGAATGCAATTACCTTGACGAGGCGCAGTTATGTATAATGAATGAAAGGGCTTGCAACTGTATAATTATGTGCAGGTGAAAACATGTTATTGAACTGCTCATGGAGGTAGTATCTTTAATAAAGCATGACTTCTGAGACGACTTGTCACTGCAGTTAATGTCAAATATGTTTTTATAGGAAAATGTAAGCTTGAGAATCGGCAACTCAATAAAAATTAGTAATAAAGCAACTTGGATTGAAGTAAAACTTTCGATAAGATTTATTATTTTTTTTGTCTGTTTTCAAAATCACTTTCCAACCAGATGGATTCTTTACGTTAATTGGCAGCTATTTTGCGTCTTCGGCCTCTATGTTCCATCGATCATGCAAGAACACAATTATATGTTCAACCAAGCTGGGTAAAGTGTCTTGCTCAATGACATTTTGATCTGGCTGGATGTGATTTGAACTACCAACTTTCTACCTCTACTTTCAAACAGCTGATCAGTATTTCCCTGAAGACTTGGTTTGGTCTAGTCTTGGTTTAGTTATAGTCTATTCCAGGTCTTAAAGTGCCACTATCAGGCCTTTCTGGTGAGGGGCATGCTTCCTGCTTGTTTCCATGGAGATGTTCCACAGTATAACATTAAACATATCTATCTCTATGAAGACTAACACGTGACACCACCATGTCAAGTTACAGTTCAGAAGTTTTTAAAGCTATATTTGAGAACTAAAAGCACCTGTGACTGAATAAATTTAAGACAGAAAGAAGAGATAAAGAAGGAGCTGAGTCGAAAGGCAAACCTCTCGATTTATCAGTCAATCTGCTTTCCTACCCTCACCTATGGTCATGAGCTCTGGGTAATGACCGAAAGAACAAGTCCGTGGATACAAGTGGCTGAAATGGGTTTCGTCTGTTGGGTGGCCGGGCGCTCCCTTAGGTATAGAGTGAGGAGCTCAGTCACACGGGAAGAGCTCGGAGTAGAGCTGTTGCTCCTACACGTCGAGAGGAGCCAGCTGAGGTGGCTCAGGTATCTGCTCAGGATGCCTCCTGGACACCTACCTAGGAAGGTCCCAGGACAAGCTGGGGGGGGCTATGTTTCTCGGCTGGCCTGGGAACACCATAGGGTGAGGAAAATCTGGGAGTCCCTGCTCAGACTGCTGCCCCCACAACCCGGCCCTGGATAAGCAGAAAAAAATGGATAGATGGATGGAAGACAGACAGAAGACAGGATTAATGCCCTATCGTGGAACATTCCAGGCATCTCCATGGGGACAAACAAGGGGCCCCCACTAGAAAAGTTATACGATGTTAGAGATTTTTCAATGCAAAAGTAAAATTTGTCCCAGTATAGTTATATTGTTATAGCTCTTGGTCAAAATGAAATGAGACCACTGTGTCCTGTCCGCATCCCACTGGAAAATGTTTCATCGTCCGAGAACTATGAAGTGTGCTGTTAATCAAGGAACCACTCACCCATTCACACACATTCATACAACAATATACACAGAGAAGAAGAAGAGAATACACCGACAGCATTCATCTGTGAGAGCTGGAATCGCACCACCAACCTGCAGATCAGTGGACGAACACTCTACCAGCTGAGCTACAGTTAATATACTCACTGCACTGAATAATTAGAATGCTAGAATCACCTAGGAAGTGAGGAATACCTTTGGATACTGTTTTTTTTCCAGTTTTTAAGGCAGTAAAGATTTGGTACAGTGCCTTTTAACACAAATTGTCCTCCAGCTAGGTTGTAACCGTGCATTTATCTTGAAATTGTAGGAATATTTAACCCCACTGCTATACCAGGCAAATTCAATGAAGAGAACTATTCCCAACACAGGAACAGCAAAGTCCACTCTCCCTCAGCCCAACTCCAGAAACTTGAAAGAACGTGTCCTTTGGCGATGGTGCGTTAGCCGTACAGCGCGCACAAATCGATAGCAGCCTCTGTATTGTTTTCATGTGTAACGGGGAATATATATTGGCATGTGTCCAGACCCGCGCCTTTTATTGTTCGGTGAACCCGGAGTGATTTAAAGGGGAAGCGTGCGGTACGGCTTGGGGCGACTCCTATACTGCAGCAGCTGTAGGTGCAGATGTACGCTGACAGAAATCAATACTGATTATTAAAGTGGGAACACCATCTCCAGCACCCATTAATCTTCATTGGGCCGTGTTTACAGAGGCTGTGGTGGGCCGGCAGACGCACAGGGCGAGCGGGGCCATTATCTCTCCCCCGGGACAGCCAAACAAAACATGGCCGACGTTAAAGATACACAGTGTCACTGAGAGGAGGAGAGGAGCGATCCGCAGACTTCAAATGTACCAGCGGCAGTGAACTCAATGGATATGTGAGGCTAGATATAAGAGTTTTAGACTGGTTCTAAAAGCCCCGCTCTCCCTGTGTGTCAGCCGGCCTAAGTTACAACTTCACTGGCTTTTACAAGTACTGCCACTGCTAAACCAGGACTTACACAGGTCTAAAACAGACTAAATGAGGTCAAAGGGTGCATTCACTAGAGCTGTTGGACTTAGTTGTTTAATATTAATGCAGTGGATTTATATAGCGCTTTTCAAGACACCCAAAAGTCTTCACAGTGCGTTATTCAGTCATTCCACACTCGGTGGTAAGACTGACAAGAACGAGGCTGTTAATTTCCCGCCACCACCAATCACTCCCACACACACCGCTTACATACCCGGCAAGGTGGGTGAAGTGTCTTGCCTAAGGACACAACAGCAGAAAGACAGAAGGGACTAATGAGTTCACATTTCCTTCGTACTTTTCCTAGTGCCTAGACTTGTAAGCGCAGTTTGGGTCAGATATACGTACAGTCAGATCATGCAGATACTGACACATTTTTAGCTTTTGCCACTTTCACACCATTTCCCTTTTAATCAACCATTTGATCGGCCGAGCATGTCTTCACTCGACCGAAGAATTTCTTTACTGAACTGGCATTGACACTTGTCCTGATATGGTCCCAATTTGTCCAGATTTATATGTGTAGCACTCCAAATTGAATTCTACACATCAATCTCACCAGTCTGGGATGGCTCTCACTGAAAGCGATCAGGACCTATCGGGACCTTCAAACTAATGCTCCAAACTGTCGAAGCTTCACAACAGTAGAGCGAGGCGAGCTAAATCCAGTTCACAAAAAAAGCACAGACAAAGCGCTTTCCATCCATCCATTCATTTTCTTCCTCTTATCCGGGGCCGGGTTACGAACACAGCAGTCTAAGCAGGGACTCCCAGACTTCCGTCACCCCAGACACGTCCTCCAGCTCCTCCGTTGGGACCCCAAGACGCTCCCAGGCCAGCCCAGAGACATAGTCGCTCCAGTGTGTCCTGGGTCTTTCCCAGGGCCTCCTCCCAGTGGGACATGCTTGAAACCTCCCTAGGGTTCCAGGCATGTTTGGGGCCGAAGGAGCAACTTGGGGCAATCCTCCCGTGGACCCACCACCTACAGGAGGATCCGTAAGGGGCCAGTGCATAGAGATCTGGGCGGCAGTCGAAGGCGGTGGCCTCGACGACCGAATCTCTGGGAATGGAGGCTGGCTGTGGGGACAAAGCGCTTCCTTGTGCACATTTTTTGGTTTGCTTGGGCTTCCACCAAAATCGCAGTGTTGCTCTGTGATTGGTCCAGACTGTGACGCACTGGCTCTATCAAACCAGCAGGAGTCCACACTTTATCCTTATCTTGTCTAGGGCTGTACCTGGTCTAAATCAGGTCTATCAGTAGCCTAAACCCAGTCTATAAAACAAAAGTATTGTTCTTATGAAACAAATTGAACAAAAAAATAATGAAACCAGGCAATAGACTGGACAAAAGACAAAAACGAAATGTTCTTTTTCACATCATTAACAATTCATGAAACCCCAGCTCCCCAAACATACATTCACTCTCTACATGAAGACCATCTACCATCTCTACAACATCTGCGGTCCCTCCACTCTCGCAGCCAAGTCCAGGGAGAGGCTGCGAGCGTTCAAAGTTAAACCCGATCTCTGCTTATATTTGGGCCTTCGAATTCCTCACTGGGAATCACACAAAAGAGAAATAAATAGATGCGAGTTCATGTGGAGTTGAAACTGTCAGAAAAAAATACACACAGATGCTGCGTACAGGCGAAGTCACCACTGCAGTAACTGTACCAGGGAGAGGGAGTTACCATGAAATGAATCCTAATATCGAATTAACTTGTAGATGGAAATCGTGGAATACCTGCCAGTGAGAGAACTAAATATATGGATGCTGCCAGTTCCCAAACATGTACCAAAGCCAAACAATGAACTAGTGGGGAATCGTTGATACTACCCTGAGATCATCTTTATTGCCACCTTCACCGTCGTCTTTGTTTGGAATGTTCCACAGTATGATTTCACTTATCTGTTTAATCTATTACATGTGTTTTTGTCACTATAAAAACATGCAGTCTTGACTCCATGTATGTAAAAAGGTCTCAAGCATTGACTGTATATTGAAATGGATACAGTTAACCTCCCAGCCACCGCTTTCCAAGTAGGAAGTGATCGTGGGCACGGTCTTGTCTCCATCGACTCCAATTCACTTTACATTGAGAAACCGTCGCCCATCTCTCCATAACTGCTGCGGTGAGCCTTGTCATTTTGGTCTTAAAATGTTTGTATTGACCCACTCTTTATGATCCTGGTATTTTTATTTCGCTATTGTGTCCATAAATCAAGATATGAACATAATATCAGACAAATCAGGCGCCTTTGGTCCCCGAGGTCACTCCCGCTAGTGCTAGCAACAGGTTTCGAAATATGGAACTGGGTCCAAATTCGCTCCAACTGTTAGCCTCAATGAGCTTCATTTAGAGCTGAAAACTATGGGTGACGTCACACTCATTTAGTCCACTTCTTCAAACAGTCTATGGTCTCAAGCCACACTCTGGAACCTTCCAACACTATAACATCTCCATGGAGACAAGCAGTTGCAGAGTGCACTCGTTACTAAGGAAAACAACTGAACACAGTTTAAATGTTGGTATGGATTTACATTTGAGATGCATCAAGGCTCGGTGAAGCATTTTCCCACAAACCAGGTAGTTGTTAGTTTAAACCTCAACCAAGGCCATTCCGTTGAGGTGTCCCTTCTCATTTGCCTGGGATCCCGAATACACACTTCTCCAATACTTTATGAAGATGTGAGTCTGGTCACTGGTCTGTTTATGAGGAAAAATATCACATGAAACTGAAAAACATTGTCGATTTCTGTAGAATCAATGAGTGAAGCAATAAACTCTGTAAATCTGAGCTGAGAGACAACGAAGTTTGTCCAAAACGATGGGTGACATAACAGTCTGGTCATCAGTCCCTCCGTCATGTCTCGAGCCACAACCAAACACAACCATCCAATCAGATTTTGTTTTTGGTTTTTTTTTTTTTTTTGCATATGAAACAAAGACCTTCATATATCTCTGTTTAAAAAATACAGAGAGATATCATTCTTGACTTGTCAGGCACCCAGCTTTGTGCAAACTCCAGTCAAAATATATGTGACCACAGAATGGATACCGCCTACTGTAAGAGTATAAAGAGTGCCATAGTGCAAACTTTAAATTCACATTCTTTCATACACCATCTCTGCTTTGTATGATTTTTTTATCCTATCTCACCTTTACTCTCTCCTCCCATTGGCACATACTGCAATAATTAAGTGTGCAGTCTGGTGATGGGGCAGGAGAACCGGCCTGTGACACCCGCGTTCGGGGAGCTGATCTTGGGGAGGTTGGATTGGAAAAAAAAAGGGGGGGGGGTTCTGGAGGTTAGCATCTGTTGCGGTCCCAGACGAAGCACCCAGGCCCTTCAACCCGCTCCAGAAATGTTAATGACATTCTCCCCATGCATATCTAACGCACATCTGCCCAACATGCTCCAACTCCCTGCGCAACACATGCTAATGTTAGCTCTAGCCTAGCGTCGCACTGCTGTTTTATCTCAGGTCCCCCTTTCTTTGCCTGGTTTAAAATGTAAATAAAATCCATATTGGTAGTTTTTAGTGACTTCATACACAATGCCCACATTAGCAAACACAGCAAGACAATGTTAAAGACAGTCTAAAACAAAATACTACATGGATTTTAACTACTTTTGATGTTTAAACTAAAAAAAATTGTGGAAGCTGTGATCAGTAGCGTTCTTGGTCCTGTTAAGGTGTTTGATTATCTACAAAATGGGTGAGTGTGACTAACCGAAAGACTGTTGGCCAATGCTAGCTTGCTTGTGTAGTGTTATTTAGCGCAGGGGTGTCAAACTCAAATTCACAGAGGGCCAAAATTAAAAGCTGGGGCTAAATCGCAGGGCAAATTAATTATTTATTGAAACATTTTAACAACATCTGCATGTTTTTCAGAAGGGTGGATTCAATTTGTGTGAGGCAACAGGTAGCAGATGCTAATGACAACAGAAGTGGTAGGGGCAAAGCATTCAGGGATTCGTAGTATTAGCGGTGCACGTGCTATAGTTTTTTTTTTTTTTTTATAGTTTTATTTTTTGACAGTACCAATACTGTTTTTTTCTGGTCAGATTGTGCTAAAACAAAGCTCAGATTTAGGTCTAATTTGAGTAACACAGCTTCAGACAGAGCAGTGCCCAAGTTAGCTTTTCTATGTTTGGCTAATCCATTTGTTAATCATGCCTAATTGAACTTTAGGAGATATACAGTAGCCCTATACTCCTATACCAGTAATAAGAGAAACATATAGTGTACAAAACTGCACAGTAAGGCTTTTATGCGTGTTTAAATTTGATGGTGGGAAATCATAGCACCCATTATTTTTTCAATTTCCATGGACAAACTCTGGGTATGTAAAGGAGGTACACTGACTGTACAGGAGCAGATCTATTTAAACAATGTCTTGAGTGTGATGCGAGAAACAATTAACCCCTTGTTTGTGCGTTGGTATGGTATTAATTAGAACCCAACATAAACTATTTCCTGTGTTTCTCACATATGTTTTTCATCAATGGAAGGACCTGACAAAAGCCCATTCATTCACAGTGCTCTCTGGTTGCTGGTTGTATCCCCGACACTTGCTAAACAGCTCTGCTTTCTCAGTCAGTGAGGTCTCAGGCGGTCATGGGACTCAAGGATTAAAACCTGATTCTATGAGAAATGATGTAGTAGTAAAGTGTGTGTGCAGTTGAGTCTACATAATACTATATCAGATTTCAGTGCAGTAGTTACCTATAGATAAATTGTTATTCCTGGAAAAAATGTATTCATATCATTGAGAACCAAAAGTTGGACTTATATTTAAAGGTATGCTATGTCATTTTTCTGATAAAGGGTCTGTCTGTCTGTTGCTTGTCTCCATGGAGATGTTATTGCTTTGCCTGTAATGCTCCACAGTATGGCATTAAACCTCTGCTTTGCACATATTCAATTCAGACTAGTGTTTGCAGTGGTCCAAAATTGAAAATACTGAAAAAAATTTATTTATATAATGTGTGGGCCCGCCTCATTATAAACATGAAACTCATTTATTTGGTAGAATTAACTGAGCAGGGTAAGTAAATATATCCCAGAATAGGGATAGAAAAAACTCAACAGTAACTCAAAAAGTTTAGTCAAATAACCCAAAACTGCTGGGTGAGAATAACCCAGAGTTGCGTTGGTCCAATAGTGACCTAGCACTAGACCAAGTCAGATCTCTGGAAGGGTGATGTAAATGAAAGTCAAAAGCCATATAAATTGCATTTGTCAGAAAACTTTCTAATAGAAATATCAAACTTGTTCATTTTGTATTTTTAAGCTTCTTTGTTCTGCTTTGTCACTTTATGTATTTGTTTTATTGAATATCATTACATCACTAATTACCCCAATAAGTGTAGATGTTCTCCGTCTGATTGAATATTTCGTTGTAGTTTTTTTTTTTTTTACAAAGCTATGGAAATTTGTTTAACACTGCAGGTTCGCCTCGGGACACTGGCCAGTACACCTCCAAATAATAAGACTACACTGGCCGTGGTAGCAGTGGTGATGTTCTCATGAGTAACCACAGAGCAGAGCCTGGGAAATATCTGCTGATCTGGAGGTCATGTGTCTGACAGAGGATTAACCTGGTCTGCACAAGGTCTTCAGAGGAGCTGTGAAAAACTACCACAACTGTCCCTCCAGATAACACATGGTGGCAAGAACAACTTTGAAAGCATAAAAGATAAGTCTTTTCCACCACTGGGGAAAAATAATTTGAAACCAAACTTTAGCTCAGTTTAGGGGCGACTGCTTTATTGAGTAACATTATATATCTCTTGAATCTTCTTGTATTATTCAAAATGTATAACTTTTTACAGATTTACAGAGTTTAGAGCTTTACTTGTTGATTTAGCTGTTGATCTCAGTCCTCTGTCTTCTTTTTCCTACTTGTAAAACAGAACTTTTGCTTTGACACAAACCAAACATGTGTTTCTGTGACCGGTTAATCCGCCTGTTATTCCCGACTACAGGAAATCAGGGAGACAGTATACACGTCTAGACCATACAGCTATGTATAGGAAAAGTGTTTGGTCTTGGTCTTTTAACCTTTTCGATCTTGGAACCTGGCTTTTTCTGTACAAAGTAACCTCAGAGCCCAATCTCACGACAAATGTGCTATATTGTGCGACTCTTAAGAGGGTTCTCGCGGCCGTACTTTAGACCCCAGGCCCTATGGTTATGAATCACTTCTTGATTACAACTCTGGCCAACTAGCTTTTGTATGACATGGTGTGATAAAGAGATTTTACCAGGCAAACGTTTGAAATAATTCTTATTTACAATGTTGGCCTAAGCCTTTTCCAGTCTGCCACTGGAGAGTTTGGATGGGTTGGCTTTGAAATGCATTGTACAAAATACACTGCCAAAAAAAACGGTCATATACTCTAATATTTCATTGCATCGCCTTTAGCTTTGATTACAGCACATTCGCTGTTGGCATTTCGATGAAGCTTCTGCAATGTCACGAGATTTATTTCCATCCGGCATTCATTTTTCACCAAGATCTTGCATTGATGATGGTCGAGTCTGACGCTGCACAAAGCTTCTCCAGCACATCCCAAAGATTCTCAATGGGGTTAAGGTCTGGACTCTGCAGTGGCTGATCCATGTGCTCACTGAATTTGAGCCCGATGAATCCTGGCATCATCTGGGAATATGCTCGTGCCATCAGGGAAGAAAAAATCATTGATGGAATAACCTGGTCATTCAGTATATTCAGGTAGTCACCGACCTCATTCTTTGAGCACAGACTGTCACTGAACCTCGACCCGACCAACTGGAGGAGGCTCGGACCTATTTGCTTTGTTAAATCCAGGTGGCAACTTTTTTTTTTGGCCTCCTTCATTTATTTGGTAGAATTAACCCAGCTGAGTAATTAAATATACCCCAGAATTGGGTAGAAAAAACAACCCAAAAAGCTGGGTTCAAATAATAACCCAAACTGCTGGGTGAGAATAACCCAGAGTTAAAATCATATTCAGTGATTTGGCTTTAAATGCACTCTCTGCAAATCATTTATATTTCAACTCACAACTTTGGATCTTTAAATATTTTTGTCTTCCATCGCACTGTTTTGGAAGCCCTGTCACCCCATCCGCAGTGCACCACATTCCCATTCCCGCTGTTATGTCCGCTTTTTTCCTCTCCGTGTTCCACTCCGCATGAGCTGCTCGTCGACAGCCTCGGACGCCAATCAAACTCTCCCCACCGGCCCCTCGCTCCGCAGCAGCCCTGTGGCCCCGGACCCCTGAGGCAGAGAGGGGCCGGCCCGGGTCAGCCTGCTCCATGTTCTCATTCACACCAAACCCTCGCCGCTGTTCTTTTCTCATTACCCACAAGCTCCGGGAGCGCGCTAGCTAACCCTGCGGACAACAGCTAGCTCCGGCAAAGGTCAAAGGGCAGGGGATTACTGATGGTAGGTTTGTTTTTCCGGTCTTCTTTACAGCTCACTTGAAGGATTGTGGTTTTGGTTAAGGGGTAGATTCGGAATGGTAAATGACGCCCCAAAACAATTGCGGAATTGTTTAAAAGTCTTATGTTTGGAAGAGTTCTCTTGTCCAAAGCAAAAAGATTGGAGTTCAAATCTAGGACAGTCAATACAGCAATAACAACTTCAAAGCTAATATTGGCAAAATCAAATTTCAACCCATTGTTTACTTTATTTATGATATTTTCCTGAAGTTTTTGGGGCATGAACTCTCCCAACTGTCTGACAAAACCAAATAACAAAAAATAAAAAAAGATTGCATACATTTCTTCATAAGACAACAGTAGAATGTTTCACCACGTAACTTTTCTCGTATATGGTCAGTTTCCTGCTAGTGCCCAAGAAATGTCCCACAGTGAGGCATTTTACTTATCTATGTAATGTAGGCAGAGACGTGCACATCCAAAAACTGCTATAATTACGTGCTGGGTCCAAAAAACAAAGCTACATTTAACTGATATCTCCATGGAGACAAGCAGGTGGCACGACTAGATCAAGTCAGACCTTTGGAAAGGTAATGTTAATGGACGTTAAAAGTCCCCCCCTGTATCTTTACTTGGAGGTCGGCCGTGGAGATGTTATTATTTTACTTCTAATGTTCCACTCTGGCATTAAACTATCTATTTTGATGAAGACAAGTAGGCAATGTCACAAAGTGATGTTGTAGGTCAGATCTGTGGAGAGGCGATCCTGCTCACAGCAAGAATACATGTTTTTCAAGATATTTTCAAGCAGTAGCAACGCCTGTATTTGAATAAGAACATTCCAGGCAAAGAAATGACATCTCCATGGAGACAATGAGGTGGCAGATCCTTTACCTCAAAGTTTGCAGAGTGCACTTTAAGGACAGCGCTCAAGCAGTTATTTTATTTATCATTTGAATTAATATTGTAACACATTTTTGTATATTTTTTGTATAGGCTAGCTATATAGTTTTGACACCAATCTGAAAAGTGTCTCTTGTATTTTGTGTCACATCACTACCAACAACAAACGCTCACTTTATCTGTTGCGTCAGCCTTGATAATGCTATCCTAAAAGCTATAAAATTTAATAAATGAAAACAAAACAAAAAATTAATATAAAATTGTTTATAATTAAATTAAAATAAATACAAATACATTAAATACAAATAAAATGATCTTTAATGAAATTCGCCCCACAAAAAAAAAAAAAAAAAAAAAAAAAAAAAAAAGAGAAAAAAAATCAAAACAAAAAAAACCCACTGTTGATAAGTGACGTACATAGAGAAAATGACAGTTGAGGTTTGAACTTGCAATCTTCCGGTTGATGGGCCTACACCCAACCCCCGTATCTGCTTGTCCATTTGTCCAGTCATTACATCAACTAGCACATGCACGTCTTGAATAACAGAAGGCTAGCAGAATACCCAGAACAACTATATTTGACCCGCTCTACCTCCTCCCATTGCCTCCCATGTAAATCCACTGATCGCTCGAGTTCAAATGGAGCGCGGTGCTTATTGTTGTGGAATAATGAGCCCATCTTGTTGTCACATGTAAGTACAGCCAACACGCCTTCCCGAGTCCATTCAGCTCACAGCTACAAGTCCAGATAATTATGTAGCCAAACAACAGATCGATACAAGCATTTATTTAGAATGGCTTTTAAAGTGGAGGTTCATTCATGCATTTTAGTGAACATGGACAACATGAACAAGGCCTAAGATGGACTCCCACACTCTCACACTTAGAGCATGCTTTACGATAAATTATTAAAAGTTGATATAAATTATTAAGCCTGTGTATTAAGGATTCAGTGAGAAAATCCACAGTGGGCCTGGGCTTGGATATTCTGTTTGTGTTGAAACGCTGGTAGATGAAAAGTGTTCAGATAGAAGTCAGATTGGATGCAAGCTTATTTTTATAGTAATATTTTGATGATTTAACTTTGACTGTATATCTGATATTATGGTAAATGGTCATATTTTTATGTATAGTGCGCTTCCACCTTCAAGGCACTCAAAGCGTTTTACATCGATGAACCACTCCCCCCCATTCACACACCGGTGTACGCAGACTCTGAGGGTGAGGAGGGCTAAGTGTCTTGCCCAAGGACACAACAACAATACTCATCTGTGGGAGCTGGAATTGCACCACCAACCTCTGGGTCAGTGGATGTCTACAACTGATGCTTATATCGAGAGGGAGATTCGAACCGGCAACCTTCGGATCAGCGGACAAACTCTACCAACTGAGCGACTGTCGCTTGTTTATGAGTGGGGATGGGTTAAATGCTAGAAAGTACCATAGTCAAAAGAAGCACTTGTCAATTTGTGTCATTTTGCTTATAGTAAATCTTAGGAAATTGAAGTAGTATCTGTAGCTTGTAGGCTGCTACTACTGCTACTGCTATAATTCCTCTAATGTTTATGTTTACCTCATTAAATACGGGACAGTGCACATAAATTAGCATGTGTTAGTACAGCATGTAAATGTGCCCGAGTTAGCCATGCATGGTAATTTTCATCCATAGTCCCATATTAGTACTATATTTGTACTATAATATACACATGCACATGCCAGAATACACACTTCTCGAATACTTTACAATGTGAGTCTGGTCAACGGTGAATCTCCCGAGTTGATTGCCAGGTGAATTAGCCAATCAGAGACACGCATGATCAGTCTGGATCAGAACAAATATGGCTGCTTACGAGGAAAAAAAAAAAGAGGCTGAAAAACATCGCAAATTTCTGAAGAAGCAATGGGCAAGCACTAAACTTTGAAAAAAAAAAAAAAAAAAAAAAGGGATTTTACTCAAAATGCTAGGCACAACCAATGCGCTCCTTCTTTTGAAATGCGTCGCTGAAATAAAAATAACCGATTGCACGATCATATTTGAGCCTGGCTGGAGACGCAACGCAGGAGGCGGTGACCAGACTGATATATCCCAGGCAAACTGCGATATTATATTAGTGTTATATAAAAATAGCACATGTGAGAAGAGTCTTAGTGACAAGGTCTCCCATCGTCGAGACCAGAGGTGACAGAGTCTTTTCAAGGGTCAAGACTATGGAACAGCGCCATCTGTCGGTCACATCCGCTCAGGCTTCGTCAAAGATTAAAACTAGACTGAAAACCCACCTCTTCTCCCTGGCATTTAATACTAGCTAGAAAAGATATCTTGGTGTTTTATTGTTTTATTGTTCTTTGCCTATGTGTTGTATCGTCTGTATATTTGTTTAAGCACTTTGAGCAGCTGAAGTTGTATATAAATGTGCTTTAGTAGTCAGAATCAAGGCATGTCTGATGATAATGACACGATAAACTAGTCAAATAAAGAATTTAAGTTCAGTTTGGAGGTCCTGTGTCGGCTCCATAGTTATTTTGGGGGTCCCGGCCTAAAAACTTTGTCAAGTTCGAGAAAACGATTTAAAACGCCTGATCGCTCCAACATTCATCCGACAGTGAATGAAACAAAACGCAACTCCAGATATGTTTTTGATGAAGACGAAACAACATTACAAAACAGTTACATGCTAAAACTAAGTCCTTGCATAAAAAAGCCCCTTTCACCTTCCAACTATTCGATTACGCACTTCGAAAACTACATCTTCTTTGTTTACCGCCTCAGACTGATTGAGATGACCCCAAACTCTGCAATATCTAATTACTCTCCTCCTCCTCTCCCTTCTATCTTCACTAAGGCGTGCGCGCTTCTCCTCTCCGTCGATAGATAAGTGTCTTCAGATGCCGCTCTGATAAATTAGCTGTAAACAAACCCGAAGAGCTGTCACTAGCGAGCCTCCTTCTATATTTACTGTCCGTGGGCGCCGATAATGATAGCTTGCGCGCTTGCTAGAAATACGGCTAAAGCGCAGCGTTATTCATATCGGAAATGTATCAGTGATTGCGGGTGGAGGTGCGAAGCGAGGGATGATTACGCTCGAAAAAAAAAAAAAGAGCAGACCGCATGTTGTAATTGGGTGTCATCGGGCTGTACTTATCGGGGTTAATAATCGTCACGGCGATGGGGAGTGGGAGAGTGTCAGAGGAATCTATCAGCATGTTTAATGGAGACAGTGAATGAAAAATGCATGGGATCGGCCGGATGAGAGGAGGCGGATGCGGAATGCATGTCGCAATGGGTCTTGTGGAAAAAGATGGATGGAATGGACTGGTCAGTGGGAGTTTGGTTTGGTATACTTTGAAACGACCTTCATGAAGAATACAATACATTTAAAACTTGATTTTGATGCTATGAAAAAGGCTGTGTAGTCTGATTATGATACTCCAAGGATAATTAAAAGAAGTATTTTTATGCAGTAGGATGGATTTTTCAATGTACTCAGTCATAAGAGCACTTTGAAGTATTTGGAAAAGGTTAAATGTTCTCCTATTTCTGCATTGTAGCGTTCTGTTGAAAGGAAACACGCTGAATTTCTTCTGGTTGTTCATTCTCTGAACACAAGGGCTACTGTAGGCCGTAACCCACGCCAAAACAAGAGCAGAACAGCAGCAGTCTCAACTCACTAGAGCCAGTCTCCCAAAACAGACCAGCAGCTGATGGGCAGGACCTTCACATCAACTTGTCGGCATAGCAACCAAGTGTCACATACAAAAGCAATGTCAATTTACTCTTCTAACCCCCAACAATAACTCACTCAAACGCATCACATTTATACATTGGCCAGACGAGTGCGCAAGAGCAAAAAAGACAACAGTCTGTGCTATTCTCATAGAGTGTATATGTAAATGGACATAGCTAACGTGCTAGTCGTGTTCATGGTGATCACGCTTTCGGTTCCAATTCACTTTTCATTGAAAAATTATCACTTTTCTCTGTAACTGTCGCAGTGAGTCTCGTCATTTTTGGTCTTAAAATGTTCGTATTTACCCTCTCTCCATGATCCTGGTGTTTGTATTTCACTATTTTGCCTGTAAATCAAGTTATGAACATTAATAACAGACAAATCATATGTGTTTTTTCTCTCTTGCTTCTACTAGCATTAGCAATAGCTTTGATTGACAGCGTTGCTAAGCGCCCGCTCCCTGCTAAACCAGTGAGTGGGAAGGGGTGTTACCTTCAACAGCCTTGCTCTGGATTGGCTCTTTGGTTGCTATGATACTTGTGGTTGGAATTGCAAAAATGGAACTCAGCTCCAAATTCATATAATTGCTAACCTCAATGAGCTTCATTTCACTTAGTCCACTTCTTCATACAGTCTATTGCTATTCCACGCCAAGATCAAAATGCCAGCCGTCAAGTTCGTAGGCAGGGACTTGTCAACCACTGCTGTATGGGTCAAATTTCCAAATAAAGTGTACCTGGAAACTGGCGATCCCTACAACGTTTGCCACATTAATACCAGTCTGTCTCAGGTTAGCAGAAATATCTCACTACAACGGAATGACATGACAGAAAACCACATTTTATCCTGACATTTCATTAGACCTATCACGTCACGGAGCACTCAAACCTAATTAATAAGGTTATGAATATGACCGACGTAATTTAACTGTGAGAACCAAATGGCCAAGACACAATGCATAATATATGGATTCTTCCAGTCAGAGGAAACCGCAGCGAATCAAAGGGTAATTGACTTTTCAAGGTGTAGAGTTAAGCTTGAAGACGCCAAATGAACGCGCCTGTGGATGTGGAGTTTCATTTCAAAGAGAGGTTAAGAATAGACTGAAATCCATACACCTTTCTGTTGTGTGGCTATAGGCTAACCATTTGATACACAAGCGCCAGTCTTTGAAAGGATGACGTATGTTTTGATTGCAGTCGACCATTTCATTCTCATAAACGTCTCGGGTGACTGAAATCGGGTCATGTGATCTGGATTTGTGGCCTGGGGACTTCTTTTTGGTTGATACCGAGTCCTTTATGCAGGTGTCATTAAGGGAAACGCCAATTGTCCGTTAGCGTAAACAGTTGCGTCTTAAGTTCCGTAGTCAATATCGAATGTGCGATGTCCCCATTGTGAGCGGGTTTATATCTCACAGGGCGGGTCACAGAAATAAAGACGAACAGTATTATTCACAGATAAATGTTTACAGCTCCAGGCCAAAGTTCTCAGTTGGTGGATGTTCCTTACGACGATTTGACATTTAATGGTGCACTACGTAATGTTTCTAGTACAGGGTCAACCAGCGGCTTGTGTTCATGGGGATGTTCTACAGATCCAGATTCTGTCATAGAATCTTCTGTGAGCTGAAGAAGACATTTTGTCCTTGTGTCTGCTGTACAGTTATAATCTATGACACCGGTGGATCATTAGCTTATATTTTGGACGTTATAAATTGCAATATTGATATAAACCGCTTAATAAAAAACAAATCTGCTGGCTTCCAGGTTCCAAATTGCTGTACCCAGTGAAGTATTAGAAGCCAATTCCTGCCTGCTCCTTTATGGTACATCGCCATAAACTTCATCACAACAAAGCACTGCTCTGCCTGCTGTAGATTAATTGAATTAATTAATTAACGACTGGATTTATATAGTGGCTTTCGAGACACCAAAAGCACTTCACAGAGCATTATTCATTAATTCTACAGTGGTTTGTGGTAAACTACTATTGTAGCTAGGGATGTACCAATACCAATATCAGTATACTAGTATCAGATATTGGTCCTGTACCAAGTGTCAGTACTTGTACAATACTCAATACTTGAGACCAATTACCATACCGAAATGAAGAAAAAATGTAAATGTAATTTAATGTAATTTGTAATTGTAAATGTAATTTTCAACATAATAATACATAAAAAAAACAGTACTTTCTTTATGTTACACTAACATCTTATACTTTTCTTATAAAGCTCAAAATGACACCAAAACTGTTCAGTAAAGTGCAAATGTTGTCCTGTCAATGTGATCCTGTCATATCGATACTTGCTCAAATAAGTATCTAGTTTAATACTAGTTTCAGTATCGATTAGTATCAGCTTTTTGATACTTTTGACAATCATAAAGGAACCATAGCTTCACACTACAAGGCTTTTGTGATGATATGTGAGGAAGACTGAAGACCAAAAATACATTGCATAAGTGCTGCACAGCCTTATGCCCGTTTAATGGAAGTAGAAATTAAAACATACATTAGTGAGTGAATATACCTTGATTGAACAATTGCACACATTTAGCTCAAGACTGATTATCAAGCTAACATTAGCATGATAAAAAGTGCCATTGTCCTCCGTCTCCACTTTGAGAACCGGCTAACCTCGGGCTAATGGCGAATACCTTTTAAGAGGCGCAAGAATTAGCATTTGTCTTTACACAGAGCGCCGATCAGATCACTCATACTAAGTAATCCACTTTACATGTTCCATCTAATAATTTTCGTCAGGTAATCAGCAATTTGCAATGGATTATCTTTTGAGAGTTACCCTCTCGACCCCGTTAAATCTATTATCATTCACCCCTGTGTAATTTCATATTAAACTGGGTGACAATTCATTAGGTGGGTGCCCGGTCCCTAAGTGCCCGACACGACGCAATTACAGCCAATAGTGAGGGGCCCTGACCTCCGGCGGGCCCTTGTCATCCAGAACAGTATTGCTAATGGAAGGAGAGGACTGAGGGGACAAGTTTGCACCCGCCCTGTCATGGTGGAGCAGAGCGATCTGACAGGTGACCACGAGTTCCTTGGAATAATTTGAGCATTACACGGACAGAACATTAGGGATGACCGGGCAAAATGGAGATCGGGCAAGGAGTCAAAGTGAAGGTAGGTTACGTAAGGGAGTTTGAATAGGAGTTGGGGGAAGAATTTGAAGGTGGAAATGGAGATAGGGCGTTAGAAATGACTTTTTTGTATCTTTTTTATACAGTACTTTCTCAATGTTCATGTCTCTGAGTCTCGTAGTGATGGTAAAATTGTACGATTTTAACACATTCACAAATTTACAGTGTTCATAAGTCTATCATTTAATAACACTGTGGTCTATACATTTATCATTGCTCCAAATCTATCTTACTTTCAGAATTTATATACCCTTAAATAAATATCTTAAATGTCATTCAAAAATCACCTTTGATTAAAAAAAAAAAAATAAATTAATTAAATTAAAAATAACTGCTACATGTCTACTATTCTCTCCAGTGTTATTCTACTAACTGCCACTTAACTGATGCAAATCTATAATAAACATTTACCACAAGCACTACCCCAAAAAACCTTAAAAAAAAAGAAAATCTATGAGTTCCAGATTAAACTGTTGCAGCTTTGTATTTGCCTTGTAGTTCACAATGTTCACAGCTCACAATGGTCCTGTTTTCTCAGCTGCACGTCCAAACAAAGCCACACTTGGAGCCGAAATTTGAATTGAAATCAAGGTTTGGAGAATCTACGAGAGTCTGCATGCACTCGATTTACTATCATACAACCTTGGAACAATACAAAATATATATTGTAAAAAAACAACCAAATGCTTATTTTTTTTTATATATACTTATTTGCATTTAGATTTCTACAAGTCATGCAGTTTGTAAGGAAACAAAGCAGAACAGCGGTGACGACTGGGAGAAGATGGGGAGGCCGTGGTGGTTGATGGATCCGCTGCTGCATCAAAGGAAAGTGAATGTTTGTGTATATCTTGAGAGTTGATTGGCTAAGAGTGAAAACAGTAGATGATTGATTGACCTACCTAGTTGATTGTCTGTGTAATCTCTCAGTTGTCCAGGTAGGTTTCCATTGAAAAAAATAAAAAATAAAAAAAAAAAAATGCATTTTGGAAACTAGCCGATATACAAAATCCATCCAATTTTCTTCTGCTTATCTAGGGCCAGGTCGTGGAGGCAGCAGTTTAAGCGGGGACTCCCAAACTTCCCTCACTCCAGACACGTCCTCCAGCTCCTCTGATGGGACCCCAAGGTGTTCCCAGGCCAGCCGAGAGACATAGTCCCTCCAGCGTGTCCTGGGCTGGGTCTTCCCCAAGTCTCTGCCTCCTCCCAATGCGACATGCCGGAACACCTCAGCTAGCTCCTCTCGACGTGTAGGAGTAGCGGCTCTACTCCGAGCTCATCCCGTGTGACCGAGCTCCTCACTCTATCTCTACGGGAGAGCCCAGCCACCCTGCGGAGGAATCCCATTACGGCTGCTTGTGTCCACGAGCTTGTCCTTTCGGTCATTACCCAGAGTTCATGACCATAGGTGAGGGTAGGAAAGCAGATTGACCGATATACAATACAGATTGATATACAAAAGATAATTGATATACAATTAGTGATAACTAGTTGATTGGTACACCTAGTGCAAACTTTGCTACTACCACAACCAAAATACCAAATACTTATTTTTCACTCCAACAAAACTCTGCGCTCCAAAAATTGCAATTTCCGTTCCAGCAATGTTTCAGACTCTGCCTTATAAAAAACATAATGATCTCTTGTTACCACATACATGTTTATTTCATGGTTTATTATAGTTTAGGCTCAAAAACTCATGGGATTCCTACAAATAAATGGAATATTCTCGACTTCCCGCAGAGTCTGTTTTGAATTGCATCTCCACGGTGGAATATAGATGACATGTTTGGCCCTGTTCTAAAATGATGGACCACATGTGTTCTGGGGTGGAAGGAAGTAGCTCCTCACTCAGGGATAGGCAATCTTGTCTATCGTGGCTATAATCTCCAATGGAATTCTACATGCGCCAGGCTGCGACGTTCATGTCCGCTCCGATCTTGTGAGCACCCTCGGCCAATAAGGATCCATGTTGACATTTTAATGATCTATGTAAAAAGGTTAACATTGATTTGGTTCAACAAACAAGCTTCGGTTTCTTAATTAAAACAGCAACAGGCGTAAATACTTGGTTCAACCCCGTCGCAATAGAAACTAGAGTCTTTATTGAAATGGTAAAATGGCAGATTCAAGGCACTCAAAGCACTTTAGATCACGGAGCCATTCGCCCATTTGCACATTCAATCCTGCCCAAGGACACAATGATAGCATTCATTTGTAGAGGATGCACCACCAACCTGTGGGTCAGTGAATCCATCCGCTCAACCGATGATGTTTATGTTGAGAGCGGGATTCGAACCACCAACCTTCAGATCAATGGACAAACCCTCTACCAACTATGCTACTATCAGCCCTATTTAAGTCTATTCACCTTTACCAAATGTAACCTAGAATAATCCACAGTATGACATTAAGCTTACCTATTTCCATGGAGACAAGAAGGTGACACCACCAGACCAAGTTACAGGGTCAGATCTCTGGAAAGGTGGGCCCACTTTCAAGAATGCATGTCTCCCAATGTACTTTCTTAGCGATAAAGTCCGTTACCTGACTTGTAACTTACTTGTTTATTATTATTTACATTACAACAATATGACAATCTTTCCAAGCTGACTACCAGGAGAATAATAAACTGAGACTTTGCCAAAGTGCTGACTGAAGTGACAAGTCTCAGCCCCCTCCCAAGTCAGGTTACCGTCTGAGGGGCACCCATTGGGAGAGGCATGTGGCAGCACTTCAGAGGTGTTGAATCTCGCAGGTTAAACTTAGAGTGAGAAGTGTGGGCTGTCTGTATCCACCTGCTCCACTCAAAACCCTGGGTGGTATCGAATAGAGATAGGAGCAGACAGAATTGTACTCATGGGTATGGTACTGGGAGAGAGTGTGCTAGCTAGCAGTGGGTGGAAGTTCATTTGATGTTAGCATTCAGATAAGGAAAGTAGGGTTGCTTGGCTAGGCTAGGCAGAATGCATAAAGGTCCATAACTCTGTGACAGAACTGACTCGCCAAAGTGAAAGAAATAAATGGGATGAAGAAACCAATGGCGGTTGAGATGCACTGTGCAACTTTTCTCATGGAGGATGAGCTACCTGCATGTCTCTATGAAGAAATGGTATATGTATTATTGTATTATAGTATTAGATGTATTATTGCTTTGTTGGGAAAGTTCCACAGCATGGCAATACAGTCGTCCCTCGTTTATCGCAGGTCTAAAACTAACCCAGAATAGGCAAAATTCATGAAGTAGTCAGCTTTATTCTTTACAATTATGTATGTTTTAAGGCTGTAAAACCCCTCACCACACACTTTATACACTTTCTCACACAGGCATTAACATTTTCTAACATTTCTCTCGTGTTCAAACACTCTCAAAGTTCATATATTATATCCTATATCCAAAATTGCACACACAAAAAATCTGCGAAAGGTGAAGCGCGATATAGCGAGGGACCACTGTAAACCTATCTTCCATGGAGATAAGTAGGTGATGTCATCAGGATAAGTTATAGATTGATCTGTAGAAATATTTGTGAGTTCACAGACTCCCAAGAATCCATCTAAAGCGGCTCCCGATGTTGTGATCTGGCCCAAGTCACCAGAGGTTCAGAGTCTGGGTAGCATTGTAGCTTGGGTGAAAGCCAAAAGTGAAGAGCCCAAACAAATCAAAAGAAAATGGCACATCCTCTATGGACATGCTTGGACCTTTTATAGCAGAAATACACGCTAAAAAAAAAAAAAAAAAACATGCAGAGGGAAGGGCTTTATGCATTTATGGAAGGATAGAGGTATGTGCTTTTCTCTGAACTGGATGTAACAAAAGTTTGAGTTCTCAATTTGTTCTGGTGTTGTGACGCTTTGACCAGTCAGCTTCAAATATTTGTCTGTACTCAATTCATAGCAACATGTTAACCAGGTTAGTATGAATCCATTTTTGTTTTTTTTTTGTTTTGCAGTGATGCGGTCGCTGTATCGGTCTGTTGTGGTAAAGAAGGAGCTGAGTTGAAGGCAAAGCTCTCGATTTACCGGTCAAGCTACATTCCTACCCTCACCTATGAACCCAGAGCTCTGGGTCATGACTGAAAGGACAAGATCACAGATACAAGCGGCCAAAATGGGCTTCCTCCGCAGGGTGGCTGGGAGCTCCTTTAGAGATAGGGTGAGGAGCTCAGTCACATGGGAGGAGCTCGGAGTAGAGCCACTGCTCCTTCACATCGAGAGGAGCAGCTGAGGTGGCTCGGGCATCTGCTCAGGATGCCTCCTGGACACCTCCCTTGGGAGGTGTTCCGGGCATGTCCACCTCCCTTGGGAGGCACCTTCTGGTCCCACCGGAGGAGCTGGAGGACGTGTCTGGGGTGAGGGAAGTCTGGGAGTCCCTGGTTAGACTGCTGCCCCCGTGACCCGTCCCAGATAAGCGGAAGAAAATGGATGCATGGATTTTTTTAAAACATTTTTTTCATGATGCAGCATTAAAGTTAAAAAAGTCACAAAGATGCGACAATGGCAATGGGGCTGGTCGTAATTGGAAGGGCATCTGATATAAGAAACAAACCAAAACATAACATAAACGTGTGCTTTAAGTTTATCATGACAATCTCACCAATGAACACATTAGTCTTAATGTTGTTTTTTAAAGTAAATGTCATACATTTGTTGAAGCGGCCGAATGGCTGTATTTAAACTAAACTAAACTAATAATATTAATGACTTTTTTAGTTTTACAGAAGCCCCATCTCGTCTTGCTAAACTTTTAATGACCAATTTTCAGAATCCCATCTCGTCTACAAAAGTCACAAAAGAAAACCACTCCACTAGACAAACACAAGAAATATTAACTATTATATTTTATTTAAATGTAAAAAACGTTCATTAAATATTGAAGTGGTGCAGTGGTATCTTTAGACCAGAATCTGTGAGGGAGCGAAAAATTGAACTTTGTGAGCAAAGTTGAGCCTGATTGGTTGCGTTCGATAGCAGAATTCTAATAACATTACAAGGGGACTACAGAGGGAGAGAGGCCGCGGGATAATTGGAATTCTTGCAGCTTTAGGCACAATCACGGTGGACTTTATGAGGAGGTGATGGAGAAACAGCTGGTGGTGCAGATATAGGCCAGAGCCAGGATGAAGTTTGCAGGTTATTCTGAAGTAGTTATTGTACAAGCTAACTTCTGCTAGGACATAGAATATAATGTTCGAAATAGATGTGCATAGTTGAAAGTTTGTTTATGGCAGTATAGTTGATAAAAAAATGCTATGGACATGATTGTTTGCTTCATAGAGAAAGATTGGTAATGTATATCGAAAAAGAATAGTAGGAGTAGCTGGTAGCAGGGGTACTAGTTCTAGTAGTAGTAGTAGTAGTAGTAGTAGTAGTAGTAAAGTAAGAGTCTTGTTAGCACTAGCATTAGAAGCAGTAATAGCAGTTGCAGTAACACTACTTGTAGTAGTAGAAGTACTAGTGCTAGAGCTCATTTTGCTCTTGTATTGTCAGCCCTCTTTGGGAAGTTAACCAGGGGCAGGGGTAAATAGGAGTGTGACTTTTGCCTTAACCAATGGGTTGTCTTAATGTTATAGAGTTGTATGACGTCTTGGGGTTGCGCTCACACTGGCCTCATCGACAGCGTGGACAACCCCTAAAGCGAGCTACGTTTGTATAGTGTGAGTGCAAAGGAACCGTGCCACGTTTCAAACTTTGGCCTGGTTGGAGGAGGTGGTCCAAAGCATGGCAGTGTTGCTCATGTATGTGCACACGCATGTGCACACGCATGTGCACACGCATGTGCACACGCATGTGCACACGCATGTGCACACGCATGGTTTATGTTTATGAGGCCTGTCTTGTGCGTGGAGAGGATAGAGCAGACATGGGCAAACTACGGCCCGAGGGCCACACACGGCCCTTTGGTTTTACTAATCTGGCCCGCCAAACGTGACCAAATTATATGAAAATAGGTAAAGGTAAACCTTGTTTAATTTTACCTTTTCAACAAGTTGTTGATCTTTGGCACTTGATAAAACTGAATGTGAGTTTTTCTGCTGTGATTATTTAACTGAAATTTCATAAATTCATTATTAATTTAATTAATGCATTTGGAACACAATTTTTACAATGAGCCTTTCATATTCATGCTTTGCTACATGTTACAGGCCAAATCTCCAATCTAATACATACATATAAGCATTCTGGCCCAGCTCCTCTGTCAAATTTTAAAGCGCACTGTGGCCCATGTGTCAAAAAGTTTGCCCACCCCTGGGATAGAGGATAAGAGGAAAAAGTGAATGAACTCTGCTCCAAACTCATATCAAACCTGTGCTTATCTTCAGTAAGGACTGTGACAGACAGAAGGTTTGAAGCCTATTTAACCTCGATGCTCCTCACTGTTGTTTAATCCATAAACTCACGGAGCAAGTATCACAGTAAAACTCATATCTGCCTCACTATCAAAGAGATATTTTATGCCGCTGGGCATTTTTTCTCCGCTAAAGCGTTAGCACTGCTGCATGACAAGTAAACAAACACCGCCATGTGATGACATCACCAGGCAGCGGCTCGGCTTAGGTTGTGCAGGTGCCCCCATAATCTCAGATGGGTTTATGTCACTGTGTGGAAGATTTACTGACTTTGGGAGTAATATCTGAAATATAAATCCGTCAATGTTGAGTCTTACCATTATTTGTTTGGAATTGGCTCCACAAACTTGCAAAATGAATCTCATGTCTTAAAGTCCTTCCAACTGACAATAATCACGTCATTAGGTTTGAATAATAAAGCCACTTTCTGAGGCTACTGTGAAAAAATGACTTGAATTACGTTATTTATTCTGACCAAGAAGACATTTAACCTTGTGCCAGTTTTTGTTTCATTGGGGCCGATATTACAATATTTATCTCTATTATAACATTATAACATGACTTAATGCTCACAAGAGGCAGTTTTGTGTAATATAGGACTGTTAATAATAGGTTCACGTTTTAAACACATCCAGAAGACAAAAAGACTGAAATATAAACTAACTAATACAAGAATCACATATCATGACATGTTTGTACAGATCTAAAATACAGGCTTAGCAGTTTTAAACAGAATAAGAGTATTATATTTGTTATTAAATTGGAAAATTATGGTTCAAAAACTGCATCTTTTGTGACTGGCTAATTGCATCCATTCAAATTACGATTTCTGCTGCGATTCATCTTGCAGTTGTAGCACATTGCATCAGTAGGAGTAGTAGTACAAAAAAGTGACATCCATTGGCAGCTATACCCAACACATCATAGTTTCCCCTTTACCCATGCGTTTTACATTTATTCTTTACTGTAAGAATACTTGGCTGACTTTTGAAAGAACCAAACTCCCACTCTCTCCCCATTCCCTCCCCTCTGCCGCTGGGCCCGTATGAGGAGTCATGCGGAGGGCTTAAGGCTAGTGCTGCAGCTAAGCCCCCTTCACTGCTGATCCAGAGGAAAGCAACACTACGGAGGGGAAGGGAGGGAGGAGGCCTGAGTAGTGAGCCTGGATTAGGGAGATGGATCGGGGGGTACTCGTGATGGGCAGCCAAACGGTGAGAATGAAGGCACGAAACAGTAAGCGGCAAGTCGTATCAAAGTAAGGGAAATTCAGAGAGGACTAGTGTCAAAGGCTGCACAGAGGAACTTAGCATGAGCTTGGGCTGAGTCAGAACCGCAGGGAACAGAGCTAAACATGAGGAGTGGGTTTGAATGGAAGAGGCCAAAAGAGTTCTTATGCCAGTTGCTTAGGAAAACGTAAAGAGCTGTGTGTTTTGCAGTTTTCATGGATAACGCTGAGTTGTAGAGCACCGGAATGCGCAGTGAAAAAGTACATGAAGCTAGTTGGAGGATAGATTCTCATTCGGACAAAGTTCTGTTGTTGTGTCCTTAAGCAAGACGCTCACTGTGCCAAGTATGATCGAGTGTGACTGATCGCCAACAATTATGGGGCGAATGAATAATGCACTGTAAATCACTTTAAGTGTCTTGAAAGGTGCTGCATGAATCCAAAATCTAGCTCTATGGAGAGGCTCACAGTAAGAGTGCATGTTTTTAATGCATTTTTGAGCAACAAAAACGCAAATAATTGGACAAAGGCAAGACAGATGAGTTTAAGGCAGTGGCCACGGCCGGGCCGCGCAAAAAACAGTGAATAATTTATCAGCGACCGCATCTTCTCCGACGTAACTTTCGCCCGTCCCTCATGACACGCTAATAAGCTCGTCTGTAGATATATAATGAAAATCCTGATAGGAAATCGTCGAGTTTATTATATCTGTGCTAGATCTGTATATGTATCACGTATAACACATCAGACACGTCGCTCAAAAGTAGAGCCACAAGCGAGTGAAAATGACACCAAAAAAAAGCTTTTCTGCAAAGGGGAAAAGGCCAAACTGAGGAGCCAGGGGAGGAGCCTATGATCTCCAAGAAAAACAAAGCTAAACTTAACAGACAATACCAGGAGTCCTACTTAAAATATGGGTTTGTCGCTACAGGTGACTGTCAGGCGCCGAGTCGGATCTGCGTAATGTGCGGAGAAAAGCGAACGAGACAATGAAACCTTCAAAACTGCTTTGACACATGGAGACTAAGCACCTGGATTCAAAGATAAGACTTTAGAGTTTTTGAAAGAAAAAAAACATGAACAAGAAAGAAAGAAGAAACAAATGCAGGGCTCCCACTGATTCAGCAGGAAAGTGAGTTGTATTTTTTATGCACTTAACTTATTTTTGCCATTTTTATCTGCCACACGTAGATGGCGGGTCCGTGAGAATAAAACCTACATTATTCTGGTCCGTGGTGCAAAAAAAGGTTGGGGACCCCTGGTTTAAGGCCATGCTGGAGAATATTCTAGGCAAAGGGTTAACATTTCCATGGAGATAGTAGAAAGCCCCCACAAAAGTTTCATAGTGCACCTTTAACTGATTATTAAAGGCGCTGTGCCTGACCTTAAAAACGTGAAAAACAAGTATTTCATTTTCCAGTGGTCCAAAGTCATTCCTCACTTACCTTATGCTTTCTGAACATTGTAATTATTCAGCACAATGAGTTTAGAAATACTTTTTACAACTTAAGAGACAAAAGCACTTCCTGATTATCGGACAATAAAACGTTGAATTAGATGCAGACAGCGGACAAATTTTTAACTTAAATAGCGCATTATATCTGTACTGTGGTGAGGCCTTTTTTTCCTCAAACGGTGGTACAGACTCTGTAAGCGGAAAAATTAAAGTTAGCATCTCTTCAGTCGGCAAATGAACAATTAGCCGTATCACTTCTTCCACTCTGTACCTGCTCCTCTGTTTCCTCAGCTTTCTCGATGTGACAAAAGCACACAAACTGCCAAAGCTTTGTCTAAGAGGAACAAACTCAGCCGCATCACTTGCACTTGATGAATGTTTTATAAGCCGACAGCTCTTGGAAATCTTTGGGAGATTTGCAGAATTCCGGGACGTCGCTGTCAAACTTTGGGTATTAGTGTCAGGGCGGCACGACGCGGAACAGCGAGCCTTTCTCTGCTGTGGCAAAGAGAGCAGCTCAAACATAAAGGCTTTAGCACATCTGAATATTTAACACTGGGAGGATGTGAACAGTTTTAGACTCAAACAGAAACTTCAAAGAGGAGGTGATAGGTGATCTTGTGCTAGTTACAATTATGAATATACAAGGTGTCCAGAAAGTCTCTTAACAATTAAAAAATGTTATTACAAAGACAACTGATAAGATATATTAATTTGATTTATTTGATTGAACTCAGTGGTTATTAACGTTTTTAATCACATTGCATTTTTGTATTTCAGGCATCCTTTTTTAATGAACCCCTAAGAAATGGCTATTCCTCAAGAGAAGGTACAATGGTGCATCTCTGGATTTCTTTCTATCTGGCTACGTTAAAGATATCGTGTATCGAACAAAGATATGGGGCATTATCGAGCTAAAGCAAAAAGATAACAGATGCGATTGCAACCATCGATGAGGCTATGGCAGAGCGAACATGGCAAGAAATCCAGTACTGTCTTGATGTGATTCGTGCGACTAATGGTGTCCCTTATAGAGGTGTTTTAAATGGAAAAAAAAAATAAAAATAACTTTGGAAACTGCTGAGTACAATGGAACAAGCCTGATTAAGATACACTGCCTGACCAAGAAAAAAAAAGGCACCACCTGGATTTAACTAAGCAAATAGGTACCAGCCTATAGGTACGAGTCAGGTTCAGCAACAGTCTGTGCTCAAAGAATGAGGTCAGCTGACACCTGAATATACTGAATGACCAGGTTATTCCATCAATGGATTTTTCTTCCCTGATGGCACGAGCATATTCCAAGATGATAATGCCAGGATTCATCAGGCTCAGTAAAAGGTGGTTCAGGAGCATGAGACATCATTTCACACATGGATTGGCCACCACAGAGTCCAGACCTTAACCCCATTGAGAATCTTTGGGATGTGGATTAATGCAAGATCTTGGTGAAAAATTAATGCAACACTGGATGGAAATAAATCTTGTGACATTACAGAAGTTGATTGAAACAATGCCACAGTGAATGTCCTGTAATCAAAGCTAAAGGCGGTCCAACCAAATATTAGAGTGTGTGACCTTTTTTTTTGGTGCCGATTTTTTTTTTTTTTGGCCAGGCAGTGTATCTTATCAATTGTCTTTGTAATACTTTTTTTTTTATTATTGTAAAGAGACACCCTGTTCTTTCTTAACATTAATACATTTTTTGGTAACAACTACACCATAAACAGCCTTAATAAAGCATCAACAAAGACTTTATAGAGTAACAGATATTTACTTACTTTCTTGTCTTAATATATAATAATACATCTGACTTTTACAGCGCTTTTTGGACAAGATGCTTAACAAACAATAAGAAAGACAACAGTGGAAATCATGGGGGGGCTGCTGGATCAAACATGAGTTTTTGGTAGTGACTGATTTTTTTATTATTGTTTCTTACATACAAAAAAATGCAGAGCCCTTTAATGGGCTTATAAGACACCATTAAACAAAATACAATAGTTGCCAGACGACCAAAAGACTCATTAAAACAAACTCCTCTGCGCAAAGAAATTAAGCCAATTCATAATCATTAGAATTAAACAACCATTTCCTTCTGTCGTCATCATTACACCAGAACATATCAGGGCATCAAATAAATTACAATACAACAAAAAACTTTCCACTTCTCCCAACTCACATAAACCACAAAAGTCTTTCTTCTTCAGTGCCTTGAGAAAACCTTCCAGTTTCTATGGCCAGGGGAAGGATCCCTGTGTGCAGCCGTGCCATCGACCGTCTTTGATTCCTGCTCATATTTGCTTGTCTCCATAAATATACAGTTTTTGCTTGCTTGTCTTAAACGTATCTTTTATTTGAATATATGTCCCCAACTTGGGTTTAACCAAGATCCCATTCAGCCACTGCTCTTCATAATTGGACACCAGTTTTGCTCTTATTCTGTTGACGCTGCATGGAAAATTGTTATGGAAAACATACAGAAGTTGTGCTTCAGCAAAAAACAGCCCATAGCTCTCCTGCCCAGGGTGACTTGGGTTTACTCCACTCAAAGACCTTTTTAGAAACTCTGTTCTCAGGTAGATTAATAGTAGTAGTGATTTGAAGTGGTGCAATGAATCCGAGCTCCTGATGGGTTGAGGGAGTGAGTTCCAGAGGGTCGGGGCGGCGGCAGCGGAGGCTCGGTCCCTCAAGGTTCGGCGCTGAGTTTGGTTCCTGAGGGGAGTGAGGAGGTTGGTGTCGGCTGATCTGACGTGGCGGGTGAAACAGAGCAGATGGAGGAAGTCGGTGAGATAGTGAAGGACGAGGTTATGGAGGGACTTGTTGGTGATGAGGAGGATCTCGTATCGGATGCGGTGTTGTGGAGTTGTTTGAGGACAGGTGTGATGTGGTTTTTGGAGCGGGTGTGGGTGTGGAGGCGGGTGGTAGAGTTCTGGATGTACTGCGGTTTTTTGGAGGTGGGTGGAGGGGAAACCGTGCAGAACACTACTGCAGTAGTGGAGGTGAGTGAGGGGGGTGAGATGGGCGATGGGCGATGTTGCGGAGGTGGAAAAAAAAGTTTTGATCATGTGGCTGATGAGAGGGTAGGGTTCATGATGATGCAAAAATCTATTTCAAATCATTTCCATTGGTCCAAAGGTATACCTCAGTCATCTTATGCATTCTGAACATCCTAATTATTCACAGTGATGTGTTTATAAGCGCTTTTCACAAAAGTCACGGTAGCATTACCCTATCACAAGAAGAACATGTTTTTACATTTTATTTATTGCAAAAGTCACTATTGATCTAGAATAGAGGAGCTCAAACTTTTTTTTTTTTTTTTTATTGAAGGCCACATCTCAAAACATATTTGAAGTGGAGGGCCACAGAGC
The DNA here is from genome assembly GCA_019594935.1 of Periophthalmus modestus. Lineage (NCBI taxonomy): Eukaryota > Metazoa > Chordata > Actinopteri > Gobiiformes > Gobiidae > Periophthalmus > Periophthalmus modestus. Next base: position 6,857,358 of record JAIEZT010000021.1, read on the forward strand.
GGTGATCAATACAGTGCAGTGATTTATACACAGCTTTGACAGAGCCGCTGTGCATTAATAAGGCTTGAAACACAGTCATTTTAGGTCTGTATCACACTGCAACGTGATGTTTGAGGATATAGTGGTAGAAATAGTTTAATTTGCTGTTAAAAGTACTGCTTATGATCAATTGGGCCGGTTCAGCAGGAGGCCTAAGGGCCCATAAAAACTGGCCTGAGGGCCGCGTTCGGCCCCTGGGCCATAGTTTGGACATCCTTGATCTAAAATGTCTTTATAATAGAAACAGGCCTATTGATCTATAGAGAACAATTATATATGAAATGGTATTAACATTTTAAAGCTGCAATATGTAACCTTTCTGGTTACACAATAATAATGTATGTTTTTAATGTCATTTTTGAGCAAGACATGCACGTTTAATGCTATATTGTGGAACATTACAGACAAGCAGACCCACATGAGAGAAGTCACATACAGTAGTACACTTTTTTAATTCTGTCTCAGCTTGCTCACAAACCTGTCTCGATGTTTCCCTCTTTGTTCTAGTTTAAATCTCTAAAGTTGGTGTTAGACAAACAGATCAAAGTTGAGTCAAAACTATTGTTATTCCCTGTCTTTCACACATTTGTCTCGCTAAAGGCTTTTCATTTTCACCTCTTTTCTTGACTAAATAAAGGGTGCGAGCTCGTACCTGGAGGCGTGCGGCTCCGGATTCACACTGGTGCAGATGAAAAGGGTGTAAGGGAATTAATTACAGCATTAAGGAGCAGATAGAACAGTGTTTCAAAACCTCAGAGAGAGAGAGAGAAGGGAAAGTTATCTGTGCCCCGAAGCAAAGTGTCAGTGTTTAAAACTACAGTTATACAAGAAAAGTGCAATTAAAGGACATGATTTTGGCTGTTTTTAAAATGTGAAAAACAGATATTGTTTATTTAAATGGTTTGCAGCGGTCCAAATGTATTTTTTCACTTTTGAAATGCTTTTCAAACATCTTCCCAGAGGCCAGAGCAGAGCTTTGCCGCCATGGTAATGCTAACCAACTAGCTAACATGCAAACGGTGTGCCAGCGGTACCTGGTTCACAATCGATAAAATTGCTTTATGCACATAGTCAGTTAATTCTGACCCTAAAGGTGCACTATGTCATTTTTATGGTTGAGTTTTTTCTACTCTCACTGGAATGTTTCACAGTATGGCATTAAACGTATATATACATCCATGGAGATAAGCAGGTAAAGCCACTGGGCAAAGTTATAGGTCAGATCTGTGAAGTAATAAAAACACTACTATTAATAAATGCAAGATAGAGGTTTAATTGCAGGTGATGCTATTACATCTCAGCTGGCAGAGCCGTAGACTTTATAGATGCAAAATTCTTTCTTTGCCTGTTGCTATAACTCCATCATTTGGCTAGCCGCTGCTTCCCGGAGTTAAGTCAAATCAAACGCTCCCTCACATCTTCATGAATGGTGAAGCCAATCCCCACATTAAAGTTTATAAGATGTTTATTTACCAGTAACATGTAAAAGGAGGAGGTTTAGCAGTCACCAGATGTTTACAAGGACTCCAGCAGTTCAGAAATCTCATCTGAAAGCTGCAAATGCCTCTTTTACACTCTGTTATCTAAAATTAAACATCAAAAAGTTTACACACTCAACAATGACTTTAATGAGGCTCTAACTCACTGAAACGTGGTCGATGGTTAATACCAGATACATTTTTCATTTTTTGCCGGCTAATGCTAACAGTTATAGGAAGAAAAAAATAGAGGACTGGCCCCGATGTTCTGAAATCTTCCCTGACTAGCCCAGTTACAAAGTGGATGAGCATCAAATGAAGCGTTCCTAATTCTATATCTGTGGGCATATACGGGCACATGACCCATAACCAGAAAAGTTAGAGCGCATCTTTAAATTAAGTTCTCATGTTTTCTTCCTAAAATGTCACTCATCGCTTCAGCCTCTCCTCTCTGGATGTCCTCACAGCTGCGTATCTCTGTACACTTTCTTCTGTTTGAAATCTTTGTCTGCATGACGCCACTCCACGGACGCGCTCCTCCATGATTGGCCAGCTGATTGCCTCTCCCTGCCAGAGCTGTCAGACCGAGGCCCCTGCCGTATCTGAGGCGGGTTATGGTGCGACAATCAACCATTAAAGACCAATCACTGTCAGAGGAACGCTCGGGTGACAATCATTCATCGCCGCCACGTCTTCAAGGTGATTTTTTTTTTTTTTTTTTTGAACCATGGCGATCTGAACCACCTCCTGAGCAATAACTGTACAGGTTGTTATTAAATGTTGGACAAGAGCCAAATCTTCACATGATGGAGAGAAGTTTTTCTGACAGCTCCTGGGGCTGGAGGTCACCGCTCATGTCCAGTGTCCTGTCAGTGTCTAAGGAAAACAGCTGCAATAGTCACATTGTGCCCACATTGAAGAAACTGTATGTAAGTTTTGATTTTAAATTCCATAAACATGACTTATCTGTGTGCTCTGGTGTGTGTTCAAAAAAAAAAAAAACTTTGGACGTGCTGCCTCATTGATTTGGTGTTATCCAATCAGAAAGCTGAAAGAACCTCACATGAGTCTCTCATTTGGGTTGCCAGTTTCAATGCTGAAATCCAGTTGGTTTAAACCTAAAAGGAGTCTCTCTGATCTGAATCTTCACTGCCTAAATCCCAGCACTTGCAGCCGATCATTAAATATTAGATTTAAGATTTGACAAAAAAAAAAAAAAAAAAAAAATCCTACCTAGTGCTTGCTGTTTATTTAATTAATTAATTAATTTAATTAATTATTTATTTAATTAATTTAATTTAATTTAATTTATTTATTTACTCATTCATTTATTCAGCACATTTAGTATGAGTTAGTTTATTTAAAAAGCACAATAGTTATGTAGTTAGCCAGAAAAAAAAAAATCCTTGTGCAATAAATAGTCCCTGCATTTTGGATGTCATTGTTGGTGTTAATGACATAGGTAGAGGTATTCTGTTTCATTTTTGTACTTTTCTACTGAACTTCAACCCACAAATTGGTACTTAACAGATGGAAAGATATAATACATATCTGCCACATCTTCCATCCCACCAAACCGAGTCATCATTAGAGAATAAGAAAAAAAACATAGTAACCTATCAGAGGGGAGGCCAGACCTTCACATGATGGAGAGATGTTCCTCTGACAGCTCCTGAGGGTTGGAGGTCACCGCTCATGTCCGGCGTGTCCTCCTCGGATGTGCCCTGTCTCACGATGTCCCACATGGAGCTCCGCTGGGACTGGAGTCATTAGGGTACAGACGCATACAGGGAAGCAGCGGGAACGGACATGGGCCAAGGACATTGTCTGTAAAAAGGTTTGTATCTGATTTTTTTTCCCATGTATTTGACCTAAATTTGTCTTGCCCCAGTACAGATATATTGTATGAACAGCTCTTGAGGTCAAAGTATGTCCACCGTGTGCTGTCTGCATCTACTTATTATTACCTCGTTAGCGTTATCGTGACGGCAAAACTCCGCACTGGCCTCTGAAAGTTGTGAAAAGTGCTTATAAACTCATCCTGGTGAATAATTAGGATGCTCGGAATACATAAGGTAAGTGAGGAGTAACTTTGGCTCACTGCAGACTGTTTAAAATGAACAAATGAACGTTTTTCACATTTTTAAGATGGTAAAAATAAGGTTCAGCGCCTTTAGTACCTACTTTTAACAAAACACTTTTTACATTTTACTTCTCAGACCACAAATGAAAGCCTTTTGCGCAGTTACCCGGGGAACAAAGTATCCTTATGGGGTCACCTGTACACTCGCCAATACGAGCCTGATGTAAGAATTTGAAACAGGTCGGAAAGGGACGGCTCAAATGCCAAGAGCTGTACTCCCAGATTGAGTCCAGAGCGCTCCACAATGGAATATCACGGTCAACTCATTCTACGCACACAAGGCCACGCTCCCTATAAAACATCTATACAAAAGTGGTGAATCGCCCGTGACTTCACCTTATACGAGCCACCGCTACAGCTACGAGCTTGGCGTTTCAATTCGGGAACATTTTCTGACAATAAAAGCGGGCCGGGACGGAGGCAGGTGGAATGTCACGCTTTGAAGTAAGTCGGAGGTTGGAGGTAAAATGGAGGAATTGTGTCCAAGTAGATGAGACGGTAAAGGTGAAGCATAAGGTATGGTTCATAAAAGAGTCAAAGAGCATATGGCAGGTTTTCTTCTGTATCTAATTATGACTTTGTTTAAAGAGTTAAAGTTGAGTTAAAGAGGGAGTATTTTACTTCTCTGGGGTATTAGCTGCTAACACAACATATTTAGATCATCATGTTACCTTTTACGGTTTTGAAAATGCTAGATTTGCCAAAAACAACATAGTAAGTTTTTTTCTTTTTTTTTTTCAGCGTGCATCCCGCTAATAAAAGTACAACACATCACATCAGGTTTTGTAAAGTTGCTGTGTACAGTTTTTATCATGTTTTTTGTATTTGTGGAGAATTGTTGTGTGGGAGCACGGGTGGCACGGCCTGTGAGAGGAGCATTGGACAGAATCATACAGCTAACCGTAAGTGAGGTTCAAATAGGTTTTCAGTGTCAAGTGTTGGCCTTTGTTAACATTATGGCTGCTAGGTAACAGTTATGGAAGGCAAGGCAGGTTTATTTGTATGTTACAATTCGTATTGTACAAAGTATTTCAAAGTGCTTTACAGAAGAAGAAAGACATCAAAATCACAATACAAACCAATCAAAACATAAATAATCATTGTAAAATTAACACTGAAAGAGAAGAGTGTAGAATACAAACTTTTCAGTCATATGCACAGCTAAACAGAACCGTTTTGAGCCTGGATTTAATCTTTGTCAAAGTAGAGGCCTGTCTCACATCTTCAGGAAGACTGTTCCAGGTTTTAGCTGCATAAAACTGAAACACTGATTCTCCGTTTATTCCTGGTTTAGTCCTGACTCTGGGCACCAGCAGGAGGCAGGTCCCTGAAGTCCTCAGAGTGTGAGATGTTCATGTGGCACTAACATGTGGGAGATGTACTTCAGTACTAGGCCATGGAGAGACTTGTTCACAAGCAGAGCTGCTTTAAAGTCTATTCTCTGAGCCACAGGAGCCAGTGCAGAGACTTGAGCACAGGACGCATGTGTGAAGTACTTTTTGGTTTCTGGTCAGAACCTGAGCAGTAGTGTTCTGGATGTACTGCAGCTGTCTTACAGTGGTAGTAGTCTCAAATACTGGAGATAAATGCATGGATAAGTCTCTTCAAGTCTGGTTTAGAAAGTATACCTTGGATTTTTGCAATGTTTTTAGATGGTAATTGTATTATGACAATGCCATATCTGCTGCCCATGTCCAACCAGGAAGTAAAAATAGAAACTTTACTAAAATTTAAAAAGTAGTAAATGTTCAGTATAATGATGTTACTGATGTTTTTGTGTGTGAAATGTGTAGTGTAAGTGGCCATACGCACGTTGAGGTCTGTTCCAGAGGTTCACAGCTGGAGAGGGTGAAGGTTGGGGTCAGGCAAAGACGGAACATTGGGGTAAGTTTAACGTGGAGTCGTAAAGTTTTTGTAAAGGTAGAAGGAGACGGAGACGTGAGTTACGATCTGGTAAAAGTTCACAGTTTTGTCAAGATGTTATCAATTTGCTGTTCAAATTCCTAGCCACTATTTCAGATTTAAGGTGTGAGGTGGAACAGGTAAAAATACACTAAAATAAATGTTCTGTCTCTTGTTTTTAAGGTTGCTTGAAAGATATGCAACACAAAACACAAACTGAGCATTGCTTAAGTTGAAGTATAACAAGGACGAAGCAGGCGTTGTCCTTGGCACAGCACGACAAAGCAATTTCTCTATCAGGTAACAGTTTAAAGGCCCTGTACGTGACTACTTTGCATGTGTTTGAGCATATATTTTCTTGCTCCAGTAGGGATATATTATATAAGAAGGTCGTGAGGTCAAAATAAGTCTGTTGTGTGCTTTCTGCATCTAATTATAACGAGTTTTATTGTCCAAGAATCAGGAAGCGTATGCTAGCATGCTAGTTGGTGTTAGTGCAGTGCAGTTTGTATATCAGGTAGCAGTTTAAAGGCTCTAATTTTTCATGTCCCAGTGCAGATATATTGTATAGGGCGCTCTTAAGGTCAAAATATGTCTGCTGTGTGCTGTCTGCGTCTAGTTAAAGAGCGTTTTATTGTCCAAGAATCAGGAAGTGTGTGTTAGCATGCTAGTTGAGGTTAGTTTTTACTGTATGTGACAGCGGTGAAGAATTCTAGGATGATGAGAATGCGTAAGGTAAGCAATGATTAACTTTGGACCACTAAGGCAGAAATGACGTGAGGAAGGTTATACAATTATCCATTAATAGAAAAAGGAAAAAGGGAAAAAGGAGAAAGATAGGAAGGGAAGGGAAAAAACAGGAAGAAAGGAAAAGGGAAAAAAAAATAAAATAAAAGAGAATGGCGACTCAACCCTAAAACTGAATGTCAAATCCAGTTTTAACTTCATAACTACTCACTCATTCATTCATTTTACCACCTCAACATAAAACATTAGCTCATTGTTTTTCACGTTTTTGAATACAGTACAAATACAGCATCTGCACTTATTGTCTTCCATTCACAGTTTGATACATTAGATGCTCAAGTCATTCAAAATAGTGCAAGATGTTAGAGTTGTCAATTAGTACAAAGAACCAGCTAACTCCAAATCTTGTCCTACAGGTTAACCCAAAAGTCCAGACTGAGTCTACGTCCTGGGTCCTTAATCCCCCACCTCCTCCTGTAGGCAGCACTTTTCTAATTCCCTTCTCCCCTTGGGTCCAAACTCTTATCAGCTCTTCTTCCTCTCTTCCTTCTCTTCCTCCTCGCGATGCATCTGCCAGGTGCGATAAGCTCCCCTCCCCTCCCCAAACCTACCTTTTAACCGTCCATTAAAAGCGCCTCCCCATGCAGTTTTGAAATCATTATCGCCTCCAGCCCACGGTTTCCGGGTTAGCCGATAGCCCACCGCCGCGCGCCTCTATCTGGGCTTTCTTTTGAGGCTTAGGCCCTGGCTGGGTGGTTGAAGATTACCAATGGGTCCATGAGGTACGGACAGAGGGAGGAGAGAAAAAAAGAGTAAAAAAAAGGATAAAGAGCAGGAGTGGTGACATGCACAATGAGGTAGCGGCCGATAAGGGTTTGCGTGACAGTTCCTTGGTGCACAGGTTCGGATGGAGATTGGGTTTATGGGGGACATGTTGTCAGGTAAAGGCCAGGTGTGTCAGGTGTGAATGGGAGAAGGGCAGAGATTGGCATTCCGAAGGTTTGGGCACAGAAAAGTAGTTTATATAGACGTCAAAGTGGAATTGGAAGGAGTAAATGGCATTAGAAACACGAGGTAGAGGTTTGGGCGAGGTAGGCTTTAAGAGGAGGTTGTCATCTGAACTGAAACCAAATATCATGAGTAAATGTCACTGTAAAATGGAAAGGTTACTTGACAAAAATACACAAAGTCCCTGCCTTACATAGTAACCTTTACACAAGAATACACCTTTACTCCTTTCTTTGGAGTAACACTTACTCTGACATTTGATGGAGTGGTTAATTGATTACTAGAATTTTACCATTTAGTCATACTGCCTATTACAAAGTAAAGGTTATATAAATAACTCTACTGTCACTGTAAAATGTAACAAGTAAAAGTTACTCAAATGTATTGCCTTATCTCAACTTTTATAGAAAAATGAGGTATACAGTGGTCCCTCATTTATCGCGGAGGTTACGTTCTAAAAATAACCCGCAATAGACGAAATCCGCAAAGTGGTCAGCTTTATTTTTACAATTATTATATATGTTATAGCCTCCTAGGACCTGGCGTCCTCATGTGGAAAACACATTTTGGGTTGTCTAGGCCACAATGCAAATTTTTAGAAGAAGAATAACAGCAAACAAGAACAGCAACAATGGAAATGTATTCAATTTACAACATTTTTAAGAGTTTAGAATGTTTAGAATTTTTTTTTTTTTTTTTGTAAAGGCACATGTCTTCCTGCTCCTGTCAGCAGCACTTCACATGAGACACATTGTTCCAAGAGGCACAATTGTTGTTTCTCATTTTGTTTTTACATTCAGGAAAAATGTTGCTGTGTTCAGGGTCTTAATAAATAGTTTTTGCAAATCATTATTCAAATGTTTTACCACAATAATTAAAATGTCCACATATGAGGACATTCGTTTTACGTCACTTTTCTCAGAAACTACATGATGTAAAAATATAATTATTTGTATTTACACTCATCAGGTCCAATCAGCCCAAATAACAAAGAGAAATTAAAACTGCAAGCAGTGATAAAGGCCCTCGCCACCCCCTGCGACCGCGGGGGTTTATGCGACCGCGGGGTACACGCCACCGCGGAGTTCGCGCCTCTCGTTCCCGCTTACATCGCCCCTCCCACCAAAAACAGCGATTGAGTAATACTACTCCATTCATTTCAATGAGAGCATTTATGACATTTTCACACCTGCACGGTTTGAATAGAGGTATGTCTTCATTGGCTTTTTTGTTCAGTGTGATGAGTGGAATATGTGTACCAAATTTCGATGGTCTATGACAAAGTTTTTTTTTTTCATCCCAGTTAACCAAAACCCATGTATTTCAATGTGAAATGTCGGTCGTTGCCATGGTAACACACTTGCAAATACAGGTATGTTCTCATTGGCTTTTTTGTTCAGTGTGGAGATAGGGAGGTCCATTCCAAATTTCAAATGTTTTTGACAACGTAAAATTTTTTGGGTCCCATTCAAAATTTCCAGGGGGCGCTGTGGAGCAATGGATTGTCTCATCTATATAAACTGTACATCATGACATTCAGATGAACATTGTGACCAAAATGTATATTAATGCCGGTTAACAGGACACTGCATGTTTGCGTTAGGTGCAATGTAATACTTGAAAAAGCGCCGTTTTTCTTTGCATGTTGGCCACACCCACATTTTATGACGTTGAAAAATCCAAGACAGTCGTCTGTAATCACACATGGCCCTAGTTGATTTTGACCAATTTGTAAGTTTCTTGAATGAAAATCCATGGCGTAAAAAATCCAAACGTGAGAGTTAAAATTTCAAAAAAATGGTGTTCCGCCCACAATGGCCGACTTCCTGTAGGGTTTAGGGTGGGGTCATAATATAATTTTTTACTTGTCTTGACATGTTCTATGGTTGTACCAAATTTCATTTGTCTACGATGAAAAAGGTCTGTCATTGCCGTAATGTATTTTGAACTTTGAGGTGGCGCTACCGAGTCATTTTGAAACATAAATTTTTTTGCACATCAAAATATCAATTTTTTCACCAACCTTGAATTTTGGGTCATAGTTGGATTAGTGCAGAGCATCTATTTAGTCGACAACAAAGTCCAGTACTCTGAACCCCATTAATTTCAATGACACATTTATGACGTTACCGTGGTAACATAGTTACAAATAGAGGTATGTTCTCATTGGCTTTTTTGTTCAGTATGATGAGTGGAATATGTGTACTAAATTTGAATGGCCTATGACAAAGTAAAAATTTTTCATCCCAGTTAACCAAAATCAATGTATTTCAATGAGAGGTTTCGGTCGTTGCCATGGCAACACTATTGCAAATAGAGGTATGTTCTCATTGGCTTTTTTGTTCAGTATGGGGATAGAAATGTCCATACCAAATTTCAAATTTTTTTGACAAAGTAATTTTTTGGGTCCCATTCAAAAGTTCAAGGGGGCGCTGTGGAGCAATTTAATGTCTAAAAATTTTTAACTGTATATCTATGCATTCAGATCAAGATTTTGAACAAAATGTATATTAATGCCGGGAAATAGGACGCTGCATGTTTGAGTTACGTACAATTTAATACTTGAAAAAATGGCTTTTTTCTTTGCAGGCTGGCCACGCCCACATTTTATGATGTAGAAAAATCCAAGATAGTTGGCTCTAATCCCACATGGGTCTAGTTTATTTTCACCAATTTGCAATTTTCTTGAATGAAAATCCACAGCGTAAAAAATCCAAACGTGAGAGTTGAAATTGTGAAAAAATGGGGTTCCGCCCCCAATGGCCGACTCCCTGTAGGGTTTAGGGTGGGGTCATAATATAATTTTTTTACTTGTCTTGACATGTTCTATGGTTGTACCAAATTTTATTTGTCTACGATGAAAAAGGCCTGTCATTGCCGTAATGTTTTTTGATTTTTGAGGTGGCGCTACTGAGCCATTTTGAAATATAATTTTTTTTTGCCCATAAAAATAATAAATTTTTCACCAACCTTGAATTTTGGGTCCAATGAAATTTAGTTTTCACTAACGTTCAGGGGGTCAAAAATGGCTTCGAAGTCGCAAGTATAATAATAATAATAATAATAATAATGGAAACTCATTTTTTTCCCCATTTTTTTTCTCCTAAAAACCATAAAAGCTACAGTCATGTGACTTTCTCACATTGTGCCCCATCACAAATAAGGCCCCTGTGATTTTTTTCACAAGTCCACGACAAATCACTTGTCCGCTACGAATTTTTGAAAATGAAATTTGAAGAGGGCGCTAGAGAGTCAATTTGTGAGATAAAGCCATGATTTGCATATCATTGTGTTCAGCTCACAAATGTGCATAAACGCTGTATTAGCGTTTTCCCAACAAAAAATTAGTGAATGAGAAATATTTTATTGAAATATTCCAAAAATTGCAATTTTGTATAAAATTCCCCATGACCACACCCAAAGTCATATTCAATATAATTGATGATCTTTAATCTCACATGGGTTTAGTGGGTTTTGGCCAAATTTGAAGTGTTTGTGATGAAAACTGTGCGAGGAGATGTCCTGAATGTGAGGGTGTGCGCTTTTGTCATCACCGGGTTTGATCCAATATGGCCGACTTCCTGTACATTTTAGGGCGGGGCCATAATATCATTTTTGTCATGTCCCGACATGTTCTATTTTTTGATGCGAGTCTCAGATTTTTCAGTCGACTTTTTTCCGAGTCGGGCTCCCATAGGCCCCATGAAAATCAAAGTTTGAGGTGGCGCTACCGAGTCGTCTTTCGTTATTTTTTTTCGCGATCTTCGGTGACAATTAGAGCTTGGCGAGTTCTAATTTTTGACACCACTCACTGGCATGTCGGGGCGTGTTAACCACTTGATTTTTGCCATTTTCCCCGTTTCGGACGCGGTTTTAATGAGTCCCTCGCCGGGACGTTGTCTCCGGCTCGGGCCTAATTAATGAAGCATGTCATGCAAGAGCTCAGGTCTTAGGAGGTTAAGGCTGTAAAACCCCTCACCACACACTTTATACACTTTTCTCAGACAGGCATTAACATATTCTCACATTTCTCTCTTGTTTAAACAAACATACAGCACTTCAGAGTCACACTGAGATCAGACATTTATGTAAATTTGTCTGAACACATTCTGTACTGTACAGGAGACACGGCACAGAGGAGACTGATGGACAAGGGTCTACAGTCCCTCAGCCAATCAGGACGCAGTACACAATGCACGTTCATAGACTAAAAAAAAGCATGTAAAATTGCACCAAAAAAAATCTGTGAAAGGTGACCCCTGTTATAGCGAGGGACAACTGTGCACTTACTTATTTAGTAGTAACAAAGTATAGGTTACTTAAAAAATTACGTTGCCATACATTTAAAGGTGCTCTATTTAATCCAAAAATATATATATTAAAATCCATAATGTGAAACATTCCAGGCAAAGCAATACTGTCTCCATGGAGACAAGCACAAGAAAAATTACATGGTGCAACAATTGTACCAACACAGTGGCTGAGTTGGTAACTGCCACACAGCAAGAACATCCTGTGTCCCAAAAACATGCAGAGGTCGGCTTGGTGCTCTTGATCAAGATTCTGATCACAAACCACAGTGCAGACAGACACAAAGATGATCTGACAAACGCTATTCGCCAAAAACATTGTCGAATAAAGAAAAGAAGTGAAGTTGTCCAGTCCTTGCTTTTGCATTTGCACCTTTCATCACACCCACCAATCCTAGACCCAGGACTGTGCAGGAGCGTCTGTGAGCTCTTTAATTTTGCATAACCCTTGGTATTTGAATCAGGTATTCGTTGCCAAGACCTATAGACTCAATATCTTAGAGTCTTGCGGGTTTCACATGTTGGTAAGACGTGTCGAATTCTCAGTGCGTCCACTTTTTTCACAGTACTTCATGAGATGACGTGAACAAGCGATTATATAAGGCTAGAACATTACATACTGTACATTAAGATTTGAAAGGATGAAACCTGAACAAAATGTAAAGGTTATTCTAGCAATTTATCATTCACTGAACAAACAACCTGTTCCCTAGCAACCTATATGTCTATTAAAAGCATGCCAAACATTTTCAAGACCATTAAGATTTGAAGAAACGGTACAAACGGCTAGATTTGAAATTGTGCACAATACGTGGATGCCCTTTAAAATCAAAAGCTCAATCTTTCTTTTCAATATTCTTCAAATGTTTTTTTTTTTTTTCTTTCAACAAAATGGAGCACGTCTGTTCCTGGGGCATTATCTGTTGGTTTCATTGACAAACCCTCTGCACAGTGCTTACAGTGGGCACAAGGCCAATGGGACTTGTATTTGTGGACTATAGTTTCCTGTCTTCCAAATCCTCCAGCATGGCGTCTGCTCCGTGGAGATATCCCCGGCACCGCAGGCCCTCCGCTGGCTGCCTCCCATCACCTGCCCCCACTTATCTCCAGAGAAGGAAGGGAGGACTCAATCTGTGTGCTTAAAGGAGGTATAGAGGAGGGCGGTAACAATCGAGAATCCAGCGACTGGCAGTGTGTTTGTGAATAAAGCACATAGGTTACACTACGAATAACAATACAAGAACAACCGCACGATATTTAGAGCAATGAAACCTGTTCAAATCAAATACGGATTTTACTGATGACAACTGTAATGATGAGGAAGACATTTCTCAAGACCTATGTCCAATCAGAAAGCAGAATGAGCCTCACATGAGCAGTTTCAAGGCTGAAATCCATCCATCCATCCATCCATCCATCCATCCATTTTCTTCCGCTTATCTGGGGCCGGGTCGCGGGGGCAGCAATCTAAGTAGGGACTCCAAGACTTCCCCCACCCCAGACACGTCCTCGAGCTCCTCCGGTGGGACTCCAAGGCGTTCCCAGGCCAACCGAGAGGTCCGGAGATCCAGTTGTAGAGACCCCCTCCTTTGATTGCCGGCCAGATATCCATGCACCAGCCGAATCTAATGCTGAACTCCAGTTGGTTTAAACCTAAAAGGACTCTCTCTGATCTGAATCCTCTCTACTTAAACTGCCAGACCCGCAGCCAATCATGAATCAGTGCTAGTGCAGCCTCTGCAGCTCAGTGATTGAATTCTGGAGGTTCTGAGTTTTCACATGAAGCAAAGCCATGTCCATATAGTGAGAATGAGACAAACTTGTGTCTCTATGTCTGCAGGTTAAGGCTCTGGAAACACAGGTTCAGTTGTGATTTTAGTACCTTTTTTAAATCTGTAAGAGTGCAGGCTACGTACAGTTCCTTTACTATTAACAAATAAATATGTTTACTCATCTGTCCAACGTAATGTCAGAAAAGTAGCAGTATTCTGAGTAACAAATGAAAGCGTAACTGTACCAGACTGCAGTTACTTTTGTACAAAGTCGACAGTGAGGGGCTGGTCCAGGGGGTTGTAGTGTTTCCTCTTGAGCAGGTAGAAAGTGTACTTCTGAGGATGTGGTCTGAGTCTCGTCCTCTACACTCTCTGAATAACACCTGTTCCCACTCTTCTCAGAACCAGAAGGAGCCTGTGCCTTTAGTTCTTCTTCTGTTCCCTTTGTACTGTCAGAGTGAGATCCATCCTCCCTCTCCATCCTCTGCACTGAGGACTGTCCAGAACAACTTTAACTTAACTTAAACTTTACTCTCCACCAGAGAAGAAATTTGTCTTTGGTTCAGCATCACATGAACACGTTACTCATCATTGTATAAATGTTAAGTCTACAGCCTTGGAGCGTGGTACCTCTCGTTAATGCGTTGGTTCTGGGCTTTTTGTTTAAGCTGAAGTCTTGAGTGTACAGAGCAGCTTCTGGCAGTTCTGTCGCTCCATGAAGGTGACGAATAACCAAACTGAAAACCAATAAATGACCAATTTGATCATCATTTGTTTGGGATTAGCAACAAAATGCAAACATTGTCATCTTGTGCCTTAAACCGCCCATATTAAGGTCAGAGCGACTGAAACAAAACAAAATTTTCTTACCGGACCAAGTAATTCAGGAAGTGCTCCACTGTGTTTTTAAACTCCACACACCTTCAATAGAATCACTTGGACAATTTCAGCCTTGGAATTGTCAATCTCTGCTGTAGATGTTAACTTGAAAACTACCACTTCATGACATCATCAGGTGGAATGGAGCATTTTGAGCTTTGGAGATATGGACTAATAAAACAGGATTACTGAAACATGTGTGAATGAAACCAAGCACAACTCCAGGTATGTTTTTGATGAGGTAACAACATTCTAACATGGATTAAATCTCACAAGAGTCAGTTTTGTGTAATATAGGACCTTTAAAGTCCTTTCAATGACAACTGTCCTGACTGAGGGTTGAGTAACGGCACCACTGTTTGAAGCTATTCTCAAAAAAAAAAAAAAAAAATCCATCTGTTTATTTGTGCTAACAGAGAAGACGCTTTGTGCCAGTTTATGCCCCATGTTACACCATTAGCTGGATTTAAGTTAGCCTAATTGTCACGCAGGTGAATGGACTCATGTACGACACAAAGAACACGGCCAAACTCCTTGTCTCGCTGAATAAAACAGGTTCATTTGACAAACAGAGCCTGCGTGTCTCTCTAGATGAACAAATGAAATGAACAAATGACAATCCAGCCACACAAACTGAACAGAGGGAGAACATATAGGCTACCCCCCTGATTCGAAATGAACAGCAGGTGCGGGGAAAACAGCGAGGCAGCAACGAAGGACCAGAGGAGGCTGGGAAACGAAGCTGGACTAAACAAGAAAACAGGCAGAACTGTTACTAATATCATGATAGCTGCTTGTTTACAGCAGTCATCTACTGTATAAAAACCCAAGACACACAACGGACATCCTAACCCACTGCCACCATCGTGACAACCACCGAAATAAGGACTGCAATCTGATCGAGCATTCATAACCAATCCACAAAGTCTGACTCGGGAATATAAAATACAAATGGAAGCAGAGGTGAATTTCGGCTTATTTCCACAATGTATAATGCAATGAAATGTTTACGGCGGCTAAGCTAATCCTCTGTTATGCTGAATGTGTAGTGTCATACCTGGTGTCGATGCAAGTTTTCAGGCTGTAAAGTGAACCAACAGGGAGCGCAGTGGCAGAGTGGTTAACGGTCTGGGGTCAGTTGGATAAAGGTTGTTGGTGCAAGTCTCATACGTGATAATTCAGTCTGGTTTGCATATTTGTCATGTTCCAAGTAATCGTATCTGTGTATTCCATCGTAAATTATTCAAGGAAATATTTGGGAAAGTAGTTAAGGATAAGTAAACTTTATTGTCCCGAAAGGAAACGTTGACCCGCCCAGACAATGCACAGAAAGACCCAAGAGTCGAACCGTGAATCTTCTTGCTTTGAGGTGTGAGTCCAAGATACCAGCTCACTGCAAAACTGGGGTTGGTTGCCGCAAGATTATTTATGGGTTTGAGTCAGAAGAATCTTTGAGAACTTTTGGGCTTTTTGGGTTGTTAATTGCTTTCGGCAACAGTCACCGTTTTTCTTGTCTGGATATACACAGGTTACAATATGTCAGGTCAAGTTTAAAGGGCTCATATTACGTTCTTTTCTGATCTATGTTATAATGTTTCCTCATCACAAACAGGCCTGGAGTTGTGTTTTGTTTCATTTACACATGTTTAACACACAAACCCTGCATATTTAGGCTGAGTTCTTCTCTCAGACTGAAAACACTCTGTCCCACCTTGTGATGTCATCATGTGGTAAGACAGGAAGTGCTCCACTGTGGTTTTAAACTCCTTGCACCTTCACTAGAATCATTTGGATAATTTCAGACCTGGAATTGACAATCTCTACTAAACAACATACAACAACGCGAAAGGTTAACTTGAAAAACTACCTCTTCATGACATCACAAGGTGGAACAGAGCATTTTGAGGATTAGAGATGGAGACAGCCTAAGAATGCAGGATTACTCAAAGATGTGAGAATGAAACAAAACACAACTCCAGGAATGTTTTTGATGTCTTAAATCTCACAAGAGTCAATTTTATGTAATATAGGACCTTTAAGGGCTCAAATTAGGCTAAGCAATGTCTTGAAGTTTTGACAATTTGTACGTCTTTCTCCTATAAAAACTGTTACTTGGAGTTGTCATTTATTTCATTCACGGACATTCGATGCTACGGACCTGAAAACACTCTGTTCCACCTGCTGATGTCATGACGTGTTGTCCTCCCGTTTTCCAGGAAGTGCTTCCCTGATTGTTATATATAGACAATTGAAAAAATTACAAAACAGGAGACATTTTCATAATACATACACAAAAAACTAAACATAAAGCTGTACTTGATTTTTACTGTCTTAAAAATGTGAAGAACTAATTCATTTTAAATGTCGTGGTTGAAAGATATTCCTCATTTACCTTGTGTTTTCTGAGTTTATTAGTGCTTTTCACAACTTTCAGTGGCCAGAGCGGAGTTGTGCCATCACAGTAATGCTTACGACAACTAGCATGCTAACAGTGCACTTTCTGATTCTCGGACAGTAAAATACTTTATAATTAGATTTAGACAGCACACAGAAGACTTATTTTGACCTCAAAAACTGCTTATACAATATATCTGTACTTGGGGAAGACATATTTCGCTAAAATTTTTTGCTCAATCGCTTGTTGCTAAAGTAAATACATCATTATAAGTCATTTCAAATAATATTTTTGTAAGAATAAAAAAAAGTTTCTAAATACCTCACGGTTTAAATGGTTCCATTACGGCAACATAAACCCATTAATAGAAATACAATTATTTACTGGCGCTATTCAAGAGAAAAAACCTAAAACACCCCAATTCTTCCACTGTTACAAACACGACCAGGTAACAAAACCCCTCACCAACCCCAAACCCCTTGAGCACAAACCGCTAACCGCTAACCCGCTAACCCGCTAACCCGCTCATTACACCATTTCTTTCTTTTGACAATTCCATATCCTCCAGCACTTAATGAGCTAGTAAGAGATATATAATTGAATTTCCCTCATAGAATCCCCTTCTAATTGACCTTTACAACATAATTACGCCCATTGTCAGTCCTGCTCGGCGCGTGTAAGGTCAGTGACCCCCTCCCGCAATCTGCATGAAGAATTTAACAGTCGTACAAAGGCGCGCTTGTAATGACGAATTATCCGCCGGTTCTACCTTTCTACCTGCAAATTCATTTTTTATGTATAGGCCCTGATAACAAGTCAACTGGGACGCTCTAAGTACGTGGTTAATAAGACCAATGGGGAGATATAGAGGCTGCAAATATGAAAAACATGTGTACGTTTTGGTCTTTATTAGTGCAGAACCCATGTTGACTGCTGTTGTTGTCGATATGATTTGAAGGTAATGCTTTTCGGGGCTAAATCACTTGTTACGAAAAGAGTTATGAGACGTTTGAGGGCAGTTAGTTTGGTTTACGAGCATGTATTAAAATATGGGGTGAGTTGTATAAAAGTAGTCAATTCTGATTTTACTGGTCTGTCTGCTGCTTAAACCTTTGAATGGGCTTATGTTACATATGGCAGTTAAACAAAGTGTGTGTGTGGGAATAATTCGATTTGAAATTGTGCAAAATCGTGATTTTGTCTCATCTCCTCTCAATGTGATCCTTAAAGTGGGATTAAATTTACTAACTCCTAAACTGGGTTGTACCTGGAGGAGTAAAGAACAGAGTGAGAGGGGAGCAGGGCGGGGTCTGGACATATGAGGAACAGTGTGATTGGTCTAACACAGGGGTGGGCAAAGTTTTTGATACACGGGCCACAATTTGACAGGGGGCCAAGCCAGGATATGTACGAACACACACACACACACACACACACACACACACACACACACACATATATATAACTTTAGAGATTTGGCCTGTAACATGTAGGGAAGCATGAATATGCAAGGCTCGCTGTGCAAATTGTTTTCCAAATGCATCAATTAAATTACGAATGAATTTATTAAATTTCGGTTAAATAAACAGAGCAGAAAAACTCACATTCAGTTTAATCAAGTGCCAAAAGATCAACAACTTGTTGAAAAGGTAAATTAAACAAGGTTTACCCTTACCTATTTTAATATAATTTGATCACGTTTGGCGGACTGTATTAATAAGCCCAAAGGGCCGTGAGTGGCCCCTGGGCCGTAGTTTGCCCATGTCTGGTCTAACAGATATCCACACCTCAAACAGGGTATTTCTCGTGATTTCACCAACTAGTTGAAATTGTAGAGGCCACTGCCAAAAAATGACTAGGAACAAGAACTATTAAAACACCATATATACAGTTCACTAGGGGGAAAATGTATTTAGTGTTTAGTTCCAATTTAAAAAGAAAAAAACATTCTTCCACAATACTTTTACAGATCCTGTACTGACAAGAATTGATTTCTTTGATAATTCTCATTTCATTATTTTATTTTATTTTTATTATTATTTTTTGCACTTAATGTATAGTTGAGGTTAAAATACTAGCTTGATTTACAATAACACAAAGTTTTTAAGTATATCCTTGTTTGGAAGATTATAGTTACACAATTCAAGGTACATATGGATCTTTTTGGGGGATTCTGCAGCCTGGAAATGTTACTGCTTTGTCTCGAATGTTCCATAGTACGGCACTGAACTTCAATCAATCAGTTCAATTTTATCTTTCACAATGATCAATGCTGCATAAGGCCCATACACACACACATGCAGCATATACATAAGCTTATGAAACGGGTCCACCACCATGTGCAAGACAGATATTTTTGATAGGCAGGTGGTTATGTTTTACTTTTGCCATTTGACTTTGATACACTGTTTTATAAAAGCAGGTCATTTGTAAGAGAAAAAAATAAATAAATAGAATGAAATAGAAACAGACAGAAAAAGTATATACGCTAACTTGTCTTGCTTTTTTCAATTACAGGTATTTTTATTGCTAAGGAAAAAACCCATAGTACACCATAATAAAATAAATATTAAAAATTTAGCATTTCCTCAACAATTTGAATATTTTGGGGTATTTTAAGTCAGTACTTTATTCTATTTGTCATTTGTTTGTCAGGTCAAATCCAAATTACATGTCGTTTACACATAATACCTGTTACAATATTGTGATTAGGAGGGCATGTGGTTTAAAAAAAGTAATGATAATAATTAAAAAAAAAAAAAAAAAAAAAAAAAAAAAAAAACTAAAATATCCAAGTGAGCAAGTTCTTTCCATTGCCCATAACCACTTAACTCACACTCTTTCCCACTGAGGTGAAATAAAGCTCGCTGTGCTGCCTGTTCTGTGCCTGTGCCTGGGAGGCCCTGGTTAAGCGGAGGTGACGGCACAGTTGCAGAGTGGAGAGCTTTTCACCTCACATTTAATGAGTCCACTCCACTTCCACCCGCGTGCCTGTTCTGGCTCTGAAAAGGCTGTACAAAAGTATTTAGAGCCCCGCGTGTACTTACCCCCAACTAGTACTTACTCCCCGAGTAGTACTCACCCCCCACTCTGCACGAGCCTCTCCACAGGCCCGTGTTTGGTTAGAGGAGAGAGGAGCCGTCTTTGGATGTGTCACGCTCAGAAAGAGACAAATGCATTCTAATTTTAAACAATGATTATGGTTTTATTATTATTGTATTACTGCTTTTTATATAGTGCTTTTCTAAAAACACTAGAGGGGTGCAAGTAAATCTAAAATATATTTAAAAGTCTATCAGTTAAATGCTTCAAAATCCCTGTGCCTGGTTGTTACTATTTCAACCTGTAAAAGAGTGAACTTGTTTCTGTGTAGACGCTGCACACCTGACAGGGCGACAGGTGTGTTGAAGGAGGGGCACTGGACTGAAAGGTTTTATAAAATATAAAAGTGAACTAAGAGTGAGACAGTGTGTCCCAGAGTCTTTTTAAAATATAAAAGTGAACCAAGAGTGAGACAGCGTGTCCCGGAGTCTTCTTAAAATATAAAAGTGAAACAAGAGTGAGACAGTGTCCCGGAGTCTTCTTAAAATATAAAAGTGAAACAAGAGTGAGACAGTGTCCCGGAGTCTTCTTAAAATATAAAAGTGAAACAAGAGTGAGACAGTGTCCCGGAGTCTTCTTTAAAGATGAAAGTGAACCAAGAGTGAGACAGTATGCCAGAGTCTTCTTAAAATATAAAAGTGAACCAAGAGTGAGACAGTGTGCTGGAGTCTTCTTGAAATACAAAAGTGAACCAAGAGTGAGACAGTGTGTGAGAGTCTTCTTGAAAAAAAGTGAACCAAAAGTGAGACAGTGTGCCGGAGTCTTCTACGAATAGAAAAATGAACCAAGTGTGAGACAGTGTGCGAGACTGTTCTTAAAAAATAAGTGAACCAAGAGTGAGACAGTGTGTCCCGGAGTCTTCTTTAAAGATGAAAGTGAATGAAGAGTGAGGCAGTGTGCCAGAGTCTTATTTAAAGATAAAAGTGAACCAAGAGTGAGACAGTGTGCGAGAGTGTTCTTAAAAAATAAGTTAACCAAGAGTGAGACAGTGTGTCCCAGAGTCTTATTTAAAGATGAAAGTGAACCAAGAGTGAGACAGTGTGCCAGAGTCTTCTTAACACCTTTCAGACTATAAAAGATCACAATTTGCAGTGAAACAAATGCATCCCTCACTTTCCTAATGTTTTCAGCCCAGTTCTTTACCATGAAGCATGTTTCACAGCTTTAGAGGCAAAGCATCTTCTAGGCATCACTCCACTACTAACCAGCTAGCTCGCTAACATCGCAGCAGCACAAAGTACATTAGTAGCATAACAGACTGTATTGTCTGAAAGTTCTAAGCTGTGGTCATTATTGATTCACTCTCCACCTTAGACTGAAGTGGACTGAGTGACGCTATTTTGTTCAGCTTTACCCAATTGAAGCCAATCGAGGTTAGCAGTTATAGCGGCTAATTTGGAAGCGAGTAACATGTTCCGAGTGCACGTTTCATTGTAAGCAAAGAACCAATCAGGAGTGAGGTTGTTGAAGGTGCTCGCCCTGCCCACGTTTTCCCCTGCTTTGGCCTGGGACGGGTGCTTAGAAACGAGGAGAGAGCTGTCAATCAAACCTGTTGCTAATACCAGACGGATCATATCTTGATTTACGTGCCTATTTTTTATTTGGATCTTGAATATGCCATGCTCTGTTAAACCATATATACACTCTATGCTGTGTTGGTCAGTGGTCGTAAACTTCTACTGTAGCCACAACTGCCCTGGGGTAGACTGACAGATATAGGGCTGCGAATCTGCGCCATCGGTATGCCTGTCAAGATAGTTACTATATCAACTTATTGTTCAATGTATTAAACCTTGAATAATATATTTTACACTATATTTTTTACAGTTTCTTTGCAACAGTGGGCAGATTTTAGTTGTTTTTTATATGATTTATAAGATTTTTTGATATGATTTGAGCTGAAGAGAGTTGAATTATTAGATCATTCTGCTATTTATTTGTTGGCGCTCATGTCTTTTAATGATATTGTATTTAAAAAACGGTTCACGGTGATACTCCTGCCTTACTGTTATTGTGCCGTGCTTCAAAATGTTCAAAATGTGGTGTTTTTGTGTAGTTTGTGGTGCATTAAGGAGCCATGGGACACAGTGGGAACTTTTAGGATTGCTCTGTTTAACCTGGTTCACAATAATAGAAAATAGGATCAACATGTGCCGCTATTTATCGGTCGAGCCCAATACTGGATTGACAAAGGGAAGAGGCAGCAGTTAAATCCCGAATTTATACAAGGAGCAAGGCGAAGGTGACAGGAAGAAGAAACGAGGAGGACCGAGTAAATCAAACTCCAGGTATGGACAAAACTGTAATAAAAAAACGCACCATTTTGTGTAATTATACTTATATATATGAACCGGTTACACCTCCAACCTCCACCAATCCCTCTCTGAGCACTTTCATAGGTTGGTGAAGTATCTCGCACCGGGACACGACACCAGTTTGTTCTGGTCGACTCAGGGATTGAACCGCAATCTTTTCTAATATATATATTCAGTTCTGTCAAATAATATGAAAACCAACAGCACTACTACTGCCATTGTTTTCATTAACGCCATAATACAAATTTCAGCAGCATGCATTGATTTTCCATCATCCCCACTGTGTTTCCAATCTCATCCCATCACCGTTATGTACAGTACACCAGTAGCACTCACGCGGCCTTATTTTATACCATGTTAACTGTAAATTGATTGACTTCATGCATCCACCACTCTCTCTCTCTCTCTCAACGCCGTATCAGACCTCCGCTACGGTACAGGGGGATTTCACATTCAGTGGAAGGAGCAGAGAGGTGAGACACGATTAATTGTGAATTCCATTATTGAAGGCCGTCAATCATAAGAACATCTCAGGGGAGAGAATGTAGGGCTAGAGGCTGCCCGGCTACACTGTTTTTCTATTATTGTTTTTTTTTTTTTCTTCTTCTTTTTTTTCATTACTAGATTTTTCTCATAACACCGCGTCAGAGGAAACAACACCCCTGGGGCTTTGACGCTGCACAACGGATGCTTTCAAACGCCCACCAGCCCACTATTAATCCCGGGCATCTCGTACTATACGCTCCGTGTGCTGCTCCGGCGGTGCAGACATAAAAGTGGAGACACAGAGGGAAGACAGAAGATTTGACTTGTAGTTATGGCATGTGTACAGCAATACAATAACAGTATTTTTTTGATAAGGTGAAGGTTAAGAAACCCAACTGTTTATCAGCTGTAGTGGTAAGTTCACTCTGAATGACATGTTGACAAAAAACACATCCACACGTTGGTTACTGGAAACAAAAAAATAATAAAAATTGAGTTACTTGGAGTGGCTTAACATAGCCTACTACTACTATACTAATACTACTACTACTACTACTACTACTATACTACTATGACTACTACTACTGTACTACTACTGCTCCTACTATACTACTACTACTACTACTGCTCGTACTACTAAAATACTACTACTACTGCTCTTACTACTAAAATACTACTACTACTGCTCTTACTACTAAAATATTACTACTACTATCCTCCTACTACTACTATTACTACTGATCCTACTACTACTGATCCTACTACTACTACTGCTCCTACTACTACTATACTACTATACTACTATACTAGTACTACTACTACTGCTCCTCCTACTACTACTGCTGCTCCAACTGATCCTACTACTGCTACTACTACTCCTACTACTAGTTACTAATAACAGTACTAATAATAATATAGTCTTTTTGTCTTTTCAGATGCTCCAGTTGCTTTACATTTGCTTTCATTCCCTCCACGGAGCAAGGCTGCCAATCTGTGCCATCAGCCCCTCTGACCATCAGGACCACTCAAGCAGACATCACATTTATACCAGACAATGTGGAGAAGTGTTGCCACGGGCGTCCCACTGGCACCTGCAATTCTCAGCGGTCTCCATCTAAGTACTGATCAGTCCCAGCCCTGCTTAGCCTCTGAGATCTGATCAAATCAGGCTTTGACAAGGAGGTCTGGCCACTTCTGTAGCCACAGCTGCCCTGAGGTACTGACAGAGGCAAGACGACCAATCTGCACCATCAGCCCCTCTGACTACCACATTCACTTACCACATTCCACATATAGATAAGGTGCATAAAGTGTGTCATCCACCAAGTCAAAGGTGGAAAGTTTGATTTCCACTCAGAACAAATGGTGTCATTGTGTCCTTAGGCCAGACACTTCCATATTGCCTAGTTTGAATGTGGTGTGTGTGTGAGGTTGTGTGGTTGTAGGGGAAATGGTGCAAATTAACAGTTTGCACTGGTCCAAACACACAACAATCTGTTTCTTGCTAATTGATGGTCATCATATTTAGGTTAGAATTATTTCAGACTATTGATAAGACCATGAAAGAAAGTCACATTTTAACATGATGCTATTACATTACTTGTACCACTGTTCTGTAAAGTCCTATTGTTCTTTAAACAGGCAGATTCAGAACCTATTTCACAGGAGAAATCTTGTCCCCATAAGACACTTTGCTTTATGATGAAATGCAAGATTCAAACTTCACGCACAAAGGTGACCCTACTCAGCCGTGCAACTGAACCTCAGACCTTCTCGCTCTCAGGCAGATGTCCTAACCACTCTGCCACTGTATAACAACTTTTGAGAGCCAACATTCATGATAAAAATAATTATATATGTTTTGGTAACATATAAATAATCCCCTGTAATATCTGAACTAGTCCAGGCTTCATCCATGTTTCAACCACATGTTTCTGCAAATGAAAGGCACATTGTAGCAGACACATCTGGAACGTGTATCCATCAAAACAAACCGTCGGAATATCTGCTGATCTACACAATCAAATCCCCATTTTTCCATTTTCCTCTTCCCTCTCCACAGCGCCGGGCCTGGGCTGAGAGCGGCCGTGTTACAGCCTGTGTGAAGCTCTGCCAACAAGTGGTGGTCATCATGACTTATTTACACTGTTTACTCTAGCTCCCGATCGGCCCGGCAGGACGGTGTGTGCGTGTGTGTGTGCGTGTGTGTGTGTGTGTGTGTGTGCGTGTGTGTGCGTGTGTGTGTGTGTGTGTGTGTGTGCGTGTGTGTGCGTGCATGTGTGTGCGTGTGTGTGCATGTGTGTGCGTGTGTGTGCATATGTGTTTGTGGGGGGAGGATCTGAGCGAGCCACTGGCCCCGCTCCACAGGGGCCCCTACATGCCAGCTTCTTTACATATTTATAAAGACAGGGGTGATGTGGAACGCGGGGTGGACCAAATAGGTTAAGATGTACAAGTGTTGTGGTATATAACAATACTAATGAGAAATGTGATTAAAGACTAGATTAAAGACGGTATAAAGCTTTTTTATGTTCTGGTATAGTCTATGGCACCCATCAGTATTTTATACTTTGGACAAGCCTGTTGGACTTTTACCTTACAAACTCTTAATCCAAAAGGCCTAAATGATGAACTATTGCTTGATGTAAAGCTATGATGCTTTTTAAATAAAAGGTGCTGTAATGAAGAGCACTATTTGTTTGCCCTCCCTCTGAGCTATGAGGGAGGTTTATGTGAACTTGTTGAGGCGTCACTTATTTTGTTAAAAAATGTCAGATTTATGGCGTGATGATAATCTTTATATTTTTCTAGTCATTATCCATGTGTTTTAACTCAAAAAAGACTTATGTAAAGTGAATTATGCACAATTTTGCAGGTGCATTGGGTCTAATTGTAATAAAATATATGTGTTTTTTCAGTGTTGTGATTGGTTGATTAAACTGAAGGGGGCGGTCCCTTAACTTATATAAGGGGCTGTCCTCTTACCTGAAACTTTGTGAGAATAAAAGTGAATCAAGAGTGAGACAGTGTGCGGGAGTTTTCTTAACCTTATCAGACCAAGTACTTCTCCTCCGTCGCACTGTCGCCCAGTCAGGTGCAGAGTCTACACAGAAACAAATACTTTGGACACTTTAAATTGTAATATTGATCAACTTAATAGAAGAAAGAAGTCTGTTAACTTTCGGTGACTGAAAACAGCTGATTTCAACTTGTCCCTTTCATGATGGAAGTGTGGAAAAGTATCAATTATCTATACACATAATTGTATTCATCTTCATTTTAATCCAAAACTCATATCATCAGTACTGCAGTATTGACGTAGTATAATTTGTTACTGTATAGAAACAAAAATCACTAGTATCGGCCATCACTACACAGTACCTCACCTACAGATATATCCAAATACATACAGGGTGGCGTGTGTGGGTGGTAACTGGGATTTTTAGAGCAATTGTGTTTTGAACGGAGGAGAACAAAGATTAATCAAACGTGCATTAAAGCTTATAAAAGTAAATGTCTCCTTTAGTAGTATTTTTTTTTTTTTTTTTTCAGAGCATTTCATCCTATTACTGTGGACGGCTCCTGGGAAATAGTTTGGTGCAGTTTCGTGGAGTTTCAATACTTAAATCATTTTGAAGGGAATGAAGATAAAACTAAAAACAGGATACTTTAATGATTTTGTTTAATATTTGAACAAACATCTGGAAAATAGTCACATTTCTAATCATCTGCGTTTTTTTGTCTTGTTTTTGAGTTCTTTAATCATGGTCCCTGCTCATGTGCTTTGCCGACATTAAATACAGCTCTGCAGGCGACACACTTCAACATAAACTGATTTCTGTGCAAGAATTCACAGTGACCACAAAATAAAGTTGTTTTATGAAAAAAATATCGATGATTTTACCAGTGCAGCAGATGTGAGCCATTTCAGAGCCTCGTGACAAAACAGCGGCAAGACAAGGTTATATTTAGTCTTCTCTGCCATGCCAATTATTTTTTACTGATTAATAATTTTACTTTTTAATGGCACACTATGTAACTTTTCCTGTTGGAGCGTTCATTACCAGCTTCATGTCATTGCTTTGCCTTGAATGTTCCGCAGTATGGCATTAAAGTTATATATCTTACAGCTGAAAAATACCTGCAACTTTGTCTGGTGACTTTTCCTGCTTGTCTCCATGGAGATAAGTAAGGTTAATGCCATACTGTGTGACAACCTTACAAAGTGGTAACATCTCCATGGACATAAGCAGCTGTCAGACACTATCAAAAAGTTTCACAGTGTATCTTTAATATAAGAAGCTAACCTGGCGTCCATGGAGATTTTGCTGCTTTGCATGGAATGTTCCACAGTATGGCGTTAAAGTTATATCAACATCCTTTCTTACTGTTAGGACGTTCCACAGATCTGACTTGTATTTTGGCCTGGTGGCTATTCT
The DNA here is from genome assembly GCA_019594935.1 of Periophthalmus modestus. Lineage (NCBI taxonomy): Eukaryota > Metazoa > Chordata > Actinopteri > Gobiiformes > Gobiidae > Periophthalmus > Periophthalmus modestus. The sequence continues at coordinate 6,884,373 of JAIEZT010000021.1, forward strand.
CTGGTGCTACTCTCCATGGAGATAAATACAATTAATGCCATACTGTGTAACAATCTAGACAAAACTTTAACATCTCCATGGAGACGAGCAGGTAGCAGACCCTTTATCTGAAAGTTACACAGTGAACCTTAAGACAAGAAGCTGGCTCCCAATGAACCAGATGTTATTTCAGAACACTGATTTTGTTTTGAACTATATTTTGTCTATTCTTCCCTGACAAAGTTAGAAAAATACTTTGATAGGTGTTATTACCGGCTTGTATCCATGGAGATGTTACAGCTTTGCCTGGAATGTTTCACAATATGGCATTAAAGTTACATGAACATCCATTCGTGCTGTTAGGTTTCATGGATCTGACTTGTAGCTGGGCCTGGTGGTTATACCGGCTAGTCTCTAAGGAGATGATACTGTGCAACAATCTAGGCACAACTTTAACATCTCCATGGAGACGAGCAGGTGGCAGACCCTCCATCTAAGTTACACAGTTACAGTTTAAAACAAGAAACTTCCCTGGCAACCAATGAACCAGATGCTATTTCAGAGCCTGGTCAGAAAATCTATATTTTACTCTTCCTGGACAAAGTTAGAAAAATAAATACTTTGGTAGATGTCGTCACCTGCTTGTCTCCATGGAGATGTTACAGTTTTGTCTTAAATGTTCCACAGGTATTAAAGTTACATCAGCATACATTCTTACTGTTAGCAGGTTCGCCTATCCACAGATCTGACCTATAAACGGTCGCTTTTCCTGCTTTAAATAAGGTCAATGCCGCACTGTGTAACAATCTAGGCACGACTTTAACTTCTCCATCCAGACAAACAGGTGGCAGACCCTCTGTCAAAAAGTTTCCTGGCATCCAAAGAACCAGATGCTGTTTCAGGTCTTAGTTTGAAAATATTGATTTTGTTTAAAAATTTAGAAAAGTTATACTTTGTCTACTTTTTTTTTAGAGTTTTACTTTAGAAACATAAAAAGACACCAACACAACGACATTCAAACGGTGAATAAACATTGTGTGTATCGTTACAGTCACAGATCAGACATATTCTGGTCTACTAAGCACAATATAAGTTTTCCTTTCTCCCATATCTTGTTAAATTTGTGGTTTTGGAGTCTGTTGTACATTGTAATCTGTTCCATGACACAGATCGAGTTTACTGTACCAGGTTGTGCCAATCATCTAAGGTGGGAGATCCATCTTTAACCATTTTTTAGTTATTGACTTCCTTGCTGCCAGACTCAACATGCCAAACCAACATCCCATCTCAGCGCTTCCAAATCCAAACAATAATTCATTCATAATTCATATACTTTGTCTACTTTTAGATGACAAAGACAGAAAACTTTTGTAGGTATCGTCACAGTTTGTCATTAACGTTACATCAACAAGCATTCTTCCATTTAGCAGGTTCGCCTATCCACAGATCTGACCCGGCTGCTTTTCCTGCTGTTGTGACGTAGGTTAATGCCATCCAAGCAAAGCAATAACATCTCCATGGAGACAAGCGGACCCTCTAAAGACCCTAAAAGTTCCATAACGCCCCTTTAATATACGATACAAACACCCCTCTTTGCACGAACTCATTTGCATTCAAACTGTTCCGCTCCATATGCTCCCATTTCCCAAAATAGAGACCAATATTTGCCTGCTTTTCTCAGACTTTTGTTGACGCTTTGAAAAACTGCTAGATCGAGCACAGTCGGCGGTCCCAGCGAGAGACAACATCCCAGTCTGTTTGATGAATACAAAAATCCCATTGTTTCCCTATACGCCGAAAAGACGCCACCCATACGCATTTTACGAACACGGAAATTCTCCAACATGGAAGATAATGCAAGAAGTGTGTCGGAAACCCTTTGGTGATAATAATAACATATGCGCGGGATTCAAAAGCATAAATTGTCGTGCCAGAAAGTGCGTTCGCTTCATGACTTCCTTTGCAGTGGTCGCACATATGTTCCCTAATGTGGAGCGTGCGTGCCAATAGTTAATCTCACTATTTCCTGTAATACGGGAAAACTGGTGAACAGATGACAAGTGCCCAAAAAAAAAAAAAAAAAATCCAGAACACATTTGGGAAGCGTCGATGTAAGAAAGACGACTAATACCGATTTAGGAAGAAAAGTTTTTGTTTCATTTTTAATCAAAGGCGCTTTACTTCACTCATAAAACACAGAAATCGAGGTAGTTCATTTTAAATAGTTTGCAGTGGTCCAAAGTTATTCCTCACTTGCCTTATGCACTCTGAGCTTTGCGGAGTGGACTTTTGCTGTCACATGTATGCGTTACAACCACTAGCATGCTAATGACGTATTTCCTGATTCTCTGACCTCAAAAAAAAAACTTAATAATTAGATGCAGACAGTACACATTGGACTTATTTTGACCTTGAGAGCTGCTTATACAATACAGTGGTCCCTCGCTATATCGAGGTTCACCTTTCGCGGTCTTGCTGTTTCGCTGATTTTTTTTTTTTTTTTGTGTGTGTAATTTTGCATGCATTTTTTTTTGTGTTCTGCGTCCTGATTGGCTGAGCGACTGTAGACCATTGTCCATCAGTCTCCTCCGTGTCTCCTGTACAGTACAGAATGTGTCAGACAAATTTACATAAATGTTGGATCGCAGTGTGACTCTGAAGTGCTGTATGTTTGCAAGTTTTCTCCCCGACAAAACTCACAATGTCGATGAAATGTTCTGCACCGACAAATTTCAGAAACGCTTTGGACTTAAAAGTGAGGCCCCTCTGTGGATACCACTGTAGGTTTGAACTGTGAGAGAGTTTAAACAAGAGAGAAATGTGAGAAAATGTTAATGCCTGTGTGAGAAAAGTGTATAAAGTGTGTGGTGAGGGGTTTTACAGCCTTAAAACATATATAATAATCACTGTAATGGATCACTGTATCTCTGTTCTGATAAATGCAATTGATTTATGAAGAAATGTTAAAGCTTCATTATGTAACTTTTCTGGTAGCGGGTATAAACAAGCTTTGGCTAGAATGTCCCGAGTGTGACATTACACTTAGCTGTTTTGCACTTATTCAATTAAAGGTGTTTTAGTAATAGCATATATAAACTAAACAAAATTATTAAATAAAAACTTGAGAAACATGCTGCATACTCGCCCCTCCACAGATCTAAACTTACTCGTCTCCATGGAGATAGATATGTTTAATGCCATACTGTGGATCATTACAGATGATGTCCACCAAGAAAGTTAGTTTTTAAAGTTACGCTGGAAAATGTAAGTAAGTTGGAAGGATTGTGGGTTAATCAAAGAAACCACTTCTAATGGTTTACTGGTGCTGCTGTGAGAAAAACAGACAAAATCTGTTCACAACAAATATTTGGTACAGCAGTGGCACACAAAGCATAGCGAGCATCCAATAACCAGAAGTTTTGTGGGTCAAGCCTCATGCAGGTTCATTAAAGATGTGCAAAATCGATTTTTTTCAGCTTTCTACCAATAAAAAAAACATGAGTCTGAGGAGGTTTGAGAAGTCACCCGCACTGTTTCAGTAATTTAGCGATCTCCTGGACCCTATTCGAACCCTTATGGTTAGCTGTTAGCTTGTGTCCAGTGCTCGGTCCAGAAGCCGACGTCCCACACGACAATTCTCCATAAATTTACAAAAAAAACATGATATAAAACTGTGCACAATAACTTGACAAACCTTTGCATTTTTTCTTGCGTTTTCAGATGATAAAACCTTAATCCAAATGATAAAACCTTAAATCTTAGTGTTTGCGAATGTGTGCATTGTGTCGCCATAGGAACAGCTGAACATTCCACCATATACATCCATGTAGAACACCCCCAGCATGTATCACTAAACATGGAATTCTCATGAAAGCGTAACCATCATATTAAATAGCTGCTTCAAACACTTATTGTTAAAAATAAAACATTAGTTGTTTCAGCCTCAAGCTAAACAAAATTTAATAATGTTGGTTCAAATAATCACATTTTCTTTCACCATATCCAAGATGAACATTCCAAAACTCATTATCTTCGCCTGAGGGTCACGTTTAGTGGCAATGTTTACATATCATTTGCATAAATAATCAGGTCACTGTGTTATTAGGATTAAACAAGAGAAACATGTTCCATTTAAATATGAAAAACATGAAAACACGGTCATATAAGGTGGGTCTCCTTTGGGTGCTCCAGTTCACCCCGTCACCTTTAAAGGTCCGATATTACGCACGTTTGACTCTTGAGAGCTTTAAACTGTGTTATAATCCTGTTGCCTCCTCAAAAACATACCCAGACGTCTGTTTTGTTCCATTCACACATGTTTGAGTAACACTTTATTATTAGCCTGTCTACATCTCCAAAGCTCAAAATGCTCTGTTCCACCTTGTGATGTCATAAAGTGGTAGTTTTCAAGTTAACAGCTCCTTTTGTCTTTTGTTGAGTAGAGATTAGAAATTCTAGGACTGAAATTATCCAAATGATTCTAGTGAAGGTGTATGGAGTTTAAAAACACAGTGGAGCACTTCCTGTATTACCACATGACATCACAAAGTGGAACAGAGTGTTTTCTGTCTGAGTTTGTGTTAAACATGTTTGAATGAAACAAGACACAACTTCAGGTATGTTTTTGATGACATTAACATTATAACATAGATAAAAAATTTAAAAAAAGTGTAATATGGAGCCTTTAAATATTTTAGTACATGTTAAGCTCAATCATCCAGCTAGGTACTCCCAACCTGCATGAAGATCAGGTGATGCACACTGCACTGTTGTGACCTATAGCATATGGCAGGTATTACATAAAATACACATTATTTTACATAATACCTACTTTACAATAACTACACCTTAATTAGCCTTAAAGGGCCCATATTACACTATTTTCTGATCTATGTTCTAATGTTATTTCCTCATCACAAACAGACCTGGAGTTGTATTTTGTTTCATTCACACACATTTAACACACCAAACCCTGTATGAGAGCTTTTTTCTCAAACTAAAAACACTCTGCTCCACCTTGTGATGTCATGATGTAGTACAGGAAGTGCTCCACTGTTTTAAAACTCAAATCAAGTTCAAAATTTCAGTATGATGAGAAACACAAAGTCACAGCAACAAACCAAATAATGGATATTGTGTCATCTCAAATACCCATACCGGACCATCGTTAATTTCACCCATCTTTCAATAGGTTTGGTCGGGAGTACCTAGCTGGAGGATTAGCCTATTGTCTATGTTTAGATTTACAAGGGAAGCCAGAGCGGACTACCTGCAGGAAACCCGCCCAGATACAGGTTGAACAAGCAAACTTTACATCCCTTTACATACAAGCCCTAAACCGAGCCTAGTAATCAAAGTCGGGTCTTTCTTGCCGTAAGCGTTACTGCGTGTTATGTTAACCCAATTTTTTTTAACCATAAGAAAAAAAGACTAGTCCAACATTTAATTATCTAGCTTTCTGGGTCACATTCTAAAGACAATATTGACACCTCATTTCCGTGCATATCATCAAGCCGATGCGTTATTAGCACTTCTTTCCCAAAACTGTTACTGCGCCACGAACCCTGCCTCCTTCTAATTTGCACTTAATAGCAATCTAGACCTTTAGTTCTTCTGCCCACCAGCAAATCGTCAGCGCAACAAATCAGGCGCTAGCAGCATTAGCACATTAAAGTCACAGTCAAAAAATTAAAGCTAGCAAACCAGATGGTCTCATTTTATGCTAATGTTATTATGCAAAACTGCAACCCTAGAGCATTGACAATTTTCCTTTTTTTCCCGTTGCCTTTTTAATTGGAGGAAGAGAGACAAGAGGTGCCAGACGATGCAGGTGGTGCAAGGTGCTCCCGCGTTCTTTTGTCACATCCTGAGAGGGAATTTGCAGGGAATTTTATTTAGTGTCATTTCCACCGGGCCCGAGCTACAACCATCTGTACTCCACGGCAACGGGAGGGGGTCTGGTGAACGCATTGTGAAACCGCGGCGCTCCAAAAAAGGGCCGTGAACCGCTAGCATGGCGCGTTCTAGCACCCAGCGGGGGCTAGCTCACCAAGACAACGGAGGCTAGGAATAAATGTTAGTGGAAGGAAGGGAATTAGCCAAACTAGCTAAGCTTTCTGATATGTAGCTAGCTAGAATGTTGATTAGCAACATGCGGAGAGGAGCGTTTGGTTGTAATTAGAAAATATGATGCAGCTAGTGTAGCGAGTACCTGGGAGGGCTAGTGTAGTTTTGTGAAAATGTAGTTTCTGACAGTAATAGGCGCTAAAATTAAATTGTCCCCTTAAGGAGCAAATTAGGACAAAAACATTTTTAAAATAATGGAGGTGTTTTACTAGTCTCCTATAGCGTTTCTGAAGCCTTAATAATTAGTTTCAACTTCCTGTTTATAGGAGAGCATTTCATAAATCATCGCAGAAATAATTACTATGGCAACGGTGATAACATCTCCTCGCTCGTCGATATGCATTTGTCACCTTTGGAACAACATATATTAAGCACAACCTTTACAAGAACAAAAATAAAAGTCCAGAGTATGGAGTTAGTATGGTCTGGTGGTTGGTCCGCTATCTGCTTGTCTCTATGGAGATGTTTGGAGATGTTCCAGAGTACAGCGTTTAACCTATTGCAGACAAGCAAGAGGATGCCACCGGGCCAAGTTCAAGACACATCTGTGGAGAGATGAGCCTACATATCTTTCATGATATTTTTGATCAATTTAATGAAACTTTCCAGGTAAAGAAATAACATCTCCATGGAGACAAGCAGGTAGTGGACCAACATCTCCATAGAGACAAGCAGGTAGTGGACCAACATCTCCATGGAGACAAGCAGGTAGTGGACCAACATCTCCATGAAGACAAGCAGGTAGTGGACCAACATCTCCAGGGAGACAAGCAAGTAGTGGACCAACATCTCCATAGAGACAAGCAGGTAGTGGACCAACATCTCCATAGAGACAAGCAGGTAGTGGACCAACATCTCCATGAAGACAAGCAGGTAGTGGACCAATATCTCTATGGAGAAAAGCAGGTAGTGGACCAACATCTCAATGGAGACAAGCAGGTAGAGGACCAACATCTCCAGGGAGACAAGCAGGTAGTGGACCAACATCTCAATGGAGACAAGCAGGTAGAGGACCAATATCTCCATGGAGAAAAGCAGGTAGTGGACCAACATCTCAATGGAGACAAGCAGGTAGAGGACCAACATCTTCATAGATACAAGCAGGTGGTGGACCAACATCTCCATAGATACAAGCAGGTGGCGGACCAACATCTCCATGGAGAAAAGCAGGTAGTGAACCAACATCTCCATGGAGACAAGTAAGTGGGGTACTCTCCACCAGAAAAGTTACATAAATAATATATTTTCCAGATATAATTTGTCCCTATCTGGAGGAACAAGTTAAGGAATAATGAAACAATAATGAAACAATAATGAAACAATGAAAGTTTAAAGCTTGTGGTATGTTTTTGGATGAACTTCTTTCAAACCTCAATCGAAAAGAATGTTAGCATTTTCCACGGTTCTTCAGTGAAAAAATTAAACATATGGCACTACGCTATCTGACTCGTCCTCACCACATCCTCCACACATGCCTCATGCCTCCACTTCGGGCACTTGAGGACATGCATCTGCTGACTAACACACGACCAAACACCGGCCAACGAGAAGTGACTCACCCAGGGACAGACTGTGACCTCAGCTGGGGCGATGACCACTCGGAGAGGGGCAAGGGAGCGGGGCAAGGGAGCGGGCCAGGGAGCGCGGTGAGGAGCTGCTAGCCTGGGTCGCAATGACGGGTCTCTGCAGGATCCCGGGCAGATGGTGGACATGTGGGAGCACTCAGCATCACAGTCCTAACAGATTTTCATTTGCACTTCACAGGCAGACTCATGGAAATCCTTCTCATGAGGAATAGATGAAACCCGCTCTTAAGATCTCAGATGTGCTACAGAGTGATTAGCCAGAAGGTGTTGCTTTGATTATCAAGGTGAGTTATGCAGTGGGTTGATCTGTCTTGTTTGGAATTCCATCTTAGGAAAAAAAAACAAATCGAAATATGTGTGTAAAAATGACTTCAGTAGTTTATAAATGTTTATAAAACGCAGCATGCACTTACACACAACCCTCTGAAGAAATACTCTCCTGTTGTTCTTTGCAACACTAGAATTTCCCCATCGTGGGACCTTTAAAGGTTCTTTTATCTTAAATAAAGTAAATTGCAAAAACGGCCCAAGTGGAACAGTTAAAACAAAAAGTCAAATATTTTCATATGATCTTAAATTTCAATTAAAATTTACAACGTGTTCATAACTAAGACATTGGTGGTGGCACTGGAGGTACATTTAGGAGCAGTTGCATAGATCGATACTGGTGCTGATTTAAATAAATAAATAAGATAAAATATTTGTCAAATGGGCTAAATGAGGAACAGGTATGGTTAAGGTCAGGGCTTTTGGTTAGGATTAGGAACAGAGTCTGATATGTGCAGCTCTTGGACGAGTTTATCAATCTGGGATGGCTCTCGCTGAAAGAGATGTGCACCTCCAAGCTGATTGGTCGAAGAGTCACTACAGCAGAGCGAGACAAGAAAATCACACTTTTGGTAAATAGAAAAAGATGAATCTGTCAACTGAAAGGAGGGGAGTTAAAGAAGCTATTTTTGTTAGAAAAGAAATCCTTCTTTAAACAGGAATGGGGGCTTGAGACATAATCTTTACCCCATCTATACTCCATCCTCAGACTCATACCAAGAGAACAATACCAGGGTTGTTAAGGGCTGAATATGGTAGTGGCAGTTTCAGTTTGGTTAGCACCTCCCTTCAGATAGATATAAAGCAGTGTCTACCAGGACTCTGACCAAAACTGAAGAAGCGGCTTGGATGAGCAGCGAAACGTCTTCACTCCTACAACGATTTGTCCAGTTGACAGATTTAAACGTCGTCTTTGGCTATGGATCAGACCTGGACGACTGAGGGATTACACAGACACTTTTGGTAAATCCAGTTGAGAGAAAAGCAAAGACTTATTTCCCTCCACAAAAAGCACTTCCCTAATTTTTCCACAAACTAGTAAAAATATTTCCACGAAAACAGGCCAATGTTTGTCTATTGGCATCGCCATGTTTGCTCTGGTTCACTTTACCATTGGTGCCCTCACCATTATGTTGCTCTGTGATTGGTCCATCCTCCTGTCGCACCAGCAGGAGAGGGACAAGATGGATTCCCATGTCAACCCATGAACAAAACTCAGCAAATTGGACTATGCTGCTGTTCATAGGGTTTTTAATGTAAATGAATGAAGTCCTTATTTCTACTGTTTGTCGATGGAGCTCAGAACGCTTATAATCTACCATTACTATCACTGTCCAGCCTGTGCTCCCCAATGATGTGAACATAGCCCTAAACCCTGCCCTCCCTGCTGTTTAAATCCCTTGTGTAAACCAGCTTCTACGCTCCCTTCAAACACACTCATAATTATAATGATAACAATTAGCTATGCTCCGACTGCGCTCGAAATAAGCATGCAGACCATACACCGAGACTTCATCAAAACTACGGCGTATGAGATTGACTTATCAGGTGGCCCGTCGGGTGCAATTCAATTATGGTTTTGCTTGTTTCACTGTGAGGAACGGAGCATGCGGAGGGAGGGAACGCGATCCCGATAAGAGGTCAATAAAAGCAGCGCGCAGAGGGGAAAAGTGATTAGCAGTAAAACTAATAGCTGGTGGAATATTGTACACGCAGGGAGTCATTTATAATTGTTTCAGCACTGTCAGAAATAAGTTCCTAGGCGATCTGTCTTCGGGTATGTGTTTTGAATCTGCTTTACATGTTTACTATGGTGGTATTCATGCTGGGGGTATTAAAGACAGTTTGTATGTTATCATTTCTTCTGATTGTTTAAGCACAGGTTTGTATCAAGGAGCAGCAGTGGCGTTATTTTGTTTTCTTGTCAAAATTTAGGTATGAACTTTTTTCTTAGAGTCACAGTATGAAGTCTAGATTCAGTCAAAAAAAAAAAAAAAAGAATTAAAGAAAACATGTTTTTTCTTTTTGTTGTTATTGGACTGAAAAACATGTCCTTACTCCACAAACCAAACTTTTATTTGGCCTGGAGGAGGGCCTTCTCCCGCTTGCTTCCATGGAAATTTTGATCCTTTGACTATAATATTCCACAATAAAGCATGAAATGTTTCTGTCTCCATGGCGAATGTTCCAAAAGTGTGGTTTTAACTTTCTATTTCTATTTCATGCAGGTGACACACCACCTCCAGAAAGTGAAATAATGTACCTTTAAAGTTTGTTAAAGGTGCTATGTATAATTTTTCTGGCAAAGGGTCCTGTCACGTCGCCATGGAGATGTTACTTCTTTGATTGTAGAATATTCTGCAATATGGCATTTAATTTATCTATTTTAGTTTAGACCATCAGGCCAAGTTACAGGTCAGATCTATGGAGAGTCTAATAAAAAGTCTTATTTTTCAAGGGTTTTTTCAGGGTTTTTTATGTCCCACAATGGGAAGCATTAGCAACATTCCAGGAAAGCATTAATTAACATCTCCCTGGAAACAAGTAGGTACCAAACTCTCCCTCAGGAAAGTTACATAATTCACCTTTAAAACTAAGTGTGATGGGGTAAGACTGTCAGGAAGAGTGTCCAATCCTAGTCCAGTGCCCAGAAACCCATCTCCTAATTTTGAACCAGGATCTGGAGGAGAAGGACCCACAAAGGTTGCTGGTTTGATCCCAGCTCTAGTACATACTGCTGTTGTGTTTTTGGGCATGACACTTCATAGATCTTACCTTTGTATGAATGCGTGTGAGTGACTGGTGGTGGTCGGAGGGGTACAGGTCAGTCTACCCCAGGGAAACTGTGGCTATAGAAGTAGCTCACCATCACCAAAAAGCAAAATACAACTCTTCCCCTTGTGATTATACGGTTCTATCTACGTTCTGGATAGTTCTGGGATATTAAGGTTTAAAGTTTTGACCACTGAGACCACAAAGGAACAGGGGAATGTTTATTTTGCCTATAAACCTACAAAGGTATTCAGTATAGAAGGTATGCAGGAACAAGAATGGAACAAACAATGGAGCAAAAAGTCCAACGAAAACCTCCAATGGAACCATCTAATTCCTGGGATGAAATGTAAGCCATTATTATTGTTATCTGGGCCTAGAAAAATCCTTAGACAACATACTAAGGCAGAATAACAATTTTTTACTTGTTAATAAAAAGTAAATTCTGCCTAACCTTAACTTCACCTCAGCTGTTTAGCACTTCAAAGTTCCTCAGGCTCAGACTCCAAATAAAAACTACTACTAAATATTGCGTTGCCACTTCTCTAAGGTTATTTCCCCCATTTACATCTCTATCAGTCACCCCCAACTTCACCACCGCGTGACAATCCCAGCGTTAACGTCAATCCCAAAAGATATCCATTTACCTCTGCTGTACTCTGCCTTCCAAGTTCCTTTCAATTGATGTCTTGACTAAGACTGATACCGCTTGGCTCACGGGACGCCCCCCACCAGCATGCAATATTCACCACTGTCTTACATAATTCATTCTCCATTTCAGTTTTTTTTTTCTCTTTTTTTCATAGAGCTATCCTCAAAGTGTCACCGGTAGACCTTGTTTTTAATTTGATGAGGCTTGTGAGATTCTTTGACGGGGTTGGCGCGGCATGCTAACCCGAGGGACGCTACGTGATACGGGGTTGGTAATGAGGCGGAGTTTTTCAAAAGAACGGATGAATTAATAAAGAAGGCATCAGTTTGCGAGGAGTGGTTCGAAGTGCACAGCTTGGGTTATTTAGGTCGGCGACTGACAGTTAGCGAGTGGGTATGTCTTTGTAGACGAGACGTGTAGAGGGAAACAAGTGTTCATTCAGATCGGGGCAGGTGTGGGTAGTTACATTTACTTGAGTAACTTTTAGAATAAATTGTAGTTTCACAGTACTGTTCTGGCAGCTTACTTTCACTCCAACTTGAGTATTAATATTTTTGGCAAAAGCTTTATGTTGATGATTTGAACATTTGTGTTTCTTGCAACGCTCCTTCAGATCTGATTTAGTTTGTCTCATTTTTGTGTCAGTCATTTCAAAATACTTTTCAATTTTGTGATTTGTGCTTTATTTAATGTTTTGTCTTCCCAATTATCCATCCATCCACCCATTTTCTTCCACTTATCCGGGGCCAGGTCGCAGTCTAAACAGGAACTCCCAGACTTTCCTCACCCCAGACTCGTCCTTCAGCTCCTCCAGTGGGACCCCAAGGCGTTCCCAGGCCAGCCGAGACACATAGTCCCTCCAGTGTGTCCTGGGTCTTCCCTGAGGCCTCCTCCTGGTGAGACATGCCCAAACACCCTCCCCAGGGAGGCGTCCAGGAGGCATCCCAAAGAGATGCCCGATCCCTGCGGAGGAAGCCCATATCGGCCGCTCGTATCCGCGATCTTGTCCTTTCAGTCATTACCCAGAGCTCATGACCATAGGTGAGGGTAGGAACATAGATTGACCAGTAAATTGAGAACTCTGCATTTCGACTCAGCTCCTTCTTAAACCAGATGTTCTGTCCTGAAAGTAACTCTTTATACTACTCTTACTTGAGTCATAGTTTTCTCAAATACTTTTATACTCGAGTAATTTCTTGGACCACTACTTTGTACTTCTACTTGAATAATATTATTTTGAAGTAACATTACTCTCTTCACCTCTGGATTAGGGTGAGTTTACGGGTGAACTAGAAGTAAGGGGTTGTGTTCTGTATCCAATTTCTTTCCATTCTTAGTAAAAATTGTTCTGCCCCAGTACAGATGTATTGCATCAGCAGCTCTTGAGGTCAAACTAATGCTATTAGCGTGCAAGTCGTTGTTAACATTATCATGACAACAAAACTCCACTCTGTTCTCTAAAACTTTAGAAAATCGTGTATAAACTCATGGCGGGGATAATTAGGATGCTTAATAAGAATAAACTGTGAGGAAGAACTTTGGACCATTGCAAACCATTTAAAATTGATTAATGCAGGGACTATTATGATAATGTTAACATTTTATTTGGACTGAGCACATTATAGATCATTATAGCTCGCCTAGACTTTTATTAATTTTTTAGCCATAAAAATCAAGTTAAAGGAAGTATCAGCATGTACTTTTGCCTTTTTTCACTCAACTATCTCGATTTTACATGTCCATCCTTATTTTTCCTTTGACGCATCAAATAACTGACTGAGAGAATCCTGGCGGCACCTGTGCTCTGACGGCGTTTGAATTTACATGATGCACAATTGGTTGCAGAGTTTTGGTAATGGAAAGTCCGCGACAGCGCGTCTATCGGCGACGATGGCATCCGGCGCTATAGGATTAAATCACAATATTGATCTAAAAAATACTTAATTAAAGAAACACTCTGCTGACTTCCACTTTAGAAAACTGCAGTGCCCAATGGGAGCTGACGTCACTGTGATTATCATCAATCAACAATGAGCCTTTTTTTTTTCCATTTGGACCAAAATGACTATGTGACACCCCGAATCTCACTCGTGTCACTGATCAAGAAAATAAAAATGGGGAACGAAACAAGTACAGAGCAGTGAGCATAGCAGGTGACTGTGAAAATGGAAGCTGAACGGAGCAAAGGCATCTTGAATACAGGAGTATAAAGATTACGTAAACATGCGTGAATCACACTAAATACAACTTTGAGTGGATAAATGTAAAAGGAAACAACTATAACATGGTTAAAATCTCTAAAAAGTCGATTTTGCATAATGGGCCCACTTGAAAACTACCCTGTGCAAGGACTTGCTGACTTCAGCAAAAAAATGTGCATTTGTGCCAGAGAAAATCAAACCTCTATGGAGCAATGCCACACGGACCTCCTCAGTTATGAACACAATGACAACAATTCTAATTAAAAGTTAAAATCATAACATTTCAAATCACTGAATATTTCCCAGTACAGCTCTGTGCTTATACCAACAATACAATTCTTTCATTCTCTGGGCTCTGTGCTCTTAACAAAGTTACACAAGAGGTACTTTCATAATTTTATGCCACACTGCTAACTGAAATGAATGAATGTATTTGGCCGCACGTCCAACAGCTCCACTCTCGGAATAGTTATGAGAGGAGTAATTAGAGCTTGTATTTCCCTGAGGAGATCATTATTGCCCATAGATTAATCAAGTGGTCACAAAACAAATCTAAATTAATTGCGTTACGTGTGAATGTCTTTGCATACACTATGTGCCAATAACATCCCTGCATTACTCAGCTGGGGTTAACTTTACCTCACACTAAAAATAATGGTTGCTATCAAAATAAATAAACAGGGAGGAACTTTACATAATACTTTTACTTACTACATTACTACATGGTTACAAAACACATCCATACGAAACACAACTTTAGATATCTTTGATTTTAGCTAGACCTATTGTGCATAATTGACTTTTTAGAGCTTTTTAACATGTTATAGTTGTTTCCCTTCACCATTTACTCACCTGAAATAGTATTTGCAGTGATTTGTTCATGTTTGAGCAATCTTTAATCGCTTATTTTTAAGATGCTCTAGTGCCGATCAACCCCCGTTTTCGCCGCCACCAGTATACGCCCACTGCCCTGTACCAATTTTATTTTCTTAATCAGTGATACACGCAGAATTTGACAGCGTGCGCAGTCATTTTGCCACAAATGAAAAACAATCAGCTGTTTGCTAGCATGATCTGCAGCTATCCATCAGCGGTGTAGTCTTTGTCGTGATGACGCTTTCGCCGACATCAGATCCCAATGGGCACCACAGTTTTCTAACTTGAAAGTCAGTGGGCTTGTTTCTTTTATTAAGTCGTTTTAGATGAATATTGTGATTTCAAATGTGCAAATTATAACATAATATCCACAGGTGGTATATATATGGTGTCTGTGTAATCTCTCAGTCGTCCAGGTCTGATCCATCGCAAAAGACGAAATTTAAATCTGTCAACTGGACAAATCGTTGTAGGAGTGAAGATGTTTCGCTGCTTATCCAAGCCACTTCGTCAGTTCTGGTTGTAGACAGATCTATAACTCTATCCTCAGACCCAAACAGGAAAAAAGGGAACAATTAAGGTTGAAACTGGAGACAATAGCTGTTTACAGTTTCAGAGTAGTTAGCTCCTTGCCTCAGATAGATATAAGGCAGTGTCCACCAGTAATCTGACCAGATCTAAAGAAATGGCTTGGATGAGCAGCGAAACGTCTTCACTCCTACAACGATTTGTCCAGTTGACAGATTTAAATTTCATCTTTTGCTATTTATATATATGGTCACATTTCCATAACACTTTTTCACCTTCAAGGCACTCAAAGCACTTTACATCTAGAAACCCCTTCAAGCACACATCAATACACCAGTCCACGCAGACACTGGGGGCGAAGGGGGTTAAGTGCTGTGCCCAAGGACACAACAGCAGCATTCATCTGTGGGAGCTGGAATTGCACTGCCAACTTGTGGGTCAGTGGATCGGATCACTCTACCGATGATGTTTATGTCGAGAACGGCATTTGAAGCGCCAACCTTCAGATCAATGGACAAACCCTCTACCAACTGAACTACCATCGTTGCCCCATAGTCATAGATTACAGCTATAGAGCAGACACAAGCACAATAGGCCTCCTTCAACATAATACTGCCCCTTTACATTATTTAAGCCTTATCAGTTACTGGTTCCTCTCAGCAATTGTCTCGAACTAGATTTTACCATTTTAACCTAATGCCAGTGAAGCGTGTTCTATTTCTATTGAATTCGGTGATGGAAATTGCAGCAAACCATTTTTCCTCCTGTTTGATGATTAAGTAGTCATTATCCTAGCACCAGAGCAGTGCTGGGTATCATCTGTACTGCCTTCATCTGCTAGGGCTTCCTCACGGTTGTAATATCTAGGTCAGAATGCGGTAGGTGGTTTGGTAAGTGGAGCTGATCGCTTCTCAATTATAGGCCAATGTCATTTTCAATCAGTAATCGCCACGGTAACAAATCTGCCATCAGATATCTACGGTATAATGTTGATCTGACTCCAATAGCAGAAATATGTGAAACCAAGTGGATATACTGTTAAAAGCATTCACTGAATATGTTGTAGGATTCTGAATTAGTACTACCAAATCAAAGTATTCTATCTACTATTGCCTATCTAATACTTCCCATCACAAAAGTTGTATAGTACACCTTTACTACACATTTCCCTTTTTTTCTTTTTTTTTAACTTTTGGTTTTGTCAGTTGGTCATCTCAACGCTACTTTGCCAATCCCCAATTTCATTTTTTCACTTAGACAAATAAACAAATACCTGATACTAGCTCTTTCCCCATTGGAGTATTATAGGAGAAAACCTGTATAATTTAAAACAAGTGGAATCTAATTGTATTTTCCCTTTTAATCGACTAGAAAATATGGTGCTCTCTCCAGGTGGGTGGGGAATCCCTGCCCCAAGTGGAGGAGTTCAAGTATCTCGGGATCTCGTTCACACGTGAGGGAAGGATGGAGAGTGAGATTGACACCTACTTACATCTCTGACATGTTAGTGCCATATGAAGGATCTCACACTCTGAGGACTTCAGGGACAGGCCTCCTGCTGGTGCCCAGAGTCAGGACTAAACCAGGACTAAACCAGGACTAAACCAGGACTAAGCCAGGACTAAACCAGGACTAAACCAGGACTAAACCAGGACTGAACCAGGACTGAACCAGGACTAAACCAAGACTAAACCAGACTAAACCCAGGACTAAACCAGGTCTAAACCAGGACCAGGACTAAACCAGGACTAAACCAGGACTAAACCAGGACTAAACCAGGACTAAACCAGGACTAAACAGGACTGAACCAGGACTAAACCAGGACTAAACCAGGACTAAACAGGACTGAACCAGGACTAAACCAGGACTGAAACCAGGACTAAACCAGGACTAAACCAGGACTGAACCAGGACTAAACCAGGACTAAACCAGGACTGAACCAGGACTAAACCAGGACTAAACCAGGACTAAACCAAGACTAAACCAGGACTAAACCAGGACTAAACCAGGACTAAACCAGGACTGAACCAGGACTAAACCAGGACTAAACCAAGACTAAACCAGGACTAAACCAGGACTAAACCAGGACTAAATCAGGACTCAACCAGGACTAAACCAGGACTAAACCAGGACTAAACCAAGACTAAACCAGGACTAAACCAGGACTAAACCAGGACTAAACCAGGACTAAACCAGGACTAAACCAGGACTAAACCAGGACTAAACCAGGACTAAACCAAGACTAAACCAGGACTAAACCAGGACTAAACCAAGACTAAACCAGGACTAAACCAGGACTAAACCAAGACTAAACCAGGGGTAAACTCTCCTTTGCCAAACACTACTTCTAATTTTTAGGAAATAAAAAAGAAACAAATACCTGATACAGATACTTCCAGGTGCTTGTGAAATGAATTGGATTGGAGGTTGACCTATCTGTACCCAGGCCCTAAACAACTCCTTCCCATGCTCCAGGATCAACCCTTTTTTTGCTTTTCTCTCTCTCTCTGTTTTTCTTTTTTTATAGTTTGCACTGAGCCAAGAGGGGCACAGGGGGCTTTGAGCAATTTCCCCCAGGTCAAGAGCTCTGCTAAATACAGTTTAGATTCTAGAAAGAAGTATGGGTTGGGGTTTGGGGTTTTCTTTCTTTCTTCTTTCTTTCTTTTTGAAGCCAGAGACCCCTCCTGTTGCAGTTTGTTATGTTGCGCTTGGAGTGAGGAAAGTAAAGTTAGAAAGTTTGGTGGGCAAATACTGCTGAACTATGGTAAAACTTTTGTCCTGTGCTTGCAAGGTCCAAAAACAAAGCAAAATTGTTGATACAAAACATAGTAAATTACACAAAAAAAAAAAATAAATAAAAAGTAAATAAATAAAAAGTAATAATAATAATAAGCATATTATTATTATTATTTTTCATTTTGTAAGTGTTCTTTTGCTGTATAATGTACATTCCATCTTGTATTTTTAATTTTTTATGTATTTAATTTTCTTTTTATGTATATCTATTTTTTTCTTAATTAATTTTGTATTTATTTTTTTTTTTTTTTACTTTTTAAGGTTTTTTATTGCTTTTTTTTCTACATTATGATTTTTTTTTTTTTTTTTTTTTTTTTTTTTTTTGCCATTTTTGTGTGTCTTTGACCCACTTTACATTCACCTTCTTTATCACTTCACCTACATAATGCCACACTGTATTTTTGCATCCTGCACATTTGCATACATCCACACACAACTGATCTTAAAATAACCAATAGGAAAAGAGCATTACGGGCTCTAAGCTTCATTCAAAACCTCATAATTGAAAATCTGCATATCGAACACTTGCCCATTTCTATTGTGACTTTTTGTTTCTCCTTGTGAATAAAAACTGTGGATTTAACAGAATTTTTACACATAACCAATTCTACAGTCCACATTTTTCTCCCCACCCCCCTTTTTTTTTTGTGTGTGAAATTTTACCCGCAGCTTGCATTTCCTCGGGCCTGGATCCAAACACTTGTGATCTGAATGAGTGTATAGAAGAATGGAAGCAAATATAGCTCTCACATGAGCACACAATATGGCCGCTGTTGCATGAAGCAGATGGTCTTCTGCATATGCGGCGTTGTGCAGAACAGAATTAGGCTTTGTTTAAATCTAAGCCATGAAATGTGTGTTGTTTTTTCAAATATGGCGTCTGCTTAAACTCATGGAACAGTTGACAGATCAAAACCAAAGTGTGTAAATATTGAGATATGAGAAGTTAATGGGACAATAAAAGGACTTCTGTAATATCACAGATCGCTGGGCTTCTACATCATTGGACTAATCGTTTTTTAACTTGGCATTTGGTCTTATCTCGTAATTTATAGCTTGAATGTTCCAAAGTGCAGCATTAAACATTTCTATTTTGCTCAATTATGGGTGTTTAATTGCTTGAAAAAAACAAAACAAAAAAATTGTGAAAAAACACACTTAAAAGAGAATGTTCCTCCCACATTCGCTTAGAGTGTCTGAAATAGGACCATAGAGCGTGACAAACCAACTCGGGGCAGGTGAACCACAGCTGCTAATTTGTGTCTCTCAAATGCACATCTCCTCATGTCATTCTCAGTCCTCTGTGTTGTTTTATGTCCCTTTTTTTTCTCGCCATGTTTGTTTTGACTATGGTTTTCTGACTGGTTAATCCGCCTGTCAGTTATATGCATCATAAATCAGGGAGACAGGTTACAGTCCCAGACCCACTCGTCTTTGTAAAGTTTTGCCAAAGTATCAAAGTAAAACCCAGGTTATAAAAAATGTAGCGAGTTTAATGAATGTTTTACTAGTGCAGCTGGTTATTGTTTCTAGCAACTTTCTTCTGGTTTCTGTGGTTTATTTATGCAATGCACCTTAAGCAAAAAGGGCATCACTTTCGATAATGTTTATTTGCACTGATGTAATTATGATTAACTGTAAATTTAAATGTGTACAGTCCCTCCCTCACTATGTCGCGGGTCATCTTTCACGGTCTCACTGTTCTGCGGATTTTTTTCGCGTAATTTTGAATGTTTTTTTTATGAACGTGCATTGTGTTCTGTGTCCTGATTTGTCCAGTTGTCAGTGTCCTCTGGGCTGTGTCTCCTGTACAGTACAGAATGTGTTCAAACTATGTTCGATCACTAGCATTTTTATTTACAGGATAGGAAAATGTTTATATTTTTATTTCTCAAAAAAAAAAAAAAAAAAAAAAAATGTTTGGGCTCAAAAACAGGTCTTGATCTTTGGTTTCATTCTATAATACTGTGGTTTTTTTTTTTTTTTTTTTTAATCTACGAAGGTTTGAATTTTGAGCGTGTTTAGAGAGAAATGTGAGAAAATGTTAATGCCTGTCTGAGAAAAGTGTATAAAATGTGTGGTGAGGAGTTTTACAGCCTTAAAACATATATAATAATTATAAAAAAAAAATAAACCTGACTACTTCACGGATTTCGCCTATGGCGTGTTATTTTTAGAGCGTAACCCCACGATAAACGAGGGACTGTTGTATACACTGAATGAACTATGAATACTAGCTAGTTTAACTACTGAGATGTTTAATGATGGTCTGTTAAAACACGGGGCAGGTGCGTCATCCATTGGATCCTTGAACCAGCCCAGAACCTGGAGAATCTGAACTCTGTCACCGTCAGCGCTCATCCTTCTACGGCCCGGACAGGTGGACAAAGCACTATCTGTCCGAAGGGAGGAGCTAACTACAATGAAACTAAAAACACCTACTGACAGATAAGGCAGTGTCCGCTTGTAATCTGACCAGGACTGAAGAAGCGGCTTGGATCTACATTTTGTCCAGTTGACTAATTTTCTACTTTTCTTTTACTATGGATCAAACCTGGTCGACTGAGGGATTACACAAAGCAGTACAATATTAAGTATATGCTACAGAAATGTGTGGTTTTGGCTGGTCACGCAAGTTAAATGCCATGTTCAGAAACATTTTAGGCAATATACAGTTGTCAGACCTTCCACAAGAAAAGTTACATAGTGCATCTTTAAAATAATGCATGGGAAAATGTTTCGGTCAATCAATAATCGTGCACGTCTTACACACATTTACACACTTTCCATTGAAGAAATATGAGACTAACACCAAGAATGATGTTTTCTAATATTTGTGGTTACATTTTTTTGTGGTTAAAGTAGAACATTTTGCATTGCGGTTTTAAAATGCTTATTTTTTACCTGTTTTTAGCAATGTTGTCAGCATAACTACTCTTCAATAAGCAGCTCTATACAGTACTTTTCATTGTTTCATTGCACTATACAATACCAGCTGTAGAGGATGCAATCTTAAACAAAGGACCCACTTTCTGTGTCATGTGTGTTGTATAAAATAATAGATTCATACGCGCCTGTAAACGCAATTACCCCAGAAAATATTATGCAGCGATTATTACTTTGATCCCTCTGCTTTCTTTGTTCATATCGTCCCATTTCTCACAACCTTGAAAAACGTATAATTATTTTTACATTCTTCTCTGTTTCTCGTACTGGTTAAAGCTTGACACGATGGATCTAAATAAAATTATATCTTTTTTTCCTCCTTACAACTTTCTTTTTAATTAACTGAAAATGCATTGTAGCCTTGGTAACTGTTGAATAATTCATAAGCAGGAATGAACGGAAAAAGAACACAGCAAAACAACTTTATTAAACCAGCGGGTGGAAGAAAAAACGAGTGTTGCTACTGCTAGCTAGCCTCTCGTGCTGCATTACTCTAAGTGCAGCCTGCTATCAACAATTGCAAGGGCCTATTAGCGTAATTAGCTTGCGTGCAGATTCCCAACCAGATAGTCTTGAATGGAGCTATTGACCTAGAATAAATGTGAATCCGCCGCCATAATGAAGGCCAAACACAACCTAAGAACAGAGAGCATTGGTTTTGAAGGAGCTGTCTGAAAAGTAGCAGTAGTTTTGATTTACATGTGTGGTTTTAATAGGGTGTAATGTGGTAATTTAGTTGATTAATTAAGCATGGCATGTGAATAATGCAGATGACAAGTATGCAGAGGTGCTCAGAACGTTTACTTAAAAAAACAGGTGACTAAACATTTGATGAAAAGAATTTATGTTACATAGCCAAAAAATAAAAACGTCAGTAAATTAAATAAATAAATAAATAAATAAAATAATAATAATAATAAATAAATAAATACATAATAATTAAATAAATAATAAATTAAATAAATAAAAAAATAATAAATTAAATAAATAAATAAAATGTGTGCTGTATTTTTAGTTAAACTAGTTACTCTTGCTTTTCTTGCATGAAAAAAATCACCAAAAAAAACTTGAAAAACAAGTGATGTCACTGATGTAATAATGAATGTCACAGCATAGACTGTATATATAAATGGACGTAGCTAATCTGTTAGCCGCCATGTTCCAAATAGGAAGTGAGCGTGGTCATGCTTCCGGCTCCATAAACTCTGGCTTCAATTTACTTTCTATTGCGAAACTGTCGGCCCTCTCTCCATACTGACTGCTGCTGTCAGGCTTGTCATTTTGGTCTTAACATGTTCATATAAATCTGTGTTACATGATTCTGGTGTTTTTATTTGGCTATTTTGTCCAAAAATCAAGATATGAATATTAATAACAAACCATTGATGCCCTTTCTTTCCCTGAGGTTCCTCCTGCTAGTGCTAGCAACAGGTTTGAGTGACAGTGGTGTTAAACGACATGCAAATCCAGCAGTGCGAGCCGGAAGGGACGTGTTACCATGCTGTAGTTGTAGCTTTATCGTCAAACCAAAACTCCTCTCTGGTCTTATAAACGCATTACAGTGAATAATTAGAGTGCCCAGAATGTATAAGGTAAGTGCGGAACAACTTTGGACCATGGGAACCTTTTTTAAGATGAACCAGTTCTGCTTTTCACTTTAAAAAAAAAAAAAAAATTACGATTTCAAACTATGCACATTAGAAACAGAGAACACCTTTAATTACCTTTTTCCATCTCGTCTAAACCTCGCATCAACCAAACAGTTTACAAGTGCTCAGACCCTATTCTCTTATGCAAAAACAATCTTATCCGTCCCTGAATGTGCCTGGTTCGAGCTCCTCCTGACATATGCTGCGTTCACTAGCTCCTCTTGGTGATTTCATTATTGTTTGGTCTTTCTTCAGAGAACGTCTTGTATAATTAGCCTGCGAGATGAACTGCGGCGGATCTTCCCATGGGGCCACACTGGTGAAGACTTAGGCAGTTAAGACAGCCTCTCTGCGCTTTCTAAATGAGCTATTTTTACAGTCAACAGGCAGGAGGGGATTTCAGACCAAACCCAACTGGCTTAGTCTTTGGAAAATTTTCTATAATTACTTTGTGGTACATCTGCTCGCAAATGGAGATATCATGTCTAATTAAACATCGTAAAAGCCAGGCGTTACCAAACAAGGCCTGTAAAAGTCATATTTTGTTCTTTTCATTAAGTAATTGTAATGGCAATATGGCTTTTGATTTTTCCACATTCATTTTGCAGCTTTACAGTACACTATGTAACTCTTGTGAAGAAGGGAGATAATATTACTTTGCTTGAACGTTTCACTGTACGACATTAAGCAGACCACACCGCCAGTTAAGTTGCAAGTCAGATCTGTGGAACGGCGACCCCGCTCACAGTTATATACATGTTTTTGTGCAATTAAACATGTGATTGAATACATGCAAGATAAACATGTTTAATGCCACACTGTTGAACAATGTACTGTCAAAAGATGTGGGTCTGTCCTTAAAAGACATTAAGGTAGCGACTTGGTGGTGTCCGTCCAGTAGCTCGAAGGTCAGTGGTTCAAAACCCGCTCTGACTTTTTCGCAGTTTTTGTGTCCACTTAACACTTTTCATCAAATCGTTATGTATATTAATCAGTTGTGACCTTTCCTAATTTTACTCCTTGTGAAAAGTACATTATGCCGATTACGATATCTCGTTGAATATCTTGACGTCATTGTACAAACATACGGTTCTGTCCAAAGGTTACGGACTGAGTCATTGTCTTGGCTCTTTGTTGTCGCCGTGGTGATTAGCCACATGTGACATTTCCGATTCCCGCCTCCATTCACTGCTAATTCTATTAAGTCCCTGTTTGAGAGGGGAACAGTGGGGGGCTCATCATGGGGCCTATATGTTTCATTAGTGTGACACTATGGCGGCATGGGGCGGTACTGCAGTAGTCATGTATATGTGGTATTATAGACAAAATCACAGCAGGTCAAGACTAGAGTCGAATTAAGCAAAAAGTAAATAATAAAAATGCATAAAATACAGTAGAAATGTCTGATTTCTAATTGTTAGTAAACGTTTTAATAAAGCATGGTTCAAACTGCCAACTTTTTGGGTTGATGTTGCTTTAAAAGTTGAGCCAATGTTGCCCCGCTATGACGCATGGTATTCCCACTGGTCTCCCATCAAGTACAACAGGGTGGCTCAAAAGTCACTGACAGATGAAAAAAATGCATAACTCTTTTGTTTCTGAATATTTTTCTTTTCTTTTTTTCAAAGCATTTAGAACACATTAACATGAGCAAATATAGCACAGAGGAATGAACTCATTGTACCCTTTGAGTCACATGGGTCAAATTCAGAAACCCAGCGGTGTTACCGTCGACATTTTAAACCAGAGATGCCCCAAGTGTAATGTCATTAAAGGAATAATAAGTGTTTTTCACAGACAGGGGGGCAGTATGTGATCTCCACAGACCTGACTAGTCCTGATTTCTTCCTGTGGGGCTATCTTAAAGAAAAGGTGTTTGTGAATAAACCTCAGACAATAAATTACTTAAAACGTAATATCGAGGATCAAGTAAGAGCCATAAACCCAGAAATGCTTTCAAATGTTATGCAAAGTGTGTTGGATAGAGCTATTCAGAGCCAAACTGAAAATGGTGGACACTTAAAAAACATCATTTAAAAAAATTTGGTAATTTTTACTTCCCCTAGTTTAAGTAGCGATAACTTCAAGTGTAAATGAACAATTATAACCGTATATATTGCCAAAACTCTCGGAGGGTTCAGTTTATCTAATGCTAAAATTTGGTGAGTAAAACTTAAGAATTATAGGAACTACTGAAGATTTAAAAGTGTCAGTGACTTTTGGGCCACACTGTACCTAGGCCCAACCCTGCTTAGCTTCTGAAATAAGATGGGATCATTCATTCTAAAAGTAATGTACAGTAAATGAAGACTGTGCTGTGAAGAGTTTACTGGACAGGACTGTGGAGCTCTGGCGCTCAGACCCGGCCAAAACTCCAAAAAGTCGATTTTAGTTAATAATCCGTTTTTAAGATGGTGGTTGAAAGGCAAAGGACTTTTCACACATTCAGTTCAAGCATCATTTTTGTATATTTTATCAATATAAAGGTCACATTTGATTTGATTATAACGCAATGTTTAGATTCATGACCAAATATTATCCTGTTGACAACTTAATCGCTAACCTTCTCGTACAGCTCGCTCTCTTGTATGTTTTGGTCAGTTCATTAGTTAGCTGTGATAAGGCCACATGGAGGAGTAAAAGCCTGCTTTTCCTAGCTCCTGTGCCTCTGGTAATAGCTGGGTGTTGTCCTGGGTGAGTATGGCTAACCTTTAGCGTTGGAGAGCCCTGCCGAGTGGATCAGGCTAATTATCAGCGCGTGAATGAGGAACCTCCGTAAGCACAGTGAGGGAAAGGTCACAACAAGACCAGACCTCATAACCGCACCACGTAATGCAGCCATCGTTTGCCGGGCATCGTTCAATGGAATATTTTTGACAAATACTTAAAGCAGCGCTGTGTAACTTTCTGGAAATGGCACTTCACCTGCAAGATTCCATGGAAATAGACAGTTAACACAGTATTTTTTTGGAACATTATGTAAGTTTTTGACATACTGTGGGTTATTGTAGCCAAAAGAACAGCATTTCCATAGAAACAAGCAGGTGGAAACTCTCCTCCAGGTCAGATAAGCGTGAGGTTTGTGGAGATGCAAGCCCGCTCACAGTAAGGACGTTTATCCAGGTTTGTCAGTGAAATAAAAACAACCAAAATGAACGAAAAACACTTTTATTTTAGTCCATTTTGGCTAAAAAGTTGCGTACTCTGGCTTTAAAAAAAAAAGTAAATTAATAGAAGGAAGGGATAGTATATTAATAACTAATCCAAACCAGACTAAATTAGGGACAAGTATATACATGTGGTAGATTCATCACACTATACAATTTATTTACAATTTTATCTTATTTTGACAAAAAGTTTTACATTTACAACTAACCATCTTATAGATTTAGTTGACTGAATGGGAAATTTTGTTTACGGCGAGTTTAGTCCTGATGTAGACTTAGTTTGGTCCTGTTCTAGTCTTACTTAAGTCCAGGTTTAGTCCCAGTTTAGTTACAATGTTGATGTGATATGTGCAAGTATAGACTGATCCTAAAACTATATACCAAATGACTTAGACTAAAACCCATTTATAATCGTTTTTTAAAATGATCGTTGCCATCCAGAGTGCCCAAGGGAAACCCACAGACACCCACCCTGGCACCCGGGGGCTTACCGCGGCGTCAGGAGGAGCAGGGTGACTCCAGGCAGCAGTTCAATTACACCGATTACCTGATCCACCCCACTTATGCGCACGAGTCCTATTTAGTTTCACATGAGTTGATTACAGGGCAGGAGCCTGGCTGACTCATCAATCACACAGGTAGTTTCTATTGTACGCAGTGAGACAGCCGGTCTGATAGAGCCAGTGTTAACCAAGCATCCTCCTCCTCACTCTTCTCACTCTTCAAACGGGTTATGTGTATGTTTTGGCAGGAGTAGATCAAGTAACACAATTAGTTTGAAGAGCTATGAAAGAATAACTTTTACACTGGCTAAAATGATCGCAGTCACTTAACGGTGCAGAAGTACTCGGGGTTTTCCCAGAGGTGTGCACTTTGAAAGAGGAATGATGAATGGTTCTTCACAGGACATGGCAACTCTCAAAAGAAAATAATATATTTGGGCATGATTAGTTGCTTTTATTGGAAGTATTAAGGTTTGGGCGAGTACATAAATAAGACCAACAGAAACATAGTCTTCACCTTAAAAAAAGAAACAATAAGACATATTATCAACTAAAACCAAGCCAACCCTGCCATCGCTATTTATAAACCATCAAAAATTCTATGATTGAGGGAACCTATACACACTGAAAGTCATAAATACATAATCTTCTGTCAAAATACACTGCCTGGCCAAAAAAAAAGTCACCACCTGGATTTAACTAAGCAAACAGCAAATATGTATGAGCCTCCTATTGGATATTGATCTAGGTTCAGCAACAGTCTGTGCTCAAAGAATGAGGTCAGCTGACTCCCTGAATATACTGAATGACCAGGTTATTCCATCAATGGATTTGTTCTTCCCTGATGGCACGGGCTTATTCCCAGATGACAATGCCAGGATTCATCGGGCTCAAATTGTGAAAGAGTGTTTCAGGAGCATGAGACATCATTTTCACACGTGGATCGGCCTCCACAGAGTCCAGACCTTAACCCCATTGAGAATCTTTGGGATGTGCTGGAGAAGCTTTGTGCAGCGTCAGACTCAACCATCATCAATGCAAGATCTTGGTGAAAAAATTAATGCAACACTGGAAAATAAATAAAATAAATGCATAAAAGTAAATAAATCTTGTGACAATGCAGAAGTTTATCGAAACAATGCCACAGTGAATGTCGTAATCAAAGCTGAGGGGGGTCCAACGAAATGTTAGAGTGTGACTTCGGTGGCAACTTTTTTTTTTTTTTTTTGGCCAGGTAGTGTAGCTTTTTCAGCATCAATGGAGTGTTTCTAGGGTTTTTTTTGGAAGAGGAATGACAGGAAAAGGATCAAAATAAACTTCTGATGCCCTTTCAAAATAAGTTCTCTAAAAACACTACAGTTGTATAAAACAACGTGCGTCACATCAGGAGCTTGGAGGAATGACGTGATGGACTATGAAAAGTTATAATATGCTTAATATGCTTATACATATGCTTATATATACTTATACTACAATAGATATAATACAGTTTAAACAGCAACTGAACAAGGACAACTTATGAAGGAAAAGGCGCATGGCCGACAGACACCGAAACTTGGATGGTGCTGCAGCTTCAGGGTTACTCTGAGCGGGCTTGCATCTCCACAAACTTGACTCTTATTTGATCTGGAGAAGGGCCTTCTTATTAGAAATGTTGTTCCCTTGACTATGATATTCCATATTGCATAAAACTTCTATCTCTAGGGAGACTGTTCCAGTAACTTTCTATTTCCATGGACTCCTTACAGATAATGTGCCACCTCCAGAAAGTTACACGGTGCTTTGTTTTAATCAGTTCCCACAGAGAATTTTGGAAGCAACAGACTAGAACTCCTCATACCATCTACCATTTTGAACACTTCTTCCATAGTTATGTCACCATCAAAGTTTGGTTCTTCAGTGATTCTAATATGATTTTACAGTTCACTTTCCCTGCCTGTGGTTATATTCTTTTGGCTAATCCTCTATGGAACCCTGACGCTATCGCTAACTCCACACCTCATCATTGTTCTGCAGACGCTTGGTTCATTTGGTTCTCATTACTCTACTCCACTATGATAACCCTTACAATAGAGATAAATCAGCTCCGTTGTCTCCGCACCTGGGCCCATGCGGAGGTGAAGAGAGAGAGAGAGCGTGAAAGAAAAGAAGAGAAAGAAGAGAGAGGGAGAGGAGGGTGCAGTGACTGATGAAGAAGCTCATGCATGTGGACAGTTGGCTGGTGCTGGGAGAATAACAGGGAGGGGATCTGGCACTTCATCAACTAGATCCACGAGCGGGAAAATGGAGGAAGATGATGCGTTTATCCAACTCAACTCAAATGCACAACTGGAACTACTTTCTCTCTTTGTGCTATGGGCGTAGGAAAACAAGTCGTTTTTATGTATCATGGCATGTAGGGAGGGTTTTTGTGAGACGGTTAATTCTTATATAGAAATGGGCACAAGATGATGGGAAAGTGGCTGAGTTCTTCCCTGTCACTCATCAAAAACGTTGTGGGTTAGATGGGTTTCTGTGGTACTTCAGCTTCCCCAGTTAACCCAAGATAATATGAACAATTGGCAAATCCAGTTAGGTATTCAAATTTTGTTCAAGATCTGGTGATGCAGTCGCCCACTTGTCGTCTACATTTGACCCATCCTTCAATACTGCTAGAGCAACCTGTCAGGAGCAGTGATCACCAAAGTGCAGCGCCCGGGGACCCATCTCCAGATCTTGAGCTAGTCTTGGTCAGGACTATCTTAGCTGGAGAATCTGATGTATGGTGCATGTTTGGGGTTGATGGTGAAGGGCCCTGAGGAAACTTCATACAGCAAGGCCTGGGAGTTGAACTTGGAAGCTTCTCGTTGTGGGACATGAGTGCTAGTCACTCTGCCACTGTGAGATTAGTGAAGTCAAATTAAAATGAAAGCAAAATGTTCACATCAAAATCTAGAAAATTTAGTCATCCATGAGCTTTTGAGTTTCCTTATCAATCACTGTTAAGGCATTTAAAACATAGGGTATTTGGGTTATTTTTGCAATACAAAAATGTGTTTTTGGACCAAAATCTAACAGGTTTATAGGTCTTACAAGTGTATTAATCCAAAAGGCTTAAATGATGAACTATTGCTTAATGTAATGCTATGATGTTCTTTAAAAAAAAAAAAAAAAAAAAAAAAAAGGTGCTGTAATGAAGAGCGCCATTTGTTTGCCCTCCCTCTGAGCTATGAGGGAGGTTTATGTGAACTTGTTGAGGCGTCACTTATTTTGTTAGAAAATGTCAGATTTATGATATAATAACTATATTTCTAGTCATGATCCAGGCATTTTAACTCACAAAAGACTTATGTAAAGTTTATTATGCACAGTTTTGCGGGTACATTGGGGTCTAATTATAATGTATGTTTTTTCATTGTTGTGATTGGTTGATTAAACTGAAGGGGGCGGTCCCTTAAGTTAAATATAAGGGGAACGTAAGGGGCTGTTATCATACCTGAGGAAGGTCAGAGGGACCAAAATGTTGTAAGAATAAAAGTAAATCAAGAGTGAGACAGTGTGCAGGAGTTGCGTTAACCTTTCAGACATAGGTCTTGCTGTATCAGAAATCACGTTTAGTGTGCATTCATATTATCCCGGTTTGGAAACTGGTTTGAGCCCACTGAAGTCCTGTTGTCGTTCTGCTGTAGTCCAGGTTTAGTTTCACTTTTCATGTTGTGTTTGTGCTACTTGACTAAAGTCACTCTGCATTGTATTCTCTCTTTGAAGAGTATTGCCCAAGCAGACGCAGCAGCAGCAGCAGCACACCAGGCTGGTAACAAGGTCCAAACTGCCAAAGAAAGACAAAACAATGGAATCCCACCCATCAATTTTACAACCGAAACAAAATGAATTCGCAATATCATTTTCCCTCTGATTCTCATGTTTTCCTGCAAAACCGCTCGTATAATGCTCCCCGCATGTACCATAAGCTCTCCCCTGACTAGCATCCGTCTGTGGAGATAGTGTTTGTGACATATTGTGGAAATCAAGGAGCGCACATTAGACGCGCCCTGTACTCCTCCATCTGTAATGAGATTATAGAGCCCAGGGCACGGACCGGATCATTTGTGCTTGTGCCAGTTAATTGGCACAATCGCGGCCTGAGAGGGGAGATGGAGAGCAAATGGCAAACAGTAACTTAGACTCGCGGCTACACTAATTATACAAAGCCCCTCGAAGCCAGAGCCGTGATAGGACGGCTTCATAGAGTTTTTGGGTTGGGTTACATAGTGAGGGTATGAAACCAGAGGAGCAGGTGCACAAGTGGAAGAGATGGCGAAGATAGCATTTACAATATCGTTACTGTTAGAGCGACAGTAGCTCAGTGTTTGTCCACTGCTCCGAAGGTTAATGGTTTGAATCCTGCTCTCGATGCTAAACGTCATTGGTAGAGCAGTCAGCAGTGCTTTGAAGGTGGAAAAGTGCTATATAAAAATGTGATCATTTCCCATTTAGATGTCAGTTAAAGTTAGCTAATCGCAGAACCCTGTGTCTCAACCAATCACATCTTAGACAGTTCAGATAAATGCACTTTCTCCTACTTCCATGTTTTTGCCTTTTCAGATAACAGCTGCAACAAATTCCTTCACATTTCCACCGCAGCAGCAAAACAAACCCTTTTAGCCTCTCAGTTTCTTCCTCTTCACCACCACCATTTTATAGATACAAGGGATGATTTTTTTAAAAATTTTTTTAACCATGAATTACAGCTCCAAAGATAACCCTCAATCTTTCTGTCTCTGTCCCTTGTGACTGTCTAGTTACAAAAATATAGATCAAACAAATGCATTGATGTGGGTGAGGACACCACACCACAGATCTGACCTGTAACTTAGCCCGTTGCTGTCACCTGCTTGTCTCTGTGGGGATATACAAGTTTAATGTCATACTGTGGAACATTGCAGGTATAGTTTGTGCAATGTATATTTATAAATGTTCTGATTAACTCACAGCTCAACTTATTTTCTCAGCATTTCATTTAGTCTAGTGTCATGATACTACAATTTCAAACTCAATACTTGCTAAAATGAGTATCTAGTTTCGATTCTAGTTTTGGTAATCAATTAGTATCTGGTTTTCAATACTTCTGACTTTACTTCTACTTTAGTGAGATGGTTTCTGGTGTTTTTTTTCTGGAGGTGTCATAGATTGGTTTTAAAATGTATAATGCATATTTTTCTCCTTTTCACTGACACAGATGGAACTCCTCCTCTGTGCCTCTCCTCAGACACTGTTTTAAAATCTGAGGTCTGAATTTCTCAACAGTGACTGAGTCTGACACATGCACTGCAGTAGAAATCATGGCTGTAATTACATGCACAAGTCTAGACAAAGAAAAACATTAGGAAACATTAAGGCCAAGCTCCATTCCTTACACCAGAGGTAAGACTCATTTAACTGTCTCTGCGCTTTATAGCATAAGCAGAGATTCAACTAATATGTTGTGCTTAATTTACTGGAAAAAATTACCATCTGAAATGGGTTTAAACTGTTAGAATATTCAAATAGGTTCTGTCATTTGGCAATAGAAAAAGTTAAGTTAAATTCGAAAACGCAATTTTCCCATATTTCAAGTGATACAAATCCAGTGTTATGTTTCTACCTCATGAGCAGGGCCGGCTCTAGCTTTCAGGAGGCCCTAAGCTGACTTTGTCTCTGGGGCCCCTGACAGCGGATGTATCCTGGCTCATCTATTGGTGATTCACATTTGACATTATGACACTGCTCACATTGACCGATTGTATTTGTATTTATAAGACCAACATCAATCTGAAAACATCCAAAGTGTCACAACTACATAGTCACAAGAACAGCAAACAAACACATAAGAGGGGGGCAAGATTTTTGAAATTCTGGTGGATTTTAATGTTGTTATGTTCCAGTTGGCGACAGTGGGCTTACATTTACATTATAGGGTCCTTGCACCGGTGTAAACATGTAGCTGCCCTCGCCTCTGCCCAACTCAAAAACAAATGTAGCACCCGCATATATTTTGCTACTATAGATATAAAACAAATGTAATTGTTTTAGAGGGATATTTAGGCTGCTGTAAATACATAAGCCCTGTTTCCAATAAAATTTGATATATGATATTATTTTCAATATAAATGTATGGGCTCTTTGTGGCCCTCTGCTGGCCTTGGGGCCCAAAGCAGCTGCTTGGTCCACTTATGGGCTGGGCCGGCCCTGGTCTTCAGCTTTGGGTAATGATGAAAAGCACAAGATCATGGATCTGCAGAGTGGCTGGTTGCTCCCTTACAGGAGCTCAGTCACGAGAGGAACTGCTGCAACTTCATGTAGAGAGGAGCCAGCTGAGGCGGCTCATGCATCTGTTCTGGATGCCTCGTGGACACGTCCCTGCAGGGGTGTCCTGGACATGTCCCACTGGCAGAAGACCACAAGGAAAACCCAGGTGGGACTATGTCTCTCAACTGGCCTGGGAGCGCTCCGTACCCTGGACGAGCTGGAGGAAGTGCCTGAGGTGAGGGAGGATGACCACTGGGGGTTTTTTTTGTTTTCCCTTGACATTAAGGAGGATCTAAGCACAGGGGATGTTCTGGGACAGTTAGCCATTTACTTGTTTTCTTTATGAATGTTGGTCAGTTTGTTTCACTAGTTTGATTTTCTAACTTTGTGTTGGTTAAATCAATGATCTTGTTAAGCCCTAAGAGGCAACTTCTGTTGTGATTTTGGGCTTTACAAAAAAAAATTGAATTGAATTGAAGGAAGTCTGGGCATCCCTGCTTAGATTACTGCAGAAAAAGATGGATGGACAAATATGTGTACCTATATGCGTCAAGATATGTTTTTCTTGGCATAACTTCACTAAGTCCATTGTCAAGGTGTATTCCAAGACTGGACAAAATATACTCAAATCAAGATAAATAATAATTAGGATTTTGCTCTCATAACTAATGCAGTTAGGCCCAGTTGGTTCAGTTCAAAGAAACATGGTGGCATAGTGTTTGGTTTTTTTTTTTTAATTGGGATGAATGGATGGACTACAGAGAACATTTTAAATAGGACAATAATACCCTTACAATCAAATCCGATAATAAATCACTATCATTTCATTCACTCCAAATCAAAACTGCAAAAAAATACAAGTTGTACTCACTCAATGCCACATACCTCAAAATGTACTCCCTGCATGAGTGTTACTGTGACTGCCTCCTCACACACCAGCATACATTTCCAGGGAGAAGACACAAAAATTGAAAACGCGTTCAAGTAAATAAGATTTGCCCCCATTTTTTTTTTTTGATGGCTGTCAGGGTGTCAGCTGAGGAAATGTGTGTGTGTGTGTGTGTGTGTGTGTGTGTGTGTGTGTGTGTGTGTGTGTGTGTGTGTGTGTGTGCTGGAGCGTGCATGACAGAGGCTAATTATCATCGGGGAGGAGAGAGAGAGATAGTGGAGGAAGAAGAGGAAGACGAGGAGGAGGAGGTGTACAAAAAGGAGCAAACTAGAAAGAAGAGAGAGAAATGGGAACAATAGAAAATCATACTACACCCACAAACTGTTAGGGCTGTAGGTATTGAGTTGCTTAATCGATTAATCGGTCAGTGGCGTGTTAGTCGACCCAGATTATTGATTATTTTAGTCAATCGGCAGAACATGTCTTTAGTCAACAAAGAATTTCTGCAGTTGGCTACAGCCGTACAAACTATTCATTGACGATAACAGACAAGAAGGAGTTGTAAAACATTGTGAATCCATACTACTAATACTACTACTACTGCTGCTAATACTGCTACTACTAACACTACTTTGCCCATTACTATAGTAAGTAAGAAATACAATTATTGATGTTAAATAATTCAGCGAGATCATTTATAAAATAAGAAAAAAAAGTATCAATTACATAATATGGCAAAAACAATGACAGTACTTCTGTTTGTCCACTGATCCAAAGGTTGTCGGTTCGAATCCCGCTCTAGACCTAAATAAATAAAATATGATCATTTACCAGCTTTTTGCAGTTGTTGAGACAGTTGACGAAATTACAAACAATACGACGAATATTTGTGTGTTTGTAAGTTAATTTATGTATTTGGTATCCCTAAATTTAAATAAATTTGTGAAAAAAACTCCATGTAATATCAGTTGAATATAGTGATTCTGAAGTTCATAATAATATCATATGTGGATATCCTCAATCTTCCAGCTCCATGATCCAATAAACTAGGGCATCTACATATTTCCACAAACCCAAAGAACCTGTGCATGACGCAGGCTAATTAGCAGAGGGGTGGAGGGGTGGAGGGGGGGGTGGATGGATGTCTGTTTTGTACCGAGACGAGCCAAATACAGGAGCGAAATGGGAACAACAGTCCTGGCCCCCCAGCGCTGCTCCTGTCTAGAGTTTGACAGCCCTAATAGAATAGCAGCGGAGCATGCATTCAGGGAGGGTGCGGTGCGGTGGGTGAGGTGGGTGCGGCAGGGTGGGTAGGGTAGGAGGGTGGGGGTGGTTGTTGTGAAAGTCTTTGATCAGTTGTTACCGTGACATCAATTATAATGTAAAGCTGGAGAAGAGGAAGAAGAGTCCAGACCATGGCAGAGTACTGGTACCTCAAAACAGTATTATTTAAAGACGCTGTACTTGATGATT
Organism: Periophthalmus modestus; assembly: GCA_019594935.1. NCBI lineage: Eukaryota > Metazoa > Chordata > Actinopteri > Gobiiformes > Gobiidae > Periophthalmus > Periophthalmus modestus. Next base: position 6,919,110 of record JAIEZT010000021.1, read on the forward strand.
AAAAGAAAAAACATGAACAACTGAACTAGTTTTCACAACATATCAAAAGACAGAGTTTAAATCTCTCAAATGGACAAATCGTTGTAGGAGTGAAGACGTTTTGCTGCTCGTTCAAGCCGCTTCTTCAGTTCTGATTAGATTACTGTTGGATACTGCCTTATATCTATTTGAAGGGAGGAGCTAACGACACTGAAACTGGAAACTATTGTCTCCAGTTTCAGCTAAAACGACCCTATTCAGCCCTTAACGACCCTGCTGTTGTTCCCATTGTTCTGGGTCTGAGGATGGAGTTGTAGATGGGGGAGAGATTATGTCTCAGCCCCCACTCCTCTTTAAGGAAGGATTGTCTTTCCTAACAAAAATAGCTTCTTTAACTCCCCTCTCAAACCATTTCTTTTCTCTAAGATCTGAACTTCACTATCTTCAAAGGAGTGGTTAGTGGCTTTCAGATGTAGATGTACAGCGGACTGGGGTCCAGAGGAGCTCTCACGCCGGTGTTGGTACATCGTCTTGTGGATTAGCTGTTTAGTTTCTCCAATGTAACGCTCACTGCACTCTTCACGACACTGAATGGAGTAGACCACATTACTTTGTTTATGGCTCAGAGTTTTGTCCTTAGGGTGAATCAGTTTTTGTCTTAAAGTGTTTGTAGGTTTGAAAAAGACTGTGTATAGTTTTTACAACCTTTCCCATTCTGGTTAAGGTAACAACAACACTTTGTTCCAGTGCAGCAGCTTCCTCATTTGCTAACCATAAAAAAAAACACTTTACAATTAGACACAGACAGTACACAGAAATTACAAGTGAGACTGAAAAAAAGCATTTGTAAAGTACATAAAGCTTTTGTCACTTGTAGACTTACTCACAGTGGAAAGAAGAACCACAACTTTTACTCAAGTACAAATACACTGTGCAATATATTACTCAAGTAGAAGTAAGGTGTCTGAAAACTACTCTGATAAAGAGAGTATTAATAAAAAGTGACTTGTATAAAAGTACTTTACTTAAGATAGCTTAGTGCTCACAATGAAGAGCTTGTACCCATTTTATTTCAACAAAATGTGTGTTATCTCTGTACAGATTTATTGTATAAGCAGCTTATAAAATTTTTAATTTTTTTTTGACCCCAGCCCCTGGGACAACAGACGGAAACTAGCCCTTGACTATAATCTGGTGTATTTACTTTCATGTTTTCATGTTTGTTTATAATACGCATTGTCCCAGTCAAATAAATAAATAAATCATTAAAATAAATAAGATAAAAATAAGTCTGCTGTGTGCTGTGCCCATCTAATTACATGATGTTTTCTTGTCTGAGAGTTAGGCATGTGTGGTTAGCATGCTAGTTGTTGTTAGTATTACTGTGATGGCAAAACTCCGCTCCGGTATCTGAAAGTTGTGAAAAGCGGTTATATATATTCATCATGGTGAATAATTAGGATACTCAGATGATGCATAAGGTAAGTAAGGAATAAATTCAAACCACAACTGTTTAAAATCAACTACTTCTGCCCTGATGTAGCAGTGTTTCTTAGTATATGCTAATAGGAGATTTAACCTTGGATCGTGAAGGGTTTTTACCTTGAATTCTACAGAAATGTTTGGAGCAAAGACGTGAGTTTTGTTATGTAGAAAAGGTTTGTGAAATATGCAGGCTGCAGTGTGTTATCTGAAAAGGTCCTTCAGACATTTGTACTCGGCCCACACAGAAGAAGAAGAACAGGCTAAACTGTTTTCCATAAGCCCACCCATGTAGTTTCAGTCCTGGATAAGATCTAGAGGCACTGCAAGAAATGAAAAGGGAAATCCAATCACAAAAGAACATACACAATTCTAAATGTTAAATATAAACCATGGAAACAAAGTGTAAAAACAGACATTCACTATTTCACACCCAGAACTGGTTTGACTTTGACTTTGACTTTGAGTTCTGGTCTCCTATGGGTTTATTTCCAGTTTAGTCCCAATTTTGATGTGATGTGTGTGAAGTGTGAACGCACCCTAAAACACAACTATAGAAAGAGATGTTTAAAGAAGATCTATTGTGCTTGCGTCTGCTACATAGTTATAATCTCTGACACTTGTGGATCATTACGTTACGATCATTACGCACATTTTAAATCATGATATTCGTCTAAAACAACTTAATAAAAGAAACAAGTCTGGCTGATTTCTGCGTTAGAAAACCGTGATGCCCAATGGGAGCTGACATCGCTGTGAACATCATTACAACAAAGAGCTGTGCAGCTGTCAGCACCTCCGAAGAATAGCTGCACATCACACTAGCGAGCTGCAGATTTTTTTTTCATTTGTACCAAAATGACTATGCGACGCTGCCGAATCCCACGCGTATCACAGAGTAAGAAAATAAAATCGAAGAACCAAGTTAGTGGGTGGTGACGGTGAAGTACATCTTGAAATAAACAATTAAACATTGCTCAAACATGTACAAATCACTCAAAATACAACTTCAGGTGAGTAAGTGGTGAGGGGATACAACTACAACATGGTTAATTTTTTTTTTTTGTTCAAAAACTTTCAATCTCCCATAGGGCTATATAGGCCACTGATCAGCATCTGAGATCATGACATCAACACCCAAATGCAATGGAAACCCCAAAAAATTAGATCACACACACACACACACACACACACATGACACACAAACACACACACACACACACACACACACACACAACACACACACACACACACACACACACACACACACACACACACACACACACACACACATCTCATGGGCCCATCCAAATTAAAGAAAGGGGGTCAGTCAAAACCACTCCCTCATTTACACTTAAACACTTCAGCCACTGGACATGTGTACCCAGGCTTCCCTCTCTGTCTCCCCGTACATCGCCCTGTGTGCCCATACACCATACAGCATCATCTGTCTCCCCATACACCATACACTGCCCTCCGTCTCCCCATACACCATATACCACCCTCTGTCTCCCCATACACCGCCCTCTGTCTCTCCATACACCGCTCTCTGTCTCCCCATACACCGCCCTCTGTCTCCCCATACACCGCCCTCTGTCTCCTCATACACCGCTCTGTCTCCCCACACACCGCCCTCTGTCTCCTCACACACCGCTCTCTGTCTCCCCACACACCGCCCTCTGTCTCCCCATACACCGCCCTCTGTCTCCCCATACACCGCCCTCTGTCTCCTCATACACCGCTCTGTCTCCCCATACACCGCCCTCTGTCTCCTCATACACCGCTCTGTTTCCCAATACACCCTCTGTACCCCACACACCGCTCTCTGTCTCCTCACACACCGCTCTCTGTCTCCCCAAACACCACCCTCTGTCTCCGCCCTACACCACTCTGTCCCTGCATACACCGCCCTCTGTCTCCCTGCTCTGTCTCCCCATACACATCCCTCTGTCTCCCCTCACACCGCCCTCTGTCTCCCCAAACACCGCCCTGCTCTCCGCCATACACCACTCTGCTCCCTGCATACACTGCCCTGCTCTCCCTCACTCTGCCCTGCCCATACACCGCCCTGCTCCCCTCACACCGCCCTGCTCCCCTCACACCGCCCTGCTCCCCTCACACCGCCCTGCTCCCCTCACACCGCCCTGCTCCCCTCACACCGCCCTGCTCCCCTCACACCGCCCTGCTCCCCTCACACCGCTCTGCTCTCATCATCCGTCTTCTCCACTGCCAGGGCTGCGTGACATCTGGCGTGGGTCGCACATTCTCGGGCCTGTGACCAATGTCCTCCATAACCAGGATCTATGGGTCCATTAGGCTCATGCTGATTATTTAATCATTTCTTAGATGGCTTTAATTGAAATGGTTTGATGGATTGGCGCGGCATGGTTCTCCTTCCCAGCACGGGGGCTCTAATCGCGGGTGTGTCCGGGGAGCTTCACCTTGGCTCTGAAGAACGTTTTAGTCACAAGGTGGAGGTAGGACATGGGAGGATGAAGAGGGCAATAGAAGGATATGAAGATATTGGTGAATCTTGTACAAACAAAGTGAATCCTCAACAGGTCAAGCTAGGAGTCGGGTCTGTGTAGAGGCAAGCCTGAAAATGTATTAGAATACTGAATATCTGCATTAAAAGGTATTCTGTATCATATGGAGTTACATGGTCAGATCAGAGTACTATATTCTGAATACTTTAAGCTACATTAAATTATAGTAAAAAAAAAAAAAAAATCACAGCACGGGATTAAAAACATCACACATCCATTCACAATAGTGATACTTTCTGTTTTTCTCACTAATATTGTGCAGTTTGAAGCCTAAATCACATGATCAAATACTACAATGAAGTAACTTTATGAAAAAGGAACTGAAAGAATTACTACATCAAAATACAGATCACAGTACATGTATTCAGTTACATCCCAGCACAGTCCATGGAGATATTGCTCTGCTTGAAATTTTCCACAGTATGACATTAAAGCCTTAATGAGACAAGCAGATATTGCCACTAGGCCAAGGTACAGGTCAGATCTGCAGAGAGGCGGCCGTGCTGTCAGTAAGACGGATGATTTTCAAGGTATTTTTGAAAGCAAATACAAGAAAATGCAGGTAGCAAAGGTTTATGCCATACTGTGGAACATTTCAGGTGAAGCATCAACCTCTCCTGTCTGAAATGTCACACAGTGGGGCTTTAGGATGTGCTGTATGTTTTGAGTAATTGAATGCAACATAGTGAATGCTTCAATGTGTATAATTTTCCTTTTCCTTCCTTTAGCTGAGATAAGAGTTTGGTGCTTTGATTGTTGATTCTGCAGATATCTGTGCTTCTCTGTTAATATTATTATTACTTTTTTTTTCATTTTTCCTTTCTAAACTGCCATGTTTGGTTTGACTCGAACAGTGCATGCGTCTCTCTGATTGGTTAATCCGCCTGTCAATCACACCCAACTCAAATCGGATGAGACAGGACACAGGTTCCAGACCCACTCGTCCTTGTTAAGTTTTGTGTGCGGTTCTTACTGGCAGGGGAGTCGACAGGGGGTGGACAAAGGGGTCTGTTGTCCCGGGCCGCAGGGTCTTAGGGGCCCAGAAATGGAACCGCTGCCTATGATTTAATATTAGAGCAGGGCCCACTTGAACCTTCTTGCCTTGGGCCCACAGGCTTCTGTCGACGGGCTTGCTTGCTGGTCATGTAAATATTTGGTGGTGAGTATAATAAATCTGACTGGTCTTTATGTAAAAACAGAGCTCTTCTTACCTCTTGCTATTACTATTAGCATAGTCATAATCTGGATGCAGCGGCTTTATGCTAAACACTAACTTCTTTGACATTAGCTGTTATTGCTCAGACAGGATTAATATTGCAGCTAAACAAAGATATATTGACTTTCGTGACTGTCGACCCACATTACGGAGGAGACATGAGAGCGTGCATCCTTTAGTTTGTGCACCCTTTGCTTTGGTGCTGCCAGATTAGCCCTCTCTGTAATCTATTGATCCTCTGGGAATGTTCCTTCCTAAGTCTCTCAATGGCTTCCTACTTAAACCCTCATCAAAGCAGAAGGCAAGGCGCCAGGCGAGCTGTTTATGTCAATACACTTAATGCGCTGCTCTTCACGGCCCCCTCTCGCTCCCCGCTCACGTTATAAATATCCTGTTGTAAATAATATGAAACAAATAGAGTATTAAGTACTGTTTTTCCTCGCATGGTGTCTGGGGTTGCACATGAGCTTCATAACATACTCATGATTTTAGATATTGTTCCCTCATTAAAATCATGCTTGAAGAGGTTTTAGATGTCATCCATGCATGTTTGAATAATCTAGCGTTCTCTCCCGGCCCTGTTCAAACCCTCCTTACAGTTAGCTGTATGATCGTATGCAATGCTCAGCCCACAAGCCTGCATCACCCATGCACTACTACAGCACATGGTTCACAAATCTGATACCATGTGCAGTAGTTTCATTAGCAGGATGTATGTGGATTGTGTTGTGATAGCGCTCTGAAGGGGGAGTGACTCAGCTTGGAGAGCAGTGGGGGGAGGGAGCTCAAAACAGTTAGAAGTTCGAAGTCCGAGGGATGATTCCTGCTCGGACCAAGTTCTGTCATTATGTCCTTAGGCGTGACACTTCACCCACATTGCCTAGTATGAAAGTGTGTGTGAATGATTGATGATGGTTGGAGAGGCCGATGGCGCAGATTGGCAGCCTCACTCCCATCAGTCTGTCCCAGGGCAGCTGTGGCTACAATAGTAGTTTACCACCACAGAGTGTGGAGTGAATGAATAATGACTACAGTGTAACGCTTACAGAGGGTTTGACAAAGCACATTACTCGTGTAGCGTATTATTATTAAAAAGGAAACTTAAATTAATATGTTGTTTTCTGTGAAGATACCATTTTCAAAGCAGTAAAAGGTAACATGGTGATCTATGTAATGTGTTAGCAGTTAATACCCCCTCTTTAAAAGGTAGAAGAACACAGTTTAAGGTAGTAAACACATTTTAATGCCATATTGTGGAACATTCCAAGCAAAACAATATACAAATCTCTGGACTCAAGTAGGTGGCTGACCCAATACCACTATTACTACTACTCCTACTACTACTACCACTGCTAATATTATACCAACCTAAAACTCAGTATCTCTTGCTGGTTTCATCAACTTTTCTTTACAAACTCGCGCGTGGCTGCATGAAACTATATGAAATACACAGAGGCTATCCCACCAAATGAAGTCATCATTTTAAAAACCTAAAACTTTGCCATTTTAATGTGCTCAAAGGGAGATATTTCTTAGTGCCCTCTGCTATCAATTTTGTAAATTCATAAAACTCTCCTGAATTTAATTTTAAGCTGTAAACGTGAAATACCAATACCAAATAAAGTACTTGAATAATGCATCATACGTCCCCTTTAACTCGCAGCTCACCTCTCCACCATATAGCACATGTGTGATCCTAACTGACAGTAAAAAGGATGGATGCCGTGAATAAGCTCCAGGATCCGAGCCTGACCTTTGCCGAGAGGAGCTTAAAGCAGAACAGAGGACCATGTGAGGAGATAGTTTTAGATGTCAGAATATGGAGAATGAGAATGTAAGAATTTGCACAGTGACAGCTAAAGCTAAAGGTTGTGGGAACAGGAAGACCTATTCTGCGGGCGATTCCATGGTTTCATTTGGCTAAAAGATTATAATATAGCTCCCTGGCAAATCCTCAGTGATATCTCTATATTTTTTTTATACAGAGGGATATCAGTCTAGTCGCCATGGCCAGAACTAAACACAGCCATCCAGCAGATATGTTTATTTCAGTGACATAAACTCATGTGAAACAAAGCAGCTCATTGGTCACTCGTCATTTACAAACAAAATCACATTTCTCTCACCTCAGATCAACAGAGTTTAGTGTTTCGCTCAGTTTTTTCTGTCCCCTTCCCTTTAATTTTGCCTCGTAAGCAGCCATATTTGTTTTGATACAGACAGATGTGTGTCCCTGACTGGTTAATCCACCTGTCAATCACGTCCATCTGAAAACGGGGAGACAGGTGACCACACTCACATATGGACAGATAAAGTATTAGAAGTGTAAACTGTGTATTCTGGATTCCGGGCAAATAAGAATAAGCTAATATGATTCTTGTGTGGTGAAAATTTGAACATGAAAATTGGAAATGTGTTAACAATTTTGATTTAAATTAGTAGCAGCGGTGGTTGAAGCAGCAGTGTTTCAAATAGAAGCAGCTGCACATAAACGGGGAGGAAGGAGAGCCCAACGATCTGTCAATCACAGTTAGCCCCGCCCACTTAGAAATGTGGAAAAGAATCAATGTGGATATAAATACATGTAGAAATTAGAGTGGAAATAAAGTGGAAATAAAAAATGACTCCAATATATGTGTGAATGTTTTGTAATATTGGCCTTCAAGAGTGTTCAAAAACTCCATCACAAATTTCCCAGAACTTGGTGCAAGTTCTGGGAAATTCTCTGAAAGCAAACTTTTTTTTTCCACAGTCCGTCCATTTAGTTGAAGCCAAACACATCTTCTCACAGTCTACATAGCCTTCTGTTATCTCTAAGCAAACATAGGGGTGATTACAGCGTGATAAGGATCCGGCTGGACACGTTACACACTCATGTTATTCTAGTGCACAGAGGCTTAAACGATCATTTATCAGCATATTAAACGTACAGGGGTAATCTCGGGCAGGAAAATGGCTGAACAGGACCAGAAAACCATCCTATTAAGTCAGTTTGTTTTTCCAAGTCAAGATAATCAAGAAGATGGAGGAAGAGGAAGGCTATTAGCTCGTACAGTGAACACAGACAGAGATGCATTGACAAAAATTGTACTTAAGTGAGAGTTGTTGCCTAGTTTCTGTATTTTATTTTTTTTTTTTTTATTCTGGCGGAGTTAATACTTTTACTTCCTGGTTAATCCATAGACTGTTTAAAGAAGTGAACTAAGAGTGTGACGTCACCCATAGCGTTTGGCTCTAGTCGAATGAAGCTCGTCGAGGCTAGATGTTATAGGAGCGAATTTGGAGTTCCTTTTTTGAAATGGTGACCGCGAGTACCATAGCAGCCGAAGTTCTGCTCGAAGAACAGGCGCAGAGGCACAGGGATCGTTCTGTAGATCTTTATTGTCGGTTACAGCAATACAGTCGGGTTAAAGGCAGTACACGGTGATACTGTACCAGAGTCTCACAGAGTCTCAAGAAGGTGAGTTTGCACCAGTGTTTTATATCAGGGGTGTCCAAACTCTTTTCACCGAGGGCCATATTTTGAAAAATATTCAACACTGAGGGCCAAAGGTCAATACAGTGGATAATTCAGATGGTGCATTTAACATAGTTTTACATAGTTTTGACTTCATACTTTAAATAAGGCTTGATATATTAATATTAGGTCTGTATGACAATGCAATGTGATGGTATTTAGGTTATGTTGTTAGAATTACTCAAAGTTACTGTAAAAAGTAGTGATTATGAACAATTGGTCCAGTTCAACTAAAGGCCTGAGGGTCAATAAAAATTGGTCTGAGGGCCGCATTTGGTCCCCGGGCCATGGTTTGGACACCCCTGTTTTATATTATTCAAAGAGTGGAAGTTAACATTTGGTAGATAAGAAATTTAAAGCACAGTCGAACAAATGTGATTGAATCAGGAAGTCGAACAATGTGATTGCATCAGTCTTCTATAATACCCAGAGTGGGGTGATATATGGCCACTGCAGCATGAAAAACATAACATTTTACACCTTTGTAAGAAAATAAGCAATATTACATTTATATATTGTCCACACTTAACACGGTCAATCAAACCTGTTGCTAATTCTGGCAGGAGCGATCTCAGGGAAAGCCTGATTTGTCAGTTATTAATGTTCATATCTTGATTTACGGACAAAATAACAAAATAAAAATACCAGGATCACGTAGAGCGGGTTAATACGAGCACTTTAAGAACAAAATGACAAGTCTGACAGCAGCAGTTATGGAGAGAGGGGCGACAGTTTTTCAATGGAAAGTTTTGGAAAGCAGCAGCTGGCAGGTCTATGTCCATTTATACATAGAGTCTATGTGTTGGACATGGGCAGCAGATATGACATACACAGAGGCAACTCCAGTTCTGTTAATCACCAGTTAATAATTAACTTCTGATAAGTTAGTGTAATTGGAAACATTATGCACTAAATGGATTAATTTCAAAGGATAGACACAAAAATGAGACAAAATAAATCATATCTGAAGGAGCAGTGCAAGAAACACAAATGTTCAAATAATTTCATATTATCAACATAAAGCTTTTGTCACTTGTGACACTCACAGTGGGAAGAGCAACCAAGACTTTAAATATTACTAAAGTAGGAGTAAAAGTATCACCACCTTTGACATTGAGGCTCATTAACTGAGTTTAGTTTTCGAGAGGTTAGAGATGGCGTGTTGGACTAATCAAGCTAATCAATAACTACAGTCTAGGCCCAATCAACAGTTGTCATTCAATAGACAAGAACTTCCAGACATTCCTCTATTAAGTGGATTATAGTCGAATTATTTGACACTAAATGTTCCAAGCCCGTTCTAATCAAGTTCTGCAGATTCAAGTGTCTCTATTTGAAAGCTTTCCAGTCTCACAATAATTTAATCACAACTGGAAGGCGTGGCAATCCTCAGACAACTTCAGACAACTTTTAAGATACTTCATTCTGCTTTGAGACAATAAAAGATGAATGAAATGTGGAACTTTAGATTAAATTAGATTTGACAGCAGTGCTGGTTCATGGCAGCATTTATGGTTTTCTTGCATAACAATGGCTGATGGTCTATGGTCAATTCTTGAACATGTCTCTATCATAAAAATAAGCTGAGGTCCACGGTCTAGATCAGGGGTCGGGAACCTTTTTGACTCAGAGAGCCATGAAAGCAAAATATTTGGACATTTATTTCAGCAGAGCCATACAATATATTTTAAGACTGAATTCAACTAAATGTGAGTATAATAAGGTTCTGAATTTACTCTTTTAATTAAAGTTGTTATAACACTCACCATTAATGCAACTTCTGGTGCTGCATGGATTTGCTGATGGCTTTGTTGTCTGGTTGGTACTTGGTGAGATTAAGCTTCATACAAGTGCTGAGGCTTTCATCCGTTAAACGTGATCATAGGTTGAACTTGATGTTTTTAAGATGTGAGAATGACGCTCACATGCAGACGTAGATCAAACACGTCAATACAGCAATACTCACACTCACATATTAAAGGAAGTGTCAGAACATACTGCATTTTTTCACACAACTACCTCTATTTTACATATCCATTCGTATTTTTTGTCTTTGACGCATTGAATAAGCGACGGGGAAAATCCCGGCGGCTCCTGCGCTCTCATTCGTCATCTTCAAGGGACAACAGAGGCAGATTACCGTAATGACGGTAAAATATCAGAGCCTCATGCCTCTGCTTTGAGATGCCGTTTGAATTGGCAAGAAGTACAACTGGTTGCGGAGTTACGGTAATAAAAAGTCTGCAACTGCGAGTCTATCGGCGACGATGGCACCCGACGCTACAGGGCTACAACAAGTAAGAATATATTAAGTATATTTTTATCTGCAAGCCAGACGCAATCATCAAAAGACCCACACCTGGCTCACGAGCCATACGTTCCCAACCCCTGGTCTAGAACCTGGGGCATTTAGGCAGTGGCCCATGGGACACGGGTCACCCCTGAAAATCATGGTTCCCACGAAAAGGGGCTTGTTAATATTTATGTATAATTTTTCTTCCACGCTGTGACAAGAAAGCTATCTTGCAATTAGTCAATCAAGGGTGTTTTATTGGTCATAAAAACAAATAATAATAAATAAATAAATAAATAATGATGATAATTGTATTAATTGTTAAATTATTGCTTTACACTGGCTGGCCCTAGTGCCACCCTTGGGCCACTTGAGAAACTTTGTTGCTGTTCATTGGTTGTTCACACACATTTGTAAGTTGGTGAGATGGGTGAAGTGTCTTGCCCATGGAAACAACAACAGTGTTTACTTTGAGTGAACAATGGCTCTAAATGCTGAGCTGTTGCTGGAGAAGTTCACTATGCCAAAGTTTTATAATATAACTAACCGTTGTGTGTGTGTGGACCTGTGCTAACTTAAGCGCATGTACAGCACTGGCTCGTGTTTGCCTGTACGAGAGTGTGCTCAGGCGTACCCAGATAAGAGGAGCCGCAGTTTGTTGAAATTCAAATATGTGAAACTCATTTTCTCCAAATCACACACTCGGCTAGATATTCTTCGCGCTGAACATGAAGGTATTTGGTGATGAAAGTTTGCACGTGTCAAAGCCGTCACCATGGTGACACGCAATTACTCTCTCTTTGCATAAATGAGTCAGGATAAATTAGAAATCCAATTTGTATTGTTTGCTATGCTCAGAATAGATTACAAATGTATCAAGCCAGCTGATGCTAATTTGGTTGGCAGCCGGTGATGTGGGGAGGAGGAGGGCGGAGGAGGGAGAGCGGACGCAGTGGGACTAGTGTATTTGTCATCTGCTTTATTTACCTCAGACAGTCCACAGGATGCAGGCATATGGCTTATGATCAGAAGAGGTGGCAGAAACGACTCTACATTAGCTTTTCTTTGACATAACAGCTATACTGGTGATATAAGTTTTCATAGTTACAATGTTTTTAATCATGACACTGCAAATTTAAGCAGCATGACATGGTCTGAAGAGTGGAGTGAAACATTCAGCTGAATGTTGGAATGAAGAATTAATGTCACACTAAATCCAGCACTGAGTCTTGTGACGACAGCCCTTGGCCATATGCATAAACAACTTAATTCTGTTATTTACATTTTTTAGCCCATGATATTAGCATTAGCTTTGTGCAAGTTCATTTGTTAAGCAAAAAAAGTAATAAGTAAAGTAATTCAGAAAGTAATTCAAAGTGCTTTACAGATGTGAAAATCACAACGCAAACAAATCAAAACATAAATAATCATCGTAAAATAAACATTTAAGAAAACAGTGCAGAATAAAAAACCTTTCAGTCATGTGCACAGAAAAACAAAACTGTTTTGAGCCTGGATTTAAACATTGTTAAAGTAGAGGCCTGCCATCTTCAGGAAGACTGTTCCAGGTTTTAGCTGCACAAAACTGAAACGCTGATTCCCCATGTTTACTCCTGACTCTGGGCACCAGCAGGAGGCCGGTCCCTGAAGTCCTCAGAGTGTGAGATGGTTCATGTGGCACTAACATGTCAGAGATGTACTTTGGGCCTAAGCCACGGACAGACTTGTACACAAGCAGAGCTGCTTTAAAGTCTATTCTCTGAGCCACAGGAGCCAGTTCAGAGACCTGAGCACAGGACTTATGAGCTCGTACTTCCTGGTTCTTGTCAGGACCCGAGCAGCAGTGTTCTGGATGTTCTGCAGCTGTCTTAATGGCTCGTTTGGAGAGGCCAGTGAGCAGGCCGTTACAGTAGTCTAACCTACTGGAGACAAATGCAGGGATAAGTCTCTCTAAGTCTGGTTTTGACAGTATACCTTTGATTTTTGTAATGTTTTTAGATGGTAAAAAGCTGCAGATGTTATTGATTTGATGTGACTGTTAAAGTTCTAATCAGGCTACAAATCTAGGGGTAATAATGGACTAAGACTTGAAAGTTTTAGAGAGAGAGAACTAGAGTGGTGACTGCTGACACTTTCTCTATGTCTCTGTGGGCCAAAGACGATTACATCAGTCTTGTCTGAGTTTGGCTGGAGAAAGTTGTTTTGCATCCACACACTGATCTGTTGGATGCAGTGGCAGAGTGAATCCACTGGTCCATATTCACCTGCTGCCAGTGAGACACAGATCTGAGTGTTATGTGCATAGTTGTGGTAGGACACATTATTGTTGTGGGTTAACTGGCCTAAAGGCAGCGTGTAGATTGAGCTAAAGGTCCCAGGATTGCCGCAGTGTAGCTTTTTCTGTTAGCATATTAGCATATTGTTTGCATACAAGTTAATTTAGATGGAACACTTTGAAGTCAGAACTCGCTACGTTCAAGTGGGAAATAACCAACCTCCCAGTTGCCTAGAATGAAACATAAGCTCTGAACTGCAGTGTCAGTCCGGATAGCACTCTCTCCTCACAGCAAGAAGGTTCCAGGTTTGCTCCGTGGGTCACCAGGGACTTTCTGTGTAAAGTTTGCATGTTTCTCCATGGATGGGTATCCTTTGGACACTCCTGATTCTCCCATCAACCCAAAACACGCACCTAAGGCTCAAGAAGAGATGGCACCACCGAGGGAACAAAATTACCTTATGGGGGCAATAGAGTCTACCTTAACCTTAATCAGGTATGTCTAAGCTAAATCAGGTTTAAGGACTAGCAAGAAGGTCCTGGGTTCGACTCCTGGGAGGTGTGTGCAAGTTCTCCACATGTCTGCACAGCAAACATAAATGCTTTTAAATCAACACTATGATTAAAGGTGCTGGAAGTAAATATTTCATACTTAACAATGGTACGACCTAAAAATGTACTCCAAAAACATCTTTAATCATCAGCTGACATAGTTTTCTTCACAGCCGTTCTAAATCGTACTTGTTCTGATGGTACACATTAGCATATCGCCCAAAGGTGAGACATAGTGATCCTGCAGTGATGGTACATGTGGGGGAGGTGATGCGGAGGAAGCCATGTTTGTAATGTTAATTTCAGTTCCCTATGGGTACCAGGCAGCGGTTGGGTTGGCGCTGTAGACTAAATCAAGGATTCCAGACGATTATAGTGAAAATATTTATGCGTTGCGCGAGTTATGGGGAAAAACATGTTTACGTTCAGACTATACCTTGGGCATTTCAGAACATCAATGGGCACATGGGTCAAATTCAGTGTTACAGCTCATACACTGTTATGGTAAGGGAATTATCTATGTGCAAAACAATATTTAATAGTTCTACATTAAATTAGTTGTTGAAAATAGCTGAAACTAAATGCCTGACCAGCCAGTTCCATCTGTATTCAGTTTGAATCCAGAAGGGTCTGAAAGGATCACAGAGCATGAAAAGCCTCTGTCCAAACTTGGGACAATTCAACCATAGCCACTAATTTGTAGCACGATGTCCTGAGACTTGAATCAATAAGCAAAGCACTAAACTCGTATTTATTAAGATTTTAGTGCTTTGCTTGTTGATTCAGCAGAAATCCGCAGTGTTTCTTAGTCCTCTGTGTTATTTTTTCACTTCTTAATGTGTTAACCGCCATGTTTGTTTTGATATGAACAAATCAAGCTTCTCTCTGATTGGTTAATCCGCCTGTCAATCACAACCAGCCGAAACTGGGGAAACAGGATACGGTTAAAGAAGGTAAAGAAATTAGTGGAATGTGTAAAACAAGAAGATGGCAGAAATTGACAAAACATGGTGCAACCTTAATAATACAAGGTCCATTGTTGTAAACAGGTTTGTGGTCCAATTCCCCAACAAAACACTTGATGTAGGTTCAACATTTGAGGATTTTCTTTAAGGATAACCTAATAAAACCCTGCCTTTCCCCTCTCCATCAAACACTGTGTATGTAACCTTTTTAGTGGCATCAAGCGAGCGCTGACACTCCATTAGAGCCATTCGATTTGATGCAACAGCGGTTAGCTTTCTCTTCTTACAGCAAGGTTATGGGTTCAATTCTGGGACCGTGTTTCCTACATTCTGTTCGTTTTTTTTATGTGTCGCTTGTCTTTCGGTAACAATGTCCAATCCAGTGTCTAATTTGCAACTTGTGAATAAAGTATAATTAGGATTGAATAAGAATGGGTAACTTTATGTGTGAATGCATTGGCTTTATTTCTGTTTCTACCAGTCAGTTACCATCTCCAGCAATTTGATTTCTCACAGTATTTCTCTCTTCAACTGTGGATACATTTGAGCTCACGTCTACTGTTAGATTGCATCGGGCCAACCGCAGGGCAGCATCGTAGTTTAGGTGGTGGCTAAAGACAAGGCGCCCAAACAAACCATGACAAACACAGACGTATTTGATCAGAAATAGTGGAAAAAAGTCTTGAAAAAGATCATAGCAAAGCACTTTGCAAATTTGTGGATGGAAAAAAGACTTAGCTCGCTCCAAAACGAAAGAAACATTGAAACAAAAGCCCACAGCAAATAACACTGCTCTTCGCCTGTAGCTGTTTATTGTCCCATACTCTCTTGGAGCATGTGTGGATTTATCAAGATAGGATTGGTCCCATTCGTCTGCACTGGTCTGAGGTTATGACTCTCACTGATGCCCCGTTTGATAAATGCTGGACACGATTACTCTTGTTTCCTGTAGGCCATGGCTTCTTGTGTTGTCTTTCTTTCTCTGTATTGCTCGAGCTTTCCATACAACTGTGCATTATAAATATTTCATAAAGCATAAATTTCTCAGCAGGTGGATGGAGTAAAGCGATGCAATTACTGATGAATGTTTCTCGCATAGAAACAGTTTGTGCAGGCCTTGTGTGAGCTATCGTTAGCAGTTTAATTCAATAGGTTCTTGTTTGGATTGCTTGATGACTGAATGTTAAAGTGCCTATGACAGCTTAGACTACCCATTTTACTACAGTTAAGATACAGTTGGCAGTTTTATTAGGTTTCTAAACATTTCCTGGTTGGACATGATATCACGCCATAAACTGTTTAAAGAAGTGGACTAAGGGAGTGTGACGTCGCCCCTATAGCGTTGGGCTCCAGTCAAATGAAGCTCATCGAGGCAAGAGCGGTTATGGGGCGAATTTGAAGTCAAGTTTCATATTAGGAATAGCGACTGCGCGTATCATAGCAACCAAAGAGCCAGTCCATAGTGAAGCTATTGAAGGTAATGTCCCGTACCGCTGGTTTAGCAGGGAGCAGGCTCTTAGCAACGCTTTCAATCAAACCTGTTGCTAACGCTAACAGGAGCGATCCTGGGGAAAGAAGGTGCCTGCTTTGTCTCTTATTAATGTTCATATCTTGAGTTACAAACACAACACAAAAAAAAATTCATGTAGAGCGGGTTAATACAAACATTTTAAGACCAAAATTACAAGTGTTTTCCAATGTAAAGTGAATTGGGGAGTCGATAAAGTCAGAAGTGCACCCATGATCACTTCCTATTTGAAACGCAGCGGCTAACACGTTAGCTATGCCATTTATATATACAGTCTATGCATCATGCGAGGGAATTCTATAATGTTACCTAGCAACCATGTAGCATACTGGCTCAAAACTCCTCTAATGTACACAAATAAATATATAAGAAATAATATTTAAGTATCAGAATAAATTATTACTTGTATGTAAATTGTCCTGAACTTCTTGACTAGAATTCCCCTTACTGTGATGTCATCTCTAAAGCAGAACTCGCTACTTCCTGTTTTGTTTCAACTTTTCTTTGCAAATTGTTTCTTGGTTAGCATAAAACTATAATTTATAAAAGGTACTATCCAACCATACACACTTTGACATGACAATAACATACTAACCGCTGTATTATTTGATGTTGGTTTATTGTTTTAGGGAAGACATGTTCTTGTACTAGATGCAAAGAAAGTGAGTAGTATAAATATGTGAGGGCTTATCTGAGAGAGGGACGACAGTTTTCTATTGTAAAGTGAATTGGAGCCAGAGTCGATGGAGCCGGAAGCGCGTCTTTGATCACTTCCTATTTGGAACATAGCAGCTAACAGGTTAACTATGCCCATTTATATATACAGTCCATGTTTGTGCATTACAAAATTGGCCTTTGTGATTGGATCGTCGACAATCTCACGTTATATATCAACAGAACTATTACTTTCCATACAGCACAACCATCTTTCAAAGCTTTATGAATACTAGCAGGTTTAGATTTGCCACAAAACAAGGCCTGTGCGGGAGTGTTGTGTTTACACTATAAAACCTCCACAGGGTCAATAGCACTTGTGAACTGTCCAAACGGCAGCCTGCGCTCAGAGGCTCTCCACTGACCTCTCAATTATCAAACTATTGCTCCACACTCACTTTACTGGAAAAGGCTAAACTACACGACACGAGGACAGCTTTCATAAAGTTTCATGAATTAGCTTTAACGCAGACCAATTATGCAAAATCGACTTTCAGAGCTTTTATCCATGTTACAGCTGTTTTCCCTACTCATGTACCCTCTTGAACTTGTTTTTACTTATTTTCAAGAAGCCATATCACCATTCAGTCCCTGTTTTCACCAACACGGCGTACGCCCACTGCTCTGTACTCATTTTGTTCTTCAATTTAATTTTCTTAATAGGTGATATGCTCAGGATTCGGCAGCCTCATTAAAAAAATGTGCTTGTGTGATCTGCAACTATCCATGGCTACTATCAACTAACACTACATGGCTCTCTGTTGTGATGACAGTGGCGGCGACGTTGGTTCCCATTGCACAGACTTGTTTCTTTTATTAAGCCGTTTTAGATGAATATTGCAGTTTAAAAAGTGCAAATTATAACATAATGATCCACTGGTGTCATAGATTATAACTATATAGCAGACCCAATGTCTTCTTTAAAAGGACTTTATCTCTGAATATTTAAATAGTGGGTATTACACTAAAATGGGGTATTAACAAACAACACATATAGATCACCATGTTACCTTACCGAAAACACGTTTAATTGGTTTCAGTTTCATTTTTGACTGTGAGTAACCCGTCCCTTTGCTATTCGTCACTCCCCCTTCAGAGCACTATCACAACATAATCAGTGTGCATCCCTCTAATGAAACTGCATCAGGTTTGTGAATTTGTCGTGTGTTGTTTTTGTATCTTGCTTTGGTATATTTATGGTAAATTGCCGTGTGGAAGCATGTATCACGGATCATGTAGGCTTGTGTCCTGAGCTTTGGATATTATCTTATTGCTAAGTGTAAGGAGGGTTCAAATAGGGTCTGGGAGAGGGCTTGCACATTTATCACGCACACAAAAGTTCTATTATATTTTGGCAATATAATGAAAGGCCTTATAGATATTACATAGTTATAGTTAGTTATTATCTTCAATTTCATGTGGGATATAAGGTGGCTGGAATATATATATATATATATATATATATATATATATATATATATATATATATATATATATATAATAATTTTAACCAGATATATATATTTATAAATATATATATAAATAAATATATATATAAATAACATACTATATATATATATAAGTATAATATATAAATAACTTTTGATATATATAATAAATATTTCTACATATATATATATATATATACATATACATATATATATATATATACATATACATATATATATATATATATATATATATATATATATATATATATATATATATATATATATATATATATCCTGTGTGTGTGTGTGTGTGTTGTGTGTGTCATGTGTGTGTGTGTCTGTAAATGTACCTCATGACTGTAAATTCTTGTATATTGATAACTCACTTTCTCACCTAAAAAAACTATGCTTTCAGTTTTTCAGGCAGGCTGGCCGACTGCAGCTCTGCAACTGTGCCCTCAAGACTTCTAGGACATTGGCTCAGTAACACTCAAACTTGCAAAGAAACCATAAGAATAATTTTAACCAGATGGACTATGACTATTTAAAACAATATTCACTCTCCCATTAACACAAGCTGGAACTGCGCTGTACAGTACTGAGTTTTCTTACATTTACAAAAGTACATATATTTAAGTAACTTTTTGATAAAAGCGTACTTCTCAGACACATTACTCCTACTTGAGTAATATATTTGATAGTATAACAGAACTCTTACTTGAGTATTGTGACAAAACCTTTAAATTGACAATATGAAATGATTTGAACGTTTGTTTTTTGCACCGCTCCTTCAGATATGACTTTGTTGTTTTTCATTTTTGAGTCTATCCTTTGAAAATACCAGATTTGGAGCAATACTGAATGCTTTGTCCTTCCAATGACATTAACGTCAAATTATAAATCGGATGTCATGTTCATACCGATCTCTTTTGACATATGGTAAACGGTCACATTTTTATATAGCGCTTTTCCACCTTCAAGTCGCTCAACGCACTTTACGCCAAGGAACCACTCACCCAGTCACACACACATTCATACACCAGTTTACGCAGACACTAGGGTTACGTGGGTGAAGTGTCTTGCCCAAGAACACAACGGCAGCATTCATCTGTGGGAGCTGGAATTGCACCACCAACCTGTAGGCCAGTGGATTTAACACATTGTTCGTCGCCCATTATCCTCGTTATTGACATTTACTTGAACAGAAGCTTCACCAAATATTTAGTCTCTTATTTTGGTTAATTCCACAACGAAAATATTGGCTACCCAACCCACTCCTGACTGAACCAATAACTATGTTTTTCAAACCCAAACGGGTAGAATTCCACTTTATTTTGATTACGCCTGCATTTGCGCCATTCCTGGACTTTACCAAAGTGTGAGATGTTGCAACTGATCCTATAGAAATGTGACTGAGCCCAGCTGCTGTGTAAATGACTTTAGCGGGATCACATTAGGACTGCGGATTGCTCACACTAATTGGAAATGTTGAAACGTGGTCCCAGAGTTGGCGGCGTGGGCCTGTCGGAGCATGTGACTAGGGATTTCAGCGCCGTGCCATCCGGGTTTTTCCATATTTGATTTTTTTATAAGTGCGAGCAGCCAGACACTTTGAAAAGGGATTGGAATTTAAAGTGAGTCGCGAGCCAAAGTTATGAAAAGTCTAATAGCATTCCCAGAAACCCTCAGGAGGCTGCAGTGCTGCTCAGTGGCACAGTTTGGATCAGGCGTTATAGAGTGGACATATTTACCGTATGTCACTTGCATCTTTGGGGTATTCCAATGCACAGATTTTGAAAGTAGTCCAACTTGTATATATTAAAGGTCCTATATTATGCAAAATTGATTACTGTGAGCTGTTAGCGACGTTATGATCTTGTTACATCATCAAAAATGTACCTGGAGTTGTGTTTTGTTTCATTCACACATGCTCGAATAAACCTGGATCATTAGTGTCTGAATCCCCAAAGCTCAAAATGCTCTGTCCAACCTTGTGATGTCATGAAGTTTTTTAAATTAACAGCTGTTTTTTGTTCAATAGAGGTTTTAAATTACAGGAAGGAAATTATCCAAATGATTCTAGTGAGGGTGCGTGGAATTTAAAAACACTTCCTGTATTATCACATGACATCACAAGATTAAAAATGAAAGAGTGTTTTTTGTTTTTTTTTGAGAGAGAAGATTAAGGATGATATTTCCAAAAGTAGTTAAAGGTGTATGATGTAACTTTTCCATAAAAATATTATCACTTTGGTTGGAATGTTCCCGCTGCTTATTCAATTGCAGGTATTTTTAATGTTCACAAAATACAATGAAAAACATGCATTCTCAAGTGTGAGTGGGGTAGCCTCTACACAGATCTGTTCTGTAACTTGGCCTGATAACTTGCAATGTTTAATAAGTCTCACTTTCGTTGTTGTCGCTCAGTGCCCCTTCCTCACTCCTCCTTCAGAGCACTAGCACAACACAATTAGCATTTGTTCCATTAACCAAATTACTACATATCACATCGAGTTTTCAAGTTGCTGTGTACAGTTTGACATCATATTTTTGTAAATTTTTGGAAAATTTAGTGTGGAAGCATGGGACAGAATCTTACAATCATAAAGGGGGTTCAAATAGGGCCCAGGAGAGATCGCTAGATTACTCAACATGCATGGATGACATATAAAACCTCTTGAGGAACATTATAACATGGTAGAAAAAAGTCAATTTTGCATAATACCCACTTAAGTAACACTAAATGAGTCAATCAAAAGAGAACAAAAACATGAATATATTTGTTTCAGAATAAATATTAATACTGGCAAGTAATTCGGCGTACCACCAGAGGCACTCCACATACACAATTTGAGAAACACTGGTCTAGGCAAAGTGATAAAATTTCCGTGGAGACAATCCGGAGGGCGGCCCTAGTGCACCTTTAGGGAAAAAACACAAAAAAACATTTAAGTTTTATTTGATTGGAATTGGAATAAATCCACTGTATTTTGCAAATGGAAGTCAATGGGAAAAAAAAAAAAAAAATTTGTTGGCCTGACTCTCTCCGTCTGGACTGTCAGAGCCAGGTTTGCAGTGCATCTTGACAAACATAAAACTTTAATTTAGCCGCCGCACAAAAGCACAGTTATGCCGAGCCAAAGTGAAAGCAGTTGTTGGTGAGTAAACATTCACTTAGTGCCAGAGTTGAATCCAAACCAGGACTGCTCAGGTACTGCTCTCCAAATCTCTCCAAATGTTAGCCAAGAAAACCAGCTATTTCAACACAACACTCCGTACGTGCTTCTCCCAGTTATTGTCAGCATTTTTCAGTTAACACAAGAGACAGTTTCACAATAATATCTACAGCCAGGTTTTGATTCGTAACAGTTGGGATTTGACTATAGAGCCTTAAAGTGCCTAAGAGATGGAAACAAGGAGTTGAGAGTAGTTACAAAAGCTTGAAATTAGAATACAGAAGCACTGTCTTAAAAACAGAACTACCGACTAGCGCTTTTCACATCTTTCTGTCGTCACGGTAAAGCTAACAACTAGCTACTAGGTACCTACTTACCCATGCACTTCCTTTATGCTGATTTTGTTGTAGAGCAAAAGAGAGGCGATTAACCCGCTTTATATGATCTTGCTGGCATTATTTTGCAATTTTGTCTGTAAATCAACATATGAACATTAATAACAGACAACTCAGGTGCCTTTGTTCCCCAATGTCGGTCCCTGGCTAGCGGTAGCAACAGGTTTGATCAGAATCACAATCAGAAGACTTTTATTGCCATTGTTAGTAAACACAGCTCACAGACTAGGAACTTACTTCGGTGATAAAGTGCAACATAAAAACTCACTGAATAAATACAAATACAAATAAGGGCACGCACAAAGTTAAAAAAGATATGCTTAAAAATAAAATAAAATACTTAGAGGTAGAAAATATATACAAGAGCACCCTCACAGCAACAGTGCAACATGGGTTATTAAGGTGACCAGTGTTATAAAATGTCCAGTTTAGTGCAGGTTTATGTAGTGTTCATGAGGAGAAACAGCAGAGGGGAAGAAACTGTTCTTATGACGAGAGGTTCTGGTCCTGATGGACCGTAGCCTCCTGCCAGAGGGAAGTGGCTGAAATAGTCCATGTCCAGGGTGAGAAGTGTCAGCTGCTATACGACCTGCTCGCCCCCGAGTCCTGGAGGCGTACAGGTCCTGGAGAGATGGAAGGCTGCAGCCAATCACCTTCTCAGCAGAGCGCACAATGCACTGCAGTCTCTGTCTGTCCCTGGCTGTGGCCCCAGCGAACCACACAGTGATGGAGGAGGTGAGGAGGGACTCAGTGATGGCTGTGTAGAACTGCACCATTATCTGGACCGGCAGCTTGGCTTTTCCTCAGCCTCAGTACATCCTCTGCTGGACTTTCTGGATGAGGGAGCTGATGGTCGGCTCCCACTCAAGGTCCTGAGTGACGCAGGTGCCCAGGAAGCTCCACAGTGGTGATGGGAGAGTCGGTCAAGGTGAGGGGAGGCAAGGGGGCTGTGACATTTCCTGATTGACAGCTATTGTGCCTTGTTGCTAAGCACCTGCCCCATAGAAACCATCATTGTGGGCGTAAAGAGGCAAGTATCTTCAACAACCGAGCTCCTGATTGTCTCTTCTGTTGCCATGATACACATACTTGGATTATGACAAACATTTCAGCTCTCTGGTTTAAAAAGTAGCTATTAAAAAGTTAGCTATTCTGATCTCATTCTGTATACCCTTCTTTTATTTGTATTTTAACTTTCTGTATTCATGGTTCTATTGTTCTGTTCCATCCAGATTGCCGAATACCCCTAGCCACTTTGTTTTCCCTTCTTTTCCTCATTAATTTTGGTTAGTCGGAAAAATGTCCGTCTGATCTGCGTGCCATATGGGTGCCCTGATAGATGCTAGGATGCTAAGTGGCTTTTTCAAAACCGCGCTGCTAACAAAATAATTACAATTGATGAGACCAGACCTTCCGATTTGTCTCAAACCACGGCGTTTTAGGCAGCCGCGACATGGTTACGGGGTATCGCTTTTCCTCTGATTGGCCTGCTAATCCAATGGAGCCGTGGATGTAGCTTTAGCGTAGCCTAGCACATGCTATTGTTATTGCCAATGCTAATGGCTTTGACCTGCCGCGCACAGCTGTTACAATGTAAACGGTGGAGGCTAATGAAAGTTTATGTGGCGCAGTGAAGACGTACGGCTTTGCTAATGCTGCTATTGCTGTTGACGTAATGGGGACGAGTTTCAGCTAAGTGTGGTAATCATGGACCAGCTGCTTTTTTAGATGCAATTTTTAAGGTAGATGGAGGATGACTACTTAAAAATCTTAATCTTTAACTTTCCATTTAGTTTAAAATTGGATTAAATTTCTAATCTCCTTTTAGAAGTAACATTAGACTTAAACAAATTTTATTGATTCACAAGAAAAATGACTTGAGCTTACAAGTTACAACATAATAACAAAGGGAAACACAAAAACTAAGTACTCCCTGTCAGATATACTTGGTGAGAGGCCATATTTTTACTAGCGCAGTGACGTATTTGACGTTGTAACGGTACTCTTTACTTGAGTAAAAGTTTTGGTTACTTTTCCCAGTGTGAGTAAGTCTACAAGTGACAAAAGCTTTAAGAGCCAAGAGTTGAACATTTATGTTTCTTGTACTGCTCCTTCAAATATTCCCGTGGTCTATCCTTTAATATTGCGTTTTGTCCGTCCTTTTCCTCTATAGCCACAGTCAAAAACATAGACTATTATGTTGACTGTTCATTTTGGTTGCCTGACTCTTTATTTAGCCTGGAAAAAGGCTCCTCCTGCTTGTGTATATGGAAATGTTGTTCCTTTGGCTGTAACACATTTCCACAGTATAGCATAAAACTCATCTCCCTCCATGAAGAATGTTCCCAAGTATGGTTTTAACTTTCAATTTCCATGGAATCATGCAGTTAAAGTGCTGCCTCCAGAAAGTTACATACTTTTTATAAATTGTAAATAAAATGTTGCATCCAGACAGTCAGTCTTAAAATTATTCTTACCTTTTCCCCAAATACTTGAGTAATTTCTTGGAGTACTACTTTGTACTTGAGTAACTTTATTATGATATCCTGAAGTAGTTGAGCAACATTATTACAGAGGACTGCAAAGGTAGCTCGTGGTCTTTTTTTGGGTAATGTTTTCATGCATTACGTGCAAATTCACTGGTAGCTTACTCCCTTCATAAAACTTTGTATAATAACCATATAATTTGTCAATTAGCCGTCAATCAAATGTTACTAGCGCTGTTGTCTCAGTCAAGCTTGGTTACAGCTGACCAGCTCCTTGACACCTGCTGCACCATAAGCTCTGCAAAGAAGCCCAAAACTTTCATGAACAGTGGGGATCAGACTTTTTATTAATGAATGTGAACAACAAGTGCGTGTGTCTGATGTGCAGATTCAGAGTCGCTGACGGTAAGTGATGCAATGAGGAGTGGCATTTTACCAAAGTCCACAGCAACTTTTCGCATGAGTTTCCACGGGCAGCAACCTACGCAGAGAGAAGGTAAAGGAGTCAAATCAGTGCTCCAGAGACAACAATCTTTGTTTGCCAAGCCATGAAAAGAGCAAATGCTGCCACAAAGGCATCTTTTAAAGTAGCACACATACTGATGAAGCACAAAAAGCCTTTTACTGATGGTGCCTTTGTAAAGGAGGCTATGACTGATGGCTGAAATGTTATTTCAGCATCATAAAAATAAGACTTTTGTCTACCATTCATTGCAACGAGTCAGTGGACATGAGCGATACAGCTCACCGTTTTCATTGATATGGCATTAGAGGAGTTTTTTCTTACTTTCACTAAAAACTAGCTGGCTATTTGTTGGACAAAAGATTCCCATTGAGAATCTGGTGTCAATAACAAATGACAGGGTCCTGGCTATGACTGGTCACCACTCTGGATTTATTGTGCACTGCAAAGCATACTCGGACTTTCCTAAGTTTCTGAACTATCATTGCTTTATACATTAAGAGACCTAATGTTAAGATCATCAACTCCATTAGAGCAAAGGTAAAGCTAATTGCTCGTGGAGGAATGCGCTGCAAACCACGGGGCGCACCTTCGACGCACGGACGTGAGGTGGTTAAGTCACAATGAGATTCTGCACCGCTTTCTTTCTTTGCTGGATGAAATTAAAACTAACTAGAGGGGAAGATACCACCCTATTAACTGATGCAGAGTGGCTTCTTGATCTCACTTTCCTGACTGATGTAAGACAAAATCAAGCTGAACACACAGTTACAAGGCAAGGATAAACATGAGCCTGACATGATCAGAGCATTCAACACGAAGGTCTCATTGTATATTCAGCATGTGAAAAAACTAAATGTTACAGCACTTTGATTCTGTCTCAGAGGTGCGTGAGAATAACCCA
This sequence comes from Periophthalmus modestus, assembly GCA_019594935.1. Classification (NCBI taxonomy): domain Eukaryota; kingdom Metazoa; phylum Chordata; class Actinopteri; order Gobiiformes; family Gobiidae; genus Periophthalmus; species Periophthalmus modestus. Next base: position 6,945,052 of record JAIEZT010000021.1, read on the forward strand.
GGTGCAGCCTGTGCTTTGAATGTTGCCAAATACTGTGATTTTCTGGCAAAGCTTGGACAAGAGATTTCAGACAGATTTAGGGACTTTGACAAACTTCAGTCTTCTGTGACATTTACAGCAAACCCATTCAAGTGATGTCTGATCAGATGGCTGAACTTTTGTGTATTGATCCTGTGGAAATGGAAATGGAGGTGATAAACATCCAAAATAAAGTGCAGCTGATGCATTTCTGGAGCCTCGTAGAGCCAAATGACTAAAAATCTTAATGAGGTTGCACTAAAAATGTCTGTTTTGTCTGGGTTTACCTAGATGTGTGAGGAAGCTTTTTTCTGATATGAATGTCATCTAATCAAAGTACAGGACACGACTGACTGATGAACACTTGAATGACTATCAGAGTGAACCTGATCAAGTTCCTCCTCTTTTGTTCCTCCTCTCCATGCAGTACCAGCCATCCCACTGAGTAGCTACATGTCACATGAATGATATTCTGTTTTAATTGTGTGTATATAGTTCATCAGTTAATAGCTCTGCATATCTATGTGAAATGAACATCATTTGTTCTGTTTGAAATGCAAAATCTGATTTCTGGACATCAAAAATAATTTAATGCTGAGGTAAATTGAAAACAATTTTTTTCAGGCAAAAATAAGATCCCCAACATTTATATAATTTCACGATTGCTTTGTTTAAATTGAAGTGCCTCACACAGGATCAAATGGTTGGAGACCCCAGCATTATTATAATATCTTGGAATGCAATTTTGTTACAAGTTACAAGTATTGGTATTCTTACAGAAGCACAGTTTTGTTACTCTACCCATCTCTGCCAAAACCCACAGCTGAAATTGAGAATCCTATCAGCCACCATACCAGCTGTTGTAACCTTATCTGAATGCTAGCTACGTGCCCACGTGACACAGTGATTTAGCATCGCTGCACCTTGCTCTCTGTCCAGACCAGCCGTCTGGATTCCTCTGGAGCTGAATATAGTGGGACAACCAGAGGACACGTCAACGCGCCGGGCTCCAGGCACTGTTGTGTGGGGGCACTGTGACTTGTGAAAAGGGTAGGGGTTGACAAACAGATACTATACTTGTTTGGCACTGACAAAAGCAGGTGGCCAGACGGAAATAGAACCATCAGTTGGCACAGTGGACGCTGGTAATCCCAGATCTGACAGACTGGTAGCAAGGAAGTCTGTTATGGACTTTATCATGGTATGTGTTTGGACAGAATGATCTACAGGCTTGATTCCCAAAAATGTACAATTGATGCTTTGTAGCTGGAGGCACAGCTCTGTCTCAAGTTAGACTTTATCTGAGCGGAAAGAACTGACTTAGCTGAAACTACAACAGGTGAGCAGATTTTCACTGTTAAAACAGTCCCTCTAAAATGACAGTACGGTCACAAGGTAGCTAGCATTAACCAACTGTTTTTTAGTTAGTTAGTCTCACTTTTTGTGTTGAAAATCAAACATATGAACAGGACCATGAACTCTCGTGTTCATAACAAGCTCCTGAAAATGTGTTATTTAAATCAATTTTGTGTTTTTCCTTGAGTTTTCAGACAACCTAAAAAGGTATAAGCCTCTGTTTGCTAATGTTTGCAGTCTATCCTCCAGCTAGGTACTCCTGTCTGCGAGTCTAGGTTAGGTTAGAATAGGTTCCCAGGTGCTGCACTTTGGTTACGAACCCAAGAGCATTGAAGCATGGGTCAAATCAAAAGTGTTTAGAAAAAAAGATTCATTTCAAAGTGAATTAAGCAAACATTGTATTACAGACATAATATTACTCAAGTAGAAGTACAAAGTCCAAGAAATTACTCAAGTAAGAGTAAAAAAAGTATTTGGCAAACTAATACTCAAGTAAGAGTAACTTAAAGAGTAACTGTTGGGACGTAACATCAGATTTCTAATTTGAAGAACAAAATCTCAAAATCTGGTATTTTCAAAGGAGACAAAGAAAAGAGAAACTAAATGATATTTGAAGTAATGGTGCGAGAAACACAAACGTTCAAATAATTCCATTTTGTCACTTGTAGATTTACTCACAGTGGGAAGAGGAACCACAATTTTACTCAAGTAAGAGTACTGTTACTTTAAAAAATATTACTCAAGTAGGACTAAAAGTATGTTGCTAAAAAATATATAGAAAAGTATGATTTCATCCAAAAGATACTGAAGTAAATGACCTCTTATTTTACTCATCATAACTGCACAAATCCAACACAAAATAGTGCTGTGGTCACGAGCTTAGAGCTGGTGTGGCTGGTCAAACTTTTTAACTTGTATCATGCATATTCAGAATAAAAGACAAAAAAGAAGTAGCTGCTCTGCACATTTTTTAACACTTAAACACAAAATTTGAAGTCTTTTGCATCTTTTGAATACATTTCTTGCAATACCACCTCTACCTTACTCTTTGAAACCTTGCATTTGGTTCCCAGAGGTGAGGCGAGGATTCCCACCACAACACAAGCACTTCACCAAGTCTGAACAAGCTGCTAAACTCCAAATGACACCACCTTAATCTGCTTTCCGAGTTGAAAGCCTTTTTATCCTTTGTAGCGCTACTGATTAACATGAACCATATAAGTATGTTTGGAAATCTCAGTGCCTAGACCTCCAGAACGCATTATCCTAATTCCCGGTCATGTATAATAAACGAAAAAAGTACAAAGACGCTTACCTGGGATCCAGAACACACACAGTTCTCCGATACTTTATGAAGATAAGAGTCTGGTCACTGGTGCATTTCCCCAAGTTCAGATGGATGTGATTGACAGGTGGATTAGCCAATCAGGGACTCACATGGTCCGTCTTTATCAAAGCAAATATGGCTTTGACTGAGATGCATCTGATTAAAAAACGCAGAGCGATATCAGTCTGGATTGGGCAAGGCAAGTTGGGCGTGATTGACAGGTGGATTATTTTTCAGACCCCTTGGCAGGTCGATGTTCCCGACAATAAAGCATATACACAGACTATTTACACAGATTATGTAAAGTGCTTTCAGTGCCTTGCAGGTAGAAAAGGGCTATATACAACTCTGACCATTTAGCATTTATGTACAGCTGGATAAGGCCCGAACAAGGACAAAAAACATTAAGAACCCTATTCAACTATACTGCACATCCCCTTATGTTGCACTCATTCATGTTGCACAGTTCTATTACACACTGGGGTACTGCATTTATGTCTATGGCAGAATGTTCAGCAGTTACCATGGTGACAAAATGCACACATTAACAAGCAGATTAGGTTACAGATTAGTTTTTAAATTGTCTGAAAACTCAAGAAAAAATATAAAACTCGATTTAAACAACACACTTTCAGGAGCCTATGATCAATTCGAGCGTTCACAGTCCTGTTTAAGTGTTTGACATTCAACAAAAAAGGTGAGAATTACTAACTAAAAAACTGTTGGCGAATGCTAGCTAGCTTTTAACTGTAATGTTATTTGAGAGGGTCTTGTTTAACAGTACAAAATCATTTCTCCTGTTTTAGTTCCAACTATGTCAGTTGTCCATGATCAGATTGTGGTAAAACAAAGCTCACATTGAAGTCTGACTTGAGTAACAGAGCTTTAGACAGAGCAGTGCCCCACAGTTAGCATCAGACCCCCAGAGTGTGTTCATGAAATCACCTGCAAAGTATCTATAGACAATTGCACTGAATGATATTGCACTGATTCCTGCTGCATTTCTAGGTACTAGGACAGATCAAGTGAAGATCGCACATGTCCAATCAGACACACATGGCCCATTTGCATCAAAACAAATATGGAAAAACTGTTCTAAAGCAGGCTAAGGCAGGGGTGTCCAAACTTTTTTCATTAAGGGCCACAAATAAAAACACAGACAAAGGTGAGTGCCGATTGAGGGCCATAGACTGGTCACCAATACAGTGAAAACTTCAAATCTGTGTGTTTATTACAAGTTCAACTGAACCACAAGACTTTCAGAAATATATAGTTAAAAGTGCTGTTTAAGGTAATATGGGCCAATTCACCTGGAAGCTTGAGGGCCAAGAAACAATGGTCTGAGGGCCGCATTTGGCCCCAGGGCCACAGTTTGGGCATGCCTGGGCTAAGGTATTATACACATTTAGGACACATTTAAACACACCACCAGGCCAAGTTACAGGTTACACGAAGTACTGAATTAAACTGCAATCTGAGGCATGGGAAATTCGATTTTGTTCAAAATGATGGATGACCAATGAGCTCCTTCGTTTTACATGCATCACTGCAATAAACTAATCTGCCTGGACGATACCTAATTCAGGACAGTCCACCCACAGTAAAGCCGAAGACATCTCCCATCTCCAAAATTCTTGTAACATTCAGAACAAAATATATTGAACTTCTTTTACCTGAGATAAATACAAATTTAATGCTTTGATTCTGCAGAAATCCAGTGTTTCTCAGTCCTCTGTGTTATTTCCTCCCCTTGGTGACCTGACTGATGTCCCTCTGTATAAAAAAAAAAAAAACACAAACTGATATCAGTCTGGACTTGCCAGGCAACCATTATCCGAATTCTTAGTCATGTGTAATGAGCAGAAGGACAGAAAATGTACCAAGACACAACATCCGAAAAGCAAAAAAGCCCCCTCCAAAAAAAAAAAAGTCTTCCTTCATCCAAACCGTCAGCGCGTATCCAATTGAGTCAAAATGCACTTTCTTATTCAAATGGGACGGGGTTGCTGGATAGGGTCGTGGGGTTGTCTCGCACTGGGAGGCTAAAAGGACAAATTGCATGGGGCTGATTGAAGGGAGGTAAAGGGAGAGAAAGGTGCGGCCGGCTGGTTTTACGCTTCACTGGTTTCGGGTATTGCTTCAGTCTGGTGCGTTTTGTTCAGCGGATTACATGTCCCCAAACTGGATGTCAGAAAAAGGTGAACCGGCTCTGTCAAATATGTGCGTTTTGGGAGGTTTAAAAACATAAATATGAATGGATACGGTAAGGCATTAAACAAAAATGTCTGTGATTTAGGTCATTTACTTTCTAATCTTTCAACTTATCTTCATGTTCTGATTTGCCAAATAAATGTGTCTTGCTCAAAGACACAGCAACCAAAACCTGTGACCCTCTAGTAGGTGTGTGCGCTCTTAACCCACTGCAGCACAGTTATCGTTACGAGGTTCTGTTGTGCTGCCTGGACTAAGATAGATAGTAGGCTAAGATATTATACATTTAGGGTATGTTACTGGTCACATCTGTGGAGAGGCAGCCCCACTCACAGTAAGCACATTTTTCAAGGTATTTATGAACATAGCAACTGTCATTTCACCTGGCATATCCAACCTTAACCAATGAGTCCATGACAGAAAATCTGAGTTAAGCTATTGTTCAAGGAGACAGTAATAATCTGTGTTTTGGTAAGGTTTGAACCAGTGACCATCTGGTAGGTGGGTGTGCACTTAATCAGCTGCACCACCCTCACCCCTTATTTTAGATCTGTCCATATATCTTTATTATATTTTCCTGTAACTTCCATACTTAGCAAGATTTTCTCTTAGTTAGAGTTCACATACAGTGGTCCCTCGCTTTAAATGTCTCTGCTCCAGTCATATCCACAGAGGCGTCTCTCCGTGCACAGAAACACTAAGTCCAAAGTGTTTCTGAAATTTGTCGGTGCAGAACGTTTCATTGACATTGTGGGTTTTGTGGGGGAGAAAACTTTCAAGCATACAGCACTTCAGAGTCACACTGAGATCGAACATTTATGTAAATTTTTCTGAACACATTCTGTATTGTACAGGAGACATGACACAGAGGAGACTGATGGACAATGGTCTACAGTCCCTCAACCAATCAGGACGCAGAACACAATGTGCATTCATACATTGTGAAAAAGCATCAAAATTACACTAAAACAAAATCCACGAAACAGCGAGACCACAAAAAGGTGAACCGCGATATAGCGAAGGACAACTGTATTGTTCTTGTGTCTGCTGTATAGTCATAATCTATGACACCTGTGGATCATTGTTATAATTTGCACTTTTATACCACAATATTCATCTAAAGCGACGTAATGAAAAAAAGTTCACTGACTTACACGTTAGAAAACTGCGGTACCCAACGGGAGCTGACGTCGCCGTAAACGTCATCACAACAAAGAGCCGTGTAGCTGTCGGCGCCCCCTATGGACAGTTGCAGATCACACTAGTGAGTATATCACTGATTAAGAAAATACAAACTGGAGAACGCAGTGAGTACAGAGCAGTGGGCGAAAATCAAAACCAAACGGTGCAGTATGGCGTCTTTAAAATAAGCGATTAAAGATTGGTCACGAATCGCTCCAAATACAACTTTTAAGAGGGTAAATAAGAAAGGGTAACGACTATAAGCATGATTAAAATTTCTGAAAAGTCGATTTTGCGGAATAGGTCTGCTTCAAAATCTATCTTTCCATCTCCATACTGGACAGGACTTGTTTAAAATTCACTCTTCTGTGCAGTGTCACATGAATTTACCCACCAGTCCATACGTATTAGCTGAAGGGGAGCAGTGAGCCGTGCCTGTGTGGTCCTGAGGGAGATGTGGGGGCCCGGTTGTGATGTGGGAGGGGCCGGTTGTGCGGGGGCATGGGGGCCGGTTGTCCCTGCTAACTGGAGGGGAGAGAGGACCGCGTTGTACTGAGGTGGTCTTTGTGTCTCGGCACAAAAGGTAAAAGCTCGTTTGGGTCCCAAGGGTGTGGATTTTGGCACGTCTGAAATGTGGAGCTTGTGGTGTGTAAATTTTGGCTTTGAATCGGCCGTATGTTAAAGGGATTTTATACATTGCTGTTTCTGTTTAAATGTTGTGTCAGTTCATTTGCGAAGTAGTAAAGTACTGCACTTAAGTAAAATGTTTAGGTATCTGTACTTTTACTTCACTACATTTGTGAGCAGGTATTTGTACTTTCTACTCCACTATATTTTTGAACTGGACTGAAAAGTAAAAGTACAAAAATATACAAATAAAAACAGGAAAAAAATTATTCAGTTGTTTTATTCAACAAAATTCAGCACAAATCTTTATCAAAATCACTACATTTAAAGCTTTATTATACCTCAAAATCTGTGCAAAATACTTTACTTTTTACTCAAGTAGATTTTTTCATGTGATACTTTTACTTTTAATTGAGTTTTTTTTGGGGTTTTTTTTTTTTTGCTTTTTTTTTGCTTACTTTTTTTGCCATTTATGTTTTGGCTTTTATTATAGTTTTTATTATTTATTTTTTTAATTATACACCGGATGCCCTACCTGAGTGGACAATGGAGATGAGGTGCTCGCATTATGGGCTTAAGTGGGACTCAAACCAGTGACCCTCTGGTTAAAGTGAATTTGATTTTGCTTAATACTGGGATTTAAAATAAATACATAAAAAATGTTCATCTCCGTTCACACACGTCTCCTCAAAATGCTGAGATAACTTTTGCATCAATTGTGAAAATAGCTTTTTTATTGTTTGCAAGTTTTATTATTTCTTTGATTTAGTCAAATTAGATTCAAATTAAAAAGATGACTTCAATGGATTTTTTTTTTTTTTTGTAATCTGCAAACAACTTGAACATAGTTTTAGTTTGGGTTTTTTTTAATTTTTATTTTCATTTTTTTTAAATCCTAAATTGAACACTTTTTTACCAACCATGTATCCACATATATTCTGTACCGTTTTTACCAATTTATAATCCCCCTAATCCAGGTGAAGGACGGAGGGGTCAGGGGCGATGAAGCGTGCACCTCCACCTCCCCTCCTCCTCTCCCCTCCACCCTTCTTTCTTTCTTTTTTACTCTCCTCCTCCTCTCCTCTCTGCCCTCTTCCTCTCCCTTCCACCTTGCTCCCCTTTTCCCTCCCATCCATCCTTCTTTCCACCCCACCTCCACTCCTTTCTCCTCCTCTCCTCTCCTCCTTTCTCCTGCTCTCCCCTTTTCCACCTCTCGACCTTCTTAATCTCTTGGCCCCTCCTCCTCTCTTCTCCTCTCCCATCCTCCTCCTCTCTTTTCCTCTACTCTCCACCCTTCCACTTCTCCTACTCCTCTCCCTCTTCCTGCCATCCCCTTTTCTCCTCTCTTTCTCTTCCTCCTCTCCTCTCTTCACTCCTCTCCACTCCTCTCCTTCACTCTCTTCCCACCCCTCTTCCTCTCTTCCTCCTCCCCTCTCCTTCACTCTTTCCTCCCTTCTTCCTTTCCTCCTTCTCTTCCCCCCCCCCCCCCTCCTCCTCTCCCCCTCTTCCTCTCTTCCCCTCCCCCCCTTCCTCTCCTCCTCCTCCTTCTCTCCTCTCCTCCTCTTCTCCTCCTCTCTCTCCTCCTCCTCCTCCTCTCCTCCTCTTCCTCTCCCCCTCCCCTCCTCCTCCTCCTCCTCTCTTCTCCTCCTCCTCCTCCTCTCCGCGCTCCTCCTCCTCTTCCTCTCCTCCTCCTCTCCCCTGGTCCTCTCCACCTGGTCCTCTCTCCTCCTCCTCCTCCTCTCCCCTCATCCTCTCCTCCTCCTCTTCCTCTCCTCCTGGTCCTCTCCTCCCCCTCTTCCTCTCCTCCTCTTCCTCTCCTCCTCCTCCTCTTCCTGCTCCTCTCCTCCTCCTCTTCCTCCTCCTTTTCCTCTCCTCCTCTTCCTCTCCTCCTCCTCTCCTCCTCTTCCTCTCCTCTTCCTCTCTCAGAACGGGGCATAAAACAGGGGCCTCTGGTTTTGGCACTGTGGCTGTATTTCCATGTTGGGGAGCACCTGTCTCCATGGTGAGTTTACAAGGCCCGACACAGCTGTCTCTGAACCTCCAGCAGCACACGCTTTTACCATTCTACCGTTCCAAGTGCTTGTAATACTCTTTTTACATTTTTTTTTATGTCACAGGTGTTTTGACGCTAAAATCAAACACACCCTGAACTTTATTTAACCTGGTAGAAAGTTGGTATTGTGCTGTGTGTGTTGCATTGCCCGGAATGTTCCCTAGTATGGTTATAATATTTTTCCCTCATTAAAAACATATCTGGGGTTGTATTTCACATCATTCAAGCTAGTTTCAGTAATCCTCAATAAAAAGAAAATTGCAGTTTGAATTTTGCCAGGATAGTTGTGTCACAGTTAGAAACGCTGCCCAGTTTTTTTTTTTTTTTTAAATCTAATCAAATTTCTAGTCAAATTTGACAAAATGGCGAAATAAAAACACCAGGATTACAAAGCGCAATTAAATACGAACATTTTAAGACCAAAAGGACGAGTTTGACAGCAGCAGTTACGGAGAGAGGGGCGAAAGTTTTTCAATAGAAAGTGAACTGGAGCCAGAATCGATGGAGCCGGATGCGTGCTCGTGCTCATTTCCTGTTTGGAACGCGGCGGCTAGCATGTTAGCTATGTCCATTTATCTATACAGTCTATGGTTCTTACTTAGAAAAGGGTCCCCTCTCCACAGATCAGACATATAACTTGTTCTAGTGCCATACTGTGGAAAATGCAAACCAAGAACAATCTTCACAGTCTCCACGGAAACGAACAGGTGGCAGACCCTCCACTAGAAAAGTTACATTTTATAGTTAACATTCGTATTATCTGGCAACTTCAGATTGTTCAACTTTTTTTCTCTCATTTATTGTATTAAATCTATGTTTATCTTTATCACCCGATATATTATTATTAACTCAAACACACCTGAACTTTATTTAACCTGGTACAAGTTGGAATTGACTTTTCTTGCATGGAGCTGAGTGACAATTTGAATCTGTTGGAACAAATTGTGGATTTGTGTGACAAATACAGAACAAAGAGTGACAAAAATGTGGAGCAAATAGTTAAAGTAAAAAGAAACAGTGGCACATTTTTGAAAAGCTTCTTCTCTTTTTCAACTAGACAAATGGTCTGATGCAGATAGAGGTTCAAAATGTACAAGGTTTAATCATTATAAGACTGATTTATTCTGGGATCATACATCACGACTGAATGACACATTTGTAGAGAAATCTTTCCTGCTTTTCATCAGCAAAAATTTGGAATTTGTTGCGCAAAACAGAAAGAAATATTGGGTTAACCAAAAGTTTAAATGGTTGTGTCATAAAACAAGGTTAGTGGGACAATTTTAAATGTGAACTATGCAGCTTTTTTGGTGGACGATCTGCAAACTGTTTGTCTCCATGGGGATGATATTGCTTTGTATGTACCACAGTATGGCATTATTTTAATGGACAGGGAGCCACCTGATTCTGGTCAAAGATAAGTTATCCATCCATCCATTTTCTTCTGCTTATCTAGTGGCTCCACCGTCTGCTTGTCTTGTTATTGACTAAACTTCAATCTTGGTTTTATTCAATATATTTGATCAAAATCTTGAACAGTCTTGGGCTCTGTGGGGAAGCTGGCCAATGCAGTCCAAGTAAGAGGCAGACTCAGAAAAATTCTCTGTTAGCAAAATTTATAACAGGGCACCGTGGTCCATTATGAAAAAACAATACATATTTAGAAAAAGTAACGGCGCTTTACTAAAACAAAAGCAACAGACATTAAGTAAGACCTAGATGCACACAGCTACATGATCCGTCCCAAACGACGGACTTGCTCTGCTTATATACCCTCTCAAACCCGAAGCACCTGCCCCCCAGGTAAACACCAGTTGCTTCACGGGTACGGTAGGTACAACTTTAGCAGGATTTCATCATACACTTTGATGGCCTAAACCTCTTCAACTAAAAAGAATTATGAACAAAAACATTAAAACAAATACATAAAGACATAAAAAAAAAAAAAAAAAAAAAAAAAAAAAAAAAAACTTAAACCAGTTCTCCCTTCCATATGGTCCGGCCCACGACCTCACCCAAGCCTTTAAAAATGGCCGACATAGAGCCAGGGCCCTCTTTGTCTGGACCATGTGGAGTCGGGTAAGAGTCGATGGATGTGTTAAACTGAACTGACTAAATATAACCAAATAAAATACCTTTAAAGTAACAGGTGTGTGGCGATTCATTTAAAACTAACTGAAAGACTAAACAAACAAAGCCGGGACAGTTATGTTTAGTTGTATATTGAAAAAAATTATTGGAAATGAGCAAAGGTGTGGATAAACAAAATGATGGTGATATTAAAAGGAACAAAGGCACACTTTATCACAGGCTGGGGTCACATCTCCACAGATCTGACCTGTAACGGCCTGGTGTCGTACTGTGGGAAATTCAGGGCAAATCAAAAATATCTCCATCAAAGATCCTGTTGAAAAGTTCCATAGAGCACATTAAAAGTTATGCAGACTTTCTTATTTCAACAGCAGTATCTTGTGTTTGATCTTGATCCTGGAGTTGAATTATTTAATGAACTGCCTAGAGACTGTGCATACTCATAGTTACCATGGACACTGCTAACTAAACAGCCTGACAGTGCAGAGTTGCTGGTGATGGACACTCGGCTCATGTAAATATTTGACTTCCTGGAATGAACTGTCAGAAGCTTTGGTTAATGCTAATGCTAATGCTAAAGGCAAATGTTGATCTATGGCCAGGTAACTATGGTCTTATACGGACAGAAGGAACATGTAGACGGCATGTCAGCATGTGGTGTACTGTGTAACTTTTCTTGTGGTGGTCTCCATGGAGACTTATAATGTTCCTTCTTTATCTTCCATTTATTCAGTTACATATGTTTTTATTGCACTCTTACTGTGCGCTTTAACTTGACCTGGTTGTATCACCTGCTTGTCTCCATGGAGATAAATCAGTTCATCGTCATTGTGCGAAACAGAGACGAGCAGGTGGCGGGTCTTCCTCTAGAAAAAGTTGCACAGTGTCGCTTTAAGTTCTGTACCCGAGTAAATGTAACTAGGTAATACCCGACACTGAAAAACAAAACAAAAACTGGAGTTAGTCAGTGAAAGTTATTACACAAAGGCCAACGGTTCAAAGCAAAGGACAGGCTCAATTTCAGCCACTGTTTCAGCCCTTTGTCGTCTCCACTGGTGTTATTTTCACACAAATAATGCTTCTATTAACACTAGAGAGAGCTGAATTATTTTTACAGAGAAAAGCTGTCCGGAGTCATGTTGTTCACCACTGCTCCATGACCCAATTTATTGTAAATCCACGTATAAATATTGTGGCATTTTCAATTATTGGGAGGAAAACTATTCAAATGATCGCAAATGTACTAAATGTATGAATTATAATCAAATAAAATTAAATACAAATTATATTCAGTTCAATTAATACATATTCATAAGCTATACAAATGATAATAACCTTTTATCACTGAAACTTCATTTTCCAAAACATGAATTTAAAGGGGATTTGCCTGAAATGTTCCAATGTATGGTATTAAACTCATCTAACTTGCATTTATTCAATTACATGCGTTTGTATTGCTTTGCGGAGTCGCCTCTCCACAGATATGATCTGTAACTTGGCCGCATGCTTGTCTCCATGGATATAGGTAAGGTTAATGTCATTCTGTGGAACGTTATCAAGCAATAGCAAACCTATGGAGGCAAGCAGGTGGCAGACCCTTCACCAGAAAAGTGACATAGTACAGTGGTCCCTCGTTTATCGCGGGGTGAACGTTATAAAAGTAACCCACAAGATGCGAAATCCACGAAGTAGTCAGGTTTATTTTTTACAATTATTATATATTTTTAAGGCTGTAAAACCCTCACCACACACTTTATACACTTTTCTCACACAGGCATTAACATTTTCTCACATTTCTCTCTTGTTTAAACACTCTCAAAGTTCAAACCTTCGTATATTATCTCACTTTTCCTCACTGATCGATTTAAATGTGTTGTTCACGTGTCTCTGCTCCAGTCGTATCCACAGAGGCGTCTCTCCAAGCACAGAAACACTTTTAAGTCCAAAGTGTTTCTGAAATTTGTCGGTGCAGAACGTTTCATCGACATTGTGGGGTTTTTTGGGGAGAAAACTTGCAAACATACAGCACTTCAGAGTCACACTGTACTTCTGTTTAACAACAAATTGTCACAAATATAAATTATATTGTAGCCTGCATTTAGGAGTTTTCTCCACTGCAGCAGCACAACAGCAAACCACCTCAGTCTTTCTAAAAAAAATAGGGGCAACAGATGAATACGTTTTAAAATTTTATGTCTTTATATTTTCTTTTTTCCTTTTCTTTTCTTTTCTTTTTTTAATGCATGTACATGTATGTTCTATGTCATTTTTGGTGGCAGGTTTGCCCTCTGCTTATGTCCTTGGAGATCTTATTGCTTTGCCTGGAATATTCCGCAGTATGGCATTGAGCTGCTCTGTGGAGAGGTGGCATTGCACAGTAAGAAGGCATGTTTTTTAAGGTATTTCTTATCAAAGCACACGTGTATTTGAATAAATATAAGGTAGATACAATTAATGCCATACTGTGTAACATTTCAGACAAAGCTATAACATATCAATGGAAACACCAGGCGGCAGATCTCCAATAAAAAGTACACGGCGCATTGAGGTCAGGATTCAAAATTGACATTCAAATTGTCAAATCAAGAATGTTTAAATCTCCACGGCAACCAGTGAATGCAACACAAAAATGTCTACACGTGGCAAATTTCGCTACCAATTATGACCCCGCAACATACAAAAGCCAACTTTTCAACGCAACGGGCTTCCTCCATTTTCTCCCGGCTAAATTGTCTTGTCTGCAGGTGCTTTTTGCAACCATAAATGCAACTATTAAATCAAAATTACCCTGAGCTTTCAAATGGACCAATTACAATTTCAGAATCTTTTAGCATTTTTTTTTTCATGCCAACTTCATAAAACGTACAATTTGGAGTTCAGGGTATTTCTGGACTAATTGAACAAAAAAAAAAAAGACAGTAACAATGAACATAGAATCTTGTCCGTATTCTTAAGGGTCTCGTTGTTCCCAGTTGCTATGGTAATACTCCGGCCATTTCTGCTCTGGTTCGGCCCCAGAGCAACATAATTATATTCATTATATTTAAATTTTTTTTGGTGAAGGTTACCATTTTACTTCCTGGTTCGACATGAGCAGCAGATATGACACGTGTCGAGCTCCATAAATGTTACCTAGCAACAATAATGTAAAGAAGGTCGAAAAATGTTCTAATTTACACAATAATTATGCTGCTTGGAGGTTGAACCACGGACTAACCTTGTGTCTAAGTTTCTATGTTCCAGTCCAGCTCTTAAAGTGAAAGGTTGGAACCAGGTTTAATTTTTGAAAAGAATCAAATCTTTTTCCCTCTAATTTGTCTGCATTTTTATAGTAATTAACACTGAACCAACACAAGAATCAAAACAAAAGCAGAGCAGGTGAGCTTTGTGCGCAGAAAAACATATTTGACATCATAACAGTTAGCTTAAAAAATATAATTATTGTTATGCAATGTTTTATTTTAATTTTTAATCATTTCAAAGCGTAAATACTCGCCCACTCTCAGTCTGAACCACTTAAACACATCTGCACCTTGGTCATTTCTCTGTGATTAGTTTGTAGATTTTGTAGTTCTCACACTGGCTTTTTTCATATAAATAATAAAAGAGCCAGTCTTTTACTGAAAGATTCGGATCCCATACAGCCCCATCATAGCTCCAGTCGTCACGTCAGAAAAACAGTGACCAGTACATTACACTTATGTACAATGAATAACAAAACTCACAGTAAAAGTAGGGGACGTGCACAAATCTACCAAAAAAGTTAATTTAACCCAGACATTGTTATTAAAATTTAAAATTATGAATCAATTTCTGCACATTTATAACTGCACAGGAGGGAGCAACTAAAGGGAAACTAACACAAGTGCTACCTATACTTGAACTGTCGAATATCAAACTTTATCAACACACAGGGGGCAGCCATGTTGGATTTTCTAACTCGGAATAAGCTCGGGATTCTGTAATGTCGCCCAAATTTCTGAGATCGTGTTGATAGAGTCTAGTCGTTTTCAAATGGGGGTGATTAACAGCGAATTGGGCATCGTCCTAACCCTAATCGGAAATAATAAAGGGGAAAAAAACATCACAGGAGGCTGAAAACCATCACAGATTTCTGCCGAATCAAAGAGAAAAGCACTAAACTCAGTTAATTTGAGGTGAGAGAATTGCGATTTTATTTGTAAATCATAGGTGAGCTAACTGAAAAAAAATTGATCTGACCGCACGATTACGTTCGACCGGGCCTGAGAGGCAATGGGGGATGTAGGGACCAGACGGATAGTAATCTGTATAAAAAATACAGAGATATCAGTGTGGATTTACCAGGAAAGAGATCGTAGGGTGTTCCAGTGTAAATTTACAAGTCAGAACTCGGAAAATCCAACCTCATTTTGATATGTTTAGACTAATAAATATGCAAGACAACACCTTTATTTTGTTAAATAAATGTTTATACTTTTAGATTATTTTAACGTTTTTTTCCTGCTAACTTCATAAAACATCCAATTTGAAGTTTAGGATATTTCTTGACTAATTGAAAAAAAAAAAAAAGACAGTAACAATGGACTTAGAATTTTGCCGTATCCTTTCGGGTCTCGTTGCTCCCGGTTGCCATGGTAATACTCTGGGCCATTTTTGCTCCGGTTCAGCCCCTGAGTAAATGAAGACTAATTGCATCTATGAAGAGGCCACTCCACGGAACAGCGGCCCCCAAAATAACACTGGAAGCATCCAATCTCTCCTCTCCTCCATCTTTCGTCTTTTTGTTGATATATTTTGCTGAGGGTTACGTTAATGGGGTTTTTGTTGTCGTGGTTACGCACTGTAGTACATCTTGGAAATAGGGGCTCGAAATGCGGCCTTGTTAGTAGTGGTACTTATTTATTTATTTTATTTTATTTCTTTACAATAGACAGTCCATGTTTCACAATCATTAAAGGTGCACTGTGTAACTTTAGCGGTAGGGGCCAAAACCTTCTTGGAGAAGTTCTGTGAAGAGGTGACCACAGTCTGAGTAAAACTGCATGTTATTCAGGGTATTTTTGTAGCAATAAAAATCTATAAATGAATAATATGAGTGGCTAATAGTTCATATTTCTTTTAGGTAGACAGTTTGATTAGCAAGATGCATTTAGCTTGACATTTTTAGGCTGCGAGCAGAACTCAGAACTGTCAGTAGTTTTGTTGAGGTGTTGTTACATTCTGGGGTGTGGTCAGCCTGACGGAGCAGGGGTCTCATCTATAAAATGTTATGTGGAATTCTGATTAAAAGTGTACGTAAGAAAAACAAAACTAAACTTGCTCAAACTTTCTCAATCCGCTTTGAGCTCATCGTCTTCTGGCTAATATCTGGCAGTCCACTCATGCAAAGTTTCGGGACTGGACTGCACATTCTTTCAAGCTATGTTGTCTTTTCATAGATGACAGACTTAAAGTATTGTGCAAAATTGACTTTTTGGGTCTTTCTACCATGTTATAACATTGTTCCTTCATCAAAAACATGGCTGAAATGTTTTTATGTGCCATCCATGCATGTTTGAATAATCTAGTGATCTCTCCTGGGCACTACACAAACCAGAACGATTAGTTGTATGATCCTGTCCAACACTCACCTCACAGCAAAGTAAATGCTCATGGTGAATGTTCACACTTTTATTACAGTTGTTCCTCACTATATCGCAATTTTCCAAGCTTTGTTTACAGCGTATGAAAGCACATTGTGCTCTGCGTCCTGATTGGCTAAGGGACGTGCCATGTCGCCTGTACAGTACAGAATGTGTTCAGCCAAATTTACATAAATGTTGCATCGCAGTGTGACTCTGAAGTGCTGTATGTTTGCAAGTTTTCTCCCCGACAAAACCCACAATGTCGATGAAACAAATATTTGGGTATGAAAACAGGTCTTGATCTTTGGTTTCATTCTATAATACTGCACTTTTTTTTTTTTAATATATGAAGATTTGAACTGTGAGAGTGTTTAAACAAGAGAGAAATGTGAGAAAATGTTAATGCCTGTGTGAGAAAAGTGTATAAAGTGTGTGGTGAGGGTTTTTACAGCCTTAAAACATATATAATAATTGTAAAAAATAAAGCTGACTACTTCACGGATTTTGCCTATTGGAGGTTATTTTTAGAATGTAACCCCTGCGATAAACGGGGGACCACTGTAGCTCTTTTCCACCTTCCACCTTCAAGGCACTTTACATCAAAGAACCCTTCATTCACACACATTCATACATCAGTGTAAAAAGACACTAGGGGCGAGGTGGATTAAGAGTCTTGCCCATTCATCTGTAGGAGCTAGAATCGTACGGCCAACCTGTGGATCGGACCGCAATGATTTTTTTTTTTTTTTTTAATCTCGAGAGCCGGATTCCAAACACCAACCTTCAGATCAGTGGACAAACACTCTACCAACTGAGCGACTGCCGCCCCTAGCGCCAGCAGGATGCACACTGATTGCGTTGTGCTTTAGTCAGCAGTTGGTTGCTCCCAGCTGCTCAAAAGGCAGACTAGGAGCTCTTAACCTCCCTTTGCCTCTGGATCCCAACACATGTAACTTATGTAAGTACTTAACTAATACTACTTGAGTTCAACCAATACTCAAGTGTGCATTTTAATTACAAGCTTAAAAAGTTACACTATTACATTAAGAAACTGAGGCTGGTCTAAATATGTTATGAGTCCATTCGCCGTAGAGAAATGTAATACCACGACTTAAAATCGCAGTACTCTCATCACATGGGGACATCAAATCAAAAATAGAAAAGGAAATTGGACCTTATTGAAGACTTGATGAGAACATACTGGACAAATAGGAAACATTTTTTGCAGCGGCAATCAATAAAGCTTAGTTATTATGGTTGAAAAGGCCTTCCCCTGCCCTGACTATCACGAGTGGTTTGGAGCGGGGTTATTAGTTGGACTAGGTATAAAATGTTGTTTTTCTTGTATGTCCTGCATTACTCTCCGTTAAGTATCGATGTATCTGGGATTCACTGGAGCAGAACCGTGCCAGATGGGAGGGAGGTTACTAATGAAAAACAGAGTAGATTTTAATCTTAAAAATACATTTCGAGGCTGCTGCCATAAATTTGTATTTGCATGTTCACTCACCTAGAACAAGTACAAATCATGAATGACTTTTTCCAGAGAGGTTAAGCTTGAAATAAAAAACGTGATTTCTTTAAAGGTGCTGTATGTAACTTTTCAGGTGGAGGGTCAGCTAACTCGCTTGTCTCCATGGAGATGTTATTGATTTGCGTGGAATGCCGTCTCATATTTATTTCATTATGAGTTTTCATTGCTTGAAAATTATTTGGAAAAACATGCATTCTTGCCGTAAGTGGGTTTACCTCTCCACAGATGTAGCCTGTAAATCGACTTGGTTGTGTCACACACTCTCCAGGGAGATGAGTAATGCCATATTGTGGGACAAGCAATAACATCTATATGGAGACATGATTTAGGTAGCAGACCCCCCACCAGAAAAGTTGCATAGTTCATCTTTAACCAGATCTATTTTGGGGAAGAGTTCATTCGGAAACAATGGATATTTTAGCCTTGAATTTGTTATTTTTAAATGGCTTAAAGACTCTCCATCTTGGGGTGTTTCTAATCTGGTGTTTTAGACCTGTTTTTGTCCCGTGTTAGATCTGGGTTAGACATGGTTTAGTCGTCACTTAAACATGGTATATAGTCCTGGCTTAGATCTGCGTTAGGCAAGGTTTAGATATGGTTTTTGTTTTATGTTGTGGTAAAGAAGGAGCTGAGCCAAAAGGCAAAGCACTCAATTTACCGGTCAATCTACTTTCCTACCCTCACCTATGGTCATGAGATTTGGGTAATGACCGAAAGCCCAAGATCTTGGATACAAGATGCCGAAATGGGTTTCTTCTGTAGGGCGCTCCTACTGGCCTGGAAATGCCTTGGGTTAGCACCGGAGGGGCTGGAAGATGTGTCTGGGGTGAGGGAAGTCTGGGAGTCTTGCTTAGACTGCTGCCCTCGCAACCCGGCCCCGGATAAGTGGAAGAAAATGGATGTATATGGTCTTGGCTAGATCTCGGCAAGACCTGGTTTATTCCTGGGTTAGACCTGGTTTAGATCTGGGTTAAATCTGGTTTACTCCTAGTTTAGATCTGAGTTAGACCTGGTTTAGTCCTGGGTTAGACCTGGTTTCGTCCTAGGTTAGACCTAGTTTAGTCCTGGGTAAGATCTGGGTTAGATGTGGTTTAGATCTGAGTTAGACCTGATTTAGTTCTGTCTTAGACCTGGTTTCCTCCTGAATTAGACACGGTTTAGTTCTGGTTAAACCTGGTTTAGTCCTCGGTTAGACCTTGTTTAGTCTGGGTTAGTCCTAGTTTAGAGCTGGTGGGTTCGGCCTGGTTTAGTCCTGGGTTCAACCTGGTTTAGTCCTCACTGGTTTAGATATGTATTAGATCTGAGTTAGTCCTGGTTTAGTTCTGGGCCAAATCTGGATTAGACCTGGTTTAGAGCAGCTGTTGAGATGTGCTCCTAGTTTTAAAAACATTATTAAAAACTATTCTTTCCATCACTGTTTCTGAATACATCATTGTTCTACTGCACCTGCAGTTTTGGACCACATTTTAAACAAAGCAGTGCTTGTATTTTAACCTTCTCCTATCCACCATCTGTCTGGTTAATCATCCACTAACAAGGCCATTCTAACCCGGTCTGGACCAAAGCTTACACTATAGAACCTTATTTTTCATGTAGTCCATTAGAGGTCCCTCGCTTCACATATGCTCAAAAAAGAAAGACCTCCATACCAGCTGGAGCGCACCTTTTAGACAATGTTCATACGACAGACGAGGCATTTCACTAAAACATAATTAACATGATCATTGTATTTAAGATTTTACTTTTTTATTGTGAAGTTTATGATTTTACTTCCTGGTTGGACATGGGTAGCAAATGTCAAATACCCAGAGGTCCCATAGATTGTATATAAATGGACATAGCTAACCTGCTAGCCACTGTGTTCCAGACAGGAAGTGATCATGGCTGCGCTTCCGGCTCCATCAGCTCTGGTTCCAGTTCACTTTACATTGAAAATTTGTCACCCTTCTCTCTGCAGCTGGCGAGGCTGTTACCTTCAACAGCCTCGCTCCAGATTGGCTCTTTGGTTACTCTGATACTCATGGTCGGGATTCCAAATATGGAACTCGGCTCCAAATGCACCTCTATAACCACTACAGCCTCGACGAGCTTCATTCGACTGGACCCGAACACTGTGGCGTCACACTCACTTAGCCCACTTCTTTATACAGACTATGGTAGTTCCATAGCTGTTACCTAGCAACAATGATGTTAACAAGGAACAAAACTTGTCTGCATTACACAATAGATATGACGAGACTAATAAAAATTAATGACAACACCATTATTTTGTTAAAGCAGTGTTTAAACAGCCAGAAAAAAAATAGATGGAATTTTCGATGTTGATGACATAGGTAAGTCCCTGGGGTCCTGGACAATAAACCCCTTTGTCCCCCCCGTTGACTCCCCTGCATTTACCTATGTCAGAATTGGGCCTTTTTACTTTTCATCGACATGAGAGGAGGGGCTATATGAGATTTCTTGTCCGAGGCCCCCAAATTTCTGTTGCTGAGCTTGGTTAGAGGGATTCTGTGGACGTATATCTCGGAAATTGTTGCACTTTTCTTAAAAAAAATTTCTACACAAAGCCATTTAACTGATGTGAAATTATGATAAATATTTAACACCAAACTTAGCCATAATTAGAAAAATATGAAAAACTGTCATATGCATTTTAGATTAGCAAGTACCCAAAAAATAGGCTAACATTTTTTTTTATTCCCATGCAATTATAAATTAACTACATTCGGGGGCACATGGTGGGTTGGAGAGCATATTTGATTAGCTTGTGTAGTTTTCGTTTCCTTAGCGACAATTTCAACACAATTTGATTTTATGTAGAGTACACACTCAAGTCATTTCTTCCATTTTGCTACAGGTAATTTGGACTCTTCAGAAATGAAATGAAAAATAGCAGTGAAAAGATTGGAAAATTCTATGCTTTTGTTATTTCTTGCGAATCAAATTTTGCTTCCATTATTGTTAAGTACAAAATGAGCCCCACTGAATGTTTTTGAATAGCATTTTTTGGAAAGTAAAAAAAAAAAAACAAAAAAAAACAATGCAAAAATAAATAAATGATGTGACTAAGCTCCTATTGGCTCACCATCTTGGACGTAGTTACAAAGACATTTTATCCAATTAAGAAGGCCCTGCATAATGTCAAAATACAAGAGAAACTGCGTACAGTGTGTAACTTTCAATTTGTGTCATCTTGAAATTCAGACTGGGCCTTGTAGCAAAGAAAAATCATCGTTATTGAGACCACCATTATGATTTTTTGAATGAAATGTTCTTAAAGAGGGGGTATTTTACTTCTATGGGGTATTACTGCTAAACACATCACATATTTAGATCGCCATGTTACCTTTTGTTGTTTTGAAAATCCTATATTCGACCAAAAATGTTCAATAAGTATTGAGTCTCCCCTCGCTTTGCTCCCCGTGTTAAGTGACTCCCCCTTCAGAGCGCCATCACAACACAATCAGCATGCCTCCTGCTAATGAACCTATTGCTCATCGTATCAGGTTGTGAAGTTGTCGTATACAGTTTTGTATTATGTTTATGTATATTTATAGAGAATTGTTTTCCCTTCTCATTTACCTTCTTGAAGTTGTATTTAGAGTGATTCATTACACTCCTGCATTCAAGATGTCATTGCTCCGATCAACCCCCACAGTACGCAGAGTACAAAAATTACTCAAACATGCATGAATCACTCTAAATACAACAATGACTGGCTAAATGAGAAAGGAAACAATTATTACATGGTTAAAAGCTCTCAACAGTCATTTTGCACAATGTGTCTCGTTAAATGATTATTCTAATGGACAACATCAGCACATTTTTATTTGTATCCCTTTTTACAGTGATTCTTAGCAATTCGATTTCATGAAAAAAAAATCCATGATTGTCTAAAGAAGGGCTGGACCCCGAAACATCACATTGTAGTGCTATTAAAATAATAAAAACTGGGAGCTCCAAAGAACTGCAGTGCAGATCTGTTCTTCCTTTTCTACAATTTTTGTCTTTGGACTCAGCACACTGTCATAACTTTTATTCGATGTGCATATCTCTATCTACCAGTACTCTGACAAAAATCCGCACCAATACCAAGTCATTTTTGTTACCTATTTTCAATCTTCTGCTTTGACTTTGACTCTAACTTTGTTATTTTTGTGTTTGTGTCTGCTGTATAGTGGCTCAGTATGTTACATTTTGGACATTTGACATTGTTATACTGGTCTATAACAATGAAAGAAACAAGTCCACTGACCTCTGCATTAGAAAACTGTGTTGCCCAGTGGGAGCTGATATCGGCGTAAACATCACAACAAAGAGTTGTCGACCTCCACCGATGTATAACTGCACATCACAAATAGTAGATTTTTTTTCATTTGTACCAAAATGATTATATACAACGGTACCAAATCCTGTGTGTATCACTGATTATGAAAATACAATTGGAGAACAAAGTAAGTATACATCACGGGGCGGAGTGAAAATGGGAGTTGATCAGCGTCTTGAAAATAAGCAATTAAAGATTGCCCACACATGCACAAATCACTCCAAATACAACTTCAAGACGATAAATGAGAAGCATAATAGGATTTACGTAGTAGGTCTGCTTTAAGATGTTTATGACCATTTTAATTATGTTTATTTGCTACTTTATACACTATTTAAGAGCTTTCACCTTCCATTTCTTTGCCACATGTTTTCACTTTGTTCCTTTCACTTCTGTCTAATTACCCACGTGTGTCCCCAGACCCCCCTTCAATTGCATCAAACCTGCTAATTCCAATATAACTAGCATCTTGCCGCTAACCTACGTCTTTAATATTTCCCAGTTGGCGGAAAAGCTGTCGAAATTCATTAGCCCTAGCTTGCGCAACCTTACCACGTCCGGGGATAGGCTACCTGGTGTAGACTGTCAGAAACGTCAACCAAACCCAACCCAATCCTGATCTTAATGCATTCAGACAAGACCTAGCCTCAAGTAGCCAAATCAATGAAGCGGAGCAAGGTCAAGGCGTAGACAGCTACTTACCGAGGCGAGCGAGGGGGGGGGGGGGGGGTGGAAAGAGAGAATGAGGAGAGGGAGAGGGAGGAGGACGATGGATCCAAGCACTCCAAGTGTCTTCCACGGGGTCATTCAGAACAATGGGAGGAGGTCAGAGAGGTGGAGAGGTGGCTGGACAAACAAAAGGGTCAGATGACGGATGGTGCTTGCATAATGCGAGGAGTGAAGTGCAGTTTTAAAAGATGAAGAATAGTGAATAGTGGTTGTGTTTTTTATGTAGCCAATGGGTACCTGAAGTGTTTTTTATCAAGGACTATTATTACTTACCCAGTGTCTTGAGCAAGGAGACAGCGGCAATAATGGCGTTTTCAGATTAGACTAGAATGTGATGATATCATACTCTCAGATGGGGCCAAGAGACACTTTTTCCTATTGATAACATACTGGGCTGAGTTCAGACTTGGAGAGTTTTTAGGATATTAATATTGAGAGACATTTTTATTTATTTATTATATGTGTATTAGGTGTATTTATTATTATTATTATTATTATTATATATTATTATTATTATTATTAATTAATATTTATTTATTTATTTACTTCTTTTTTTTTTTAATAAAACTAAACAAATTGAAATTGTAATTAATCACTATTAGGGATTTTTTTGGTCTTGCCCAACCCTATGTGTGATTAAAACCACAGTATGCAAGTTTTTGCACAGCATGGCATAAAATTAATATATCTCCATGGATAATGTTCCCTATATATGGATGAGCTTTCTACTTCCGTGGAATCATGCAGGGGACTTCGACCTCCAGACAGTTACATGCTGTACCTTTAAATGAGGTGACTATGACTCTGTATTGATCATGTTCATATTTACCTCAAAATTTAGAGACATTTATTCTATGTTTTTATTTATTTTTTACTCATCACCCAACCCTCCATCCATTTTTTTTCCCACTTATCCGAGGTTGGGACGCGGGTGCAGAAGTCTAAACAGGGCACTCCCAGACTTCCCCACCCCCCAGACACTTCCCCGAGCTCCTCCTACATGTGATTGACAAAAAATTATCTCCACTACACTGCAATGCCCCTGATGACCTGCATCTAGCTTTACCTTCCATACAGTCTGGATACTTCTACCCCGTCATTTCGTCGCATCTGTATATAAAAGTCAGTCAATAAAAGCAAAACATTTTTACTGTATATACGAGCTGTATATATCTGCAGCCAAGAGCATTGTAAAAATGATATATGGAACGTTTAATAGGCTTACGCAGGTGACAGAATATTTAGGTCATGACTTTAGCAGCGCCTAGCTTGTTGCGTATTAGCTTGGGTGCACTGAA
Organism: Periophthalmus modestus; assembly: GCA_019594935.1. Taxonomy (NCBI): domain Eukaryota; kingdom Metazoa; phylum Chordata; class Actinopteri; order Gobiiformes; family Gobiidae; genus Periophthalmus; species Periophthalmus modestus. Next base: position 6,969,411 of record JAIEZT010000021.1, read on the forward strand.
AGGTAATGGGGCTTTCAAAAACCTGGCACTAGTTCAATTTCTTGTGCCCATAAAAGATGAGGAGAAATAGGAGATAGTAGAGACTAGTGTTGTCATGACACTAAAAATTCAAACTAAGGAATAGACCTCGATACTCAACACCGATTCTGATACTATAGTCATAATAAAAACGCTCTTTATTTAGACGATAGAATGTTATTTTCAACATTAAACAACAGCACTATTCACTATGTGTCTTATACTTGTTCTGATACAACTCGAGACCATTCTAAAGCTATTTAGGAAGGTTCATTTCTGTCTTCTGAATGTGACTTCTTAGCATCCATACCTGCTCAAATGAATATCTAGTTTCGATGCTAGTTTAAGCATTGATTAGCATGTGAGATTTGTCTGTGTAATCCCTCAGTCATCCAGGTCTGATCCATCGCAAAAGACAAAATTAAATCTGTCAACTGCAGACAGAAACGTTGTAGAGTGAAGACGTTTCACTGCTCATCCAAGCCGCTTCTTCAGTTCTGGTCAAATCACTGGTGGACACTGCCTTATATCTGTCTGAAAGCGAGGGGCTAACTACACTGAAACTGTAAACATCTATTGTCTCCAGTTTCGGCTTAAGTCTTTAAGGACTGAGCACACTATAGACCAGTACAGCTCACCTAGACTTTTATTCTTTTTAATCCATAAAATCATATTAAAGGAAATATCAGAATATACTGCATTTTTTCACACAACTACCTGTATTTTACATATCCGTTCGTATTTTTTTCTTGACGCATTGAATAAGCGACTGGGAAAATCCCCCACCTGCGCTCTCATTGGTCATCTTTGAGGGACAGCAGAGGCAGATTACCGTAATGACAGTAAAATATCTAAAGAGGCCCATGCCTCTGCTTTGAGATGCCGTTTGAAATTTACATGAAGCACAACAGGTTGCGGAGGTACGGTAATAGAAAGTCCACAACTGCGAGTCGGTGACAATAGCATCCACCTTTAAAGGGTTAAACGCTGGGTCATTAAAGGTTGGAATAGGGTATTCAATCTTTAATGACCCTGCTTATTTGGAGACAATAGCTCTTCTAGACAAGAACTGAAGAAGCGTCTTGGATGAGCAGCGAAAATGTCTTCATTCCTACAACGTTTTGTCCAGCTGACAGAATTAATTTTGTCTTTTGATATTTTTGACAGCCCTAGTAGAGACAGTACATACAAGTCTCAGTTAGCAATGAAGGTTGAACCATGTATGCAAAACTATTTTCTTCGATTAGTGTGTTTTAGTTACCATGGTGACTTGATAGAACTTTTCCAGATGCACTGCAATATTTTGAGAGATACTGTCAAATAACTCAAGCTGTAAAGTGCATAGTTTTTCATGTTTGTCTAATTAGCACTAATGAAGATTTAACATAATTTTTTACATCAGTTCAGTGACAGAAATACAGGAAGTAGCACTGAGTTCTAAAAATTGATGCCTCTACTTGTGTCACGACCCAGAAAATTCTATCCAAAATGCTGGAACAGTTTAAGGAACACATTTTTCTGACAGATTAAACACTGATTTAACAAAATAAAGGTGTTACCATTTATTTTATTGTCAAATCAAAACTGTTGTGTAAGGAATTACTTCTACTTAAGGTAAATGGTTACGTTTCTATGTAGCGCTTTTCCATCAAGGAACCAATCACCCATTCACACACCACTGTACGCAGACACTGGGGGGTGAGATGAGTTAAGAGTCTTGCCCAAGGACACAACAACAGCATTTGTCTGTGAGAGCTGGAATCGCACCGCCAACCTGTGAGTCAGTGGATCTGCCAACGACGTTTATGTCAAGAGCGGGATTCGAAACGTCAACCTTCAGAACAGCGGACAAACGCTCAACCAACAGCGCTACTGTCGCTACATATGTCATATCCACTGCCCACGTCTAACGCAAAAAAGTAAAATGATAACCTTAACCAAAAAACAAAACAAGAAAAGACAAGAAAAAGACAAGAAAAGACTAAATATGATGTTTGTTTTTTTTTTACCAATGTTTTAGTGAAACTTTTTTTTTTTTTGTTACATCTAATTTATATTTGGATCGTGACTTTTCATTTTATCCATGCCGTCACTCGTCAGTTAGGATATGGAAGGTGATGGGAAGCCTCACAAAGGAACGCTGGAACATCTCATCACTCCTGCTTTCACTACAACACTAGAACCATTGTGAGCCGCGACAAAGGGATGAAAAGGAACGCACGGAGCCGGCTTTGAACGCATCATATCAGTGGCAGCGCTATAAGACGCCGAGCCTATTCTGCGATGTTTACACTCCTCCAGTCACTCATGCAAATGCCAATCACCGCGTTTAATACCATAACACAAGACCCGCGCCGAAGCTATATCATATACTTTTCAAATGGAAGCCCTTTGTGAGGCGTTTACGTGCAGGCAATTTGAAGGAAAAAAAAAATGGATTTTCTCGGGAACGCTTTGATGCCAGGCGTGTTATTGTACGAAGGTTACAAAAGATTTATTCCAATCCACAGAGTCAATTTTGACAAGTGTGAATGGGAGAGCGTATAGATTCTAGGTTGTCTCGCGCAGCTTCGGCCTGGCTGAGATCAAAGAGCCAGAAGACACTCGGGTAAACAAGACCTGAAAAAGCTCAGGCAGTTTTTTGGTAGTACAGTTTAGCTAGCGGCAGTGCAATTTTAATTGAAAGTCAACAAATAAGAAAGAGAATGAAAACTGTATTCTCGTTCAGGTTTGGAGTCAGAACAATAGAACAATAGGTAATATATATATATGAGTTTGGGATTGGGATATTAAATAATGCTAGCGTAGTTAGCAATGCCATTACAAAATATTAAAACATTATATTTAAAGGTACAGTGTGTTTTTGTTTTTTTTCTAATGGAGGGTTTAACCACCTACTTGTCTCCATGGAGGTGTTATTGCTTTGCCTGTATATTTCATAGTACGGCATTAAACTCATCTATCCCCATGGAGACAAGTTACAAGTTCTACAGGTCTGTGGAGAGATTAGTAACTTAAATGTAAATGTAAGAGATGGATTATTATTGGTGGCACTGTAAACTTTGGGAATAATCCATTTGTTTTAGTGAAAGGTCCATGATCGTTCTGTACCACACCAAGTATCTGCTAATTTACCGTCATCTATCAAAGTTTTCCCAAAGTTTATACACAAAAAATCGAATTATTGTTATGCATATCTAACACTTTTTCTGTTTATAATAGTTTGAAAGTTCTGTGGCTATGGTAACTGCTAAATTTACCGTTTCCAAATACATAAAATGCAAATAGTCAGTTTTGGGGATACTGCCTATAGCAAAGTTTGGCATTAACTTAACATAAACATAAACTCTTCCCATCATGGTTTGCAATTGTAAAATATGCTTATAAAATAATGCTTGGAAAATAATTTACTAAGGTTAAGTTTATAATAAAAATACTCCCAATTTGTCTTAATAATGCCTGTCTTAATAATGGATAATAGTTTAATAATGTAAAAATGAATGTTTCACGCTTGTTTAGTAATGAAGTTGTTACTAAACAACTTAATTATTACCCTTTTAAAACTAACCCCTTAGGAGTTATTGTGCTTGTGTCTGCTATATAATTATAATATTTGACACCTGTGGATCATTATGTTATAATTTGCACATTTTAAATCATAATATTCATCTAAAATGACTTGATAAAAGAATCAAGTTTGCAGACTTCCCTGTGAGAAAATTGCAATGCCCAATGGGAGCAGACGTCTTAACAAGAGCAGAGCAGCTGTCAGCGCCGCTGATGGATCGCTGCAGATCACACACTAGTGAGTAGCAGATTTTGTTGTTTTTTTTTTTCATTTGAACCAAAATGATGACGCAACGCTGCCGAATCCTACACGTATCATGGAGTAAGAAAACTGCAGAACAAGGTAAATACAGAGCAGTGGGCATGTGCCGGTGTTGGTGAAAACAGGGATTAATTGGTAATATGGCGTCTTGAGAATAAGTGATTAAAGATTCCTCAAACATGCTCCAAATACAAGAGATGCAAACCTGCTCAGAGTAAAGACATGTTTTTAGTGCAAAAATAATTGTATTATTTTATCTTTTTTTTTGGCTCAAAAGTGACATACTGGGCCTGAATAGTTAACAATATAAAAGGATATATGACGTTATTAAGAGTAATTAAGGTGTATTTATTATAGTAGAGCAAGACTAAAACAATGTAATAAATAATATAACTTTTACTTAACTTTTGTTTTATACTTTAGTGGTGGTCCGTGCTCTGCAAATACTTCTACAGTCAGTTGAAATGTGATCTGTGTAAGGTGTCAAACTCAGTACCTCATTTCCATATCACTCATTGTGTTTGTGTTTGGCCTCTTTCTGACACTGCCGCCTGTGTACACATCTACACCATGAAAAATGAATCAACCCAGCTCCCGAAGACAAATTATTTAACGGTGCAAAACTAGAGCTGAAACTCCCCGGCCTACCCCCGTCTGATATTAATATGCATGCCTTTTCACAAACCCAACCAGAGTCAGCAGTCTATTTCGAGCCCTCACTTGTGTTTATTTGGGACTTGGTGTGAGTTGATAAAAAGCAAAAACCGTATGGGGGCTTTGGCAATCCAGAAGGGAGGACAAATGAACCAGATAAAGAATGAGAAATGATAAACAACGCGGCAGGCAGCAGAGATGACCGTGGGAATGGCATCTGAGACTATTTGAATAGCGTTTAATAAATAACTTTGTGAACTGCTGCACCTGGCCAAGTCTCCAGCTAGCGTCGAAAAGCTAGCTAGTCTATTTGGTGGATTGACTCGCATTCAGTACCATTCCGCTATTTGTGGTCTTTGGTATGCTGCGGTGAGACACAATTGGCGGCTATGGGAGGTAGGGAAGAGAGGGAGGTGAAAAAGCATAGAAAAAGAAAGAATAAGGAGTTTAAAATGAGGATGGAGGATAGGTCGGAAAAGTTCTATGGTGGAATTTGCTGTTTGACTGTGAGATCGCAGACTTTTGGACCTGGTTTATGGTTAATATCTCTGTAATTACTGGGAATATCCACCATGAAAACAAAAGCTGGCACAAAGTTCACCGTCTTCTTCGTCAGCACATAAATAAAATGATCTTTTCTCATAACAGCTTCAGAAAGTGGTTGCCATTATTCAATCTCAAATACATGATTGATGTCAGCTGAAAAGAGTTTGACCCATAAGATTAATATGGCAAGTTTGTGGAGCCAAACCTGTCATATTAATTCCTAAGAAACGTCCTAATAAATAACGATATGGTTCAACATTTGTGGATTTCTATTTCTTTCAAAAACAGTGAAATTCCCATAGAGTTATGTAAGATCTGGTCCTTCATCTGAGATTACAGAGGTGGGCAGTACTGAGTTACATTTACTTGAGTATTTTTTTTTAAACAAATGCCATTTTTGTGTCTATCCCTTTGAAAATGCCAGATTTTGTGCTTTACTTGTGCTTTGTCCTTCATATTAGATCCTGTTTAGATCCCGGCAATTACTTTTTTACTCTTACTTGAGTCATTTCTTGGACTTGCGTAATATTATTTTCAAGTAATGGTACTCTTACTTAAGCACACAAGTTTTTGGCTACCCCACCCACCTCTGTGAGATTAGACATCACTCTGGGGGGTTCTGCATGTATACCTATGGCAAAATGATCAGCAGCTGTACAATGCACCACATTTGCAAACAATGCCTGATAACATTTTAGTCTTAAAAAAAAAAAAAAAAGTCATCAACAAACAGGCTGAATGTAACAAACTGAAAAAATGCCAGCTACCCTGTAACCGTAATGTTATTTGAGAGAAACTTGCTCAACAGTACCAATCAGCTCATTATGGTCAAATTGTGTTAAATTAAAACTCAGATTAAAGTCTAACTTGAGTAACAGAGTGTCAGACAGATCAGTGCCTCAAGTTAGCATCACACCCGTTAGAATGATGATGACGTCAGCTACAAAGTATCAATGTGGGAGGTAGCGAGAACGGATTGTATGTTAAAAAAGGTCAGAAAAAGAAAAGAATAGAAAGGCCAGGGCTAATTGAAAGATCACATTCGAACTGAATTTATAGCAGCGTCTTGTGGGAAACAGAATCAGGCTGGAGGAGAGTAAATGTTGCAGATAAAGAGAGCGTGCAGAGGGAATGGCATTGCACAGACTAAATGAGGTTTTTGTGGCTGTGGCTGGACCTCTAAAGTATTTCTACCAGCGTGGAGAGGTACAAGAGTGTGGGGCTGGGTTTCTCTACCAGGACTCAGCTGTAGACTGGCAATATAGGAGTTGCAGTGTGCACTAGTAGTTTTGGGCCTCTTGCAGATCTGGCTACTAATTGAAATCATGACTATTTCAAACAATTACTTCAATACTGTCGAAAAATGTAGATGAATTATAGCACATAAGTAGCAAAAAGTCTCAGATATGACTCCATGGCTTTTTTGTTTTTTTGGGGGTGTTTTGTCTCTCAACATACACTGCCTGGCCAAAAAATAATAATAATAATCGCCATGTGGATTTAACTAAGCAAATATGTGCAAGCCTCCTCCAGTTGGTCAGGTCTAGGTTCAGCAACAGTCTGTGCTCAAAGAATGAGGTCAGTGACTACCTGAATATACTGAATGACCAGGTTATTCCATCACTGGATTTGTTCTTCCCTGATGGCACGGGCATATTCTAAGATGACAATGCCAGGATTCATCAGGCTCAAATTGTGAAAGAGTGGTTTCAGGAACATGAGACATCATTTTCACACAGGGATTGGCCACCACAGAGTCCAGACCTTAACCCACTGAGAATCTTTGGGATGTGCAGCGTCAGACTCGACCATCATCAATGCAAGATCTTGGTGAAAATTTAATGCAACACTAGATGGAAATAAATCTTGTGACATTGCAGAAGTTTATCGAAACAATGCTACAGTGAATGTGCTGTAATCAAAGCTAAAGCGGTCCAACAAAATATTAGAGTGTGACCTTTTTTTTTTTTCGCCAAAATATGCATTAATATAGCCATATAGTTGATATCACTAATATAGCCATAGAGTTGAATGGGACATTGTAAATTCAAAGACCGTTTTCTCCAAATGCATTTTTCTCCCACAAGGACATAAGGATCACTGCTTAAAGTAGCACCTACAGACACCAAACTAGGGAAATTTGACCTCTGCATTTGACCCATCACTCGGTGCTGCGGATGCAACCTGTCAGAAGCAGTGGACGCTCTGTGTCTGGTTGTTTTTTCTCATTAACCCAAACACATGCATAATAGTCAAATCTGCCAGCTAAGGTAGTCGTGACCAAGACTAGGTCAAGATCTAGAGATGGGCTCCATTGTTTGACAGGTTTCCCCAGCGGCATTGAAGGATGGGTCAAATACAGAGAAACTTCCCAGCAGGAACAATAAAGTCTAAATGCCTAAATCAACATTAAATCTTACACATTCACAATATATATATACATTCACAATTTGGGTGGTGGGTCTTGCCCAAGAACACAGTGGCACTATAAAATATTTGGAGCATTCTGGTCATAAAACAACTGCTTCACCACAGACATACATCATTATTCTAACACAGGGGCGTCAGACTCATTTTCACAGAGGGCCTCATCAGCAAAATGGTTCCTTTTAAAGGGCCAATTTAAATGTAAGACAGTACAAATGTAACTAAATGTAAACAAATAGACTGTAAAAGAAAACAATTCTGTATTTATTAGAAGTTACTAATATTGCATATGAATTTACATAGATATGAAAAAAAAGGTGTCTGTGTAACTGTGTATCTCCTGATAAACTGATATTTTATGATATACCTTTAATTTACCTTGTCGCGGGCCCAAATAAAATGACATTGTGGGCCACATTTGGCCCGTGGGCCTTGGGTTTGACACATGTGTTCTAACACATTCAGAAGGAAATGGGACTGATATGTTTTGCCCCAAAAGCACAATATGTATATAGTGATCCATGGGAATAGAACCCCAACATTATGCTTTCTCTGTAGATAGTAGCACTTATTTGAACACAGCTTGGATCCTTATGAGTCCCCTCTCTCCAAACATTAGCTGGCAGCGGTAATAAAGGCCCCACTCCCTCAGATCTGGGTTACTCATTATCTTTGCAAATATTCGCCCTGCTCTCAATTAACCAGTGTAGCATCTTTGTCTCACTGAACTTCTGTTGACTCTAATTAATTAAACTGCGTTTTCCCAACTTCCTTTCGCCTCCTTGCTAACCCCAGGCTACAAATTACGCCAAAAAAAAAAAAAAAAAAAAAAATTCAACATTTTCATTATCACCAAACCCATTTTCCTAAAAACAACAGGGTGCGCTGACGAGAATTCCTAATTAATATCTCATTAATTTTATAATTGCCTGCACCAAGTGATTAAGAGCAGGGCCAATCTTCAACTTTGCCTTGGTGCCAGATTGACGATAGGTTCTAAAAAATCCCAAATTTGCCGCGTTCCTCCCCACTTGTTAAAACCATCAAGTAATTAGCTTGTGCTTTGATGATAAATATGCCCCCCGCAACACGTTTAGCTTAAGTCTACGCGACGTTCTAGATCACTGCGCGTTTTGTTGAGCCCCGGGTTATGCAATCGAGAACTAAAGAGGCTGCGTTAATTGCGCGTCTTAATGTGGGTATTGGACAGATTGCATTGAAATACGGTCGTTATAATCCAAAGTTGTTTGAATATGCATGGGTAGATAGACAGATATGGTTTGCGCTTTTAACTGGAGGCTCGAAGCTGGTAATTGTTATAATACTTACACACCAGATGTGCTTTGCTATACGATGAAATGGGGTATGAAAGTAGGATCTGTCCAGTGGGTTTTATTTTATATATTATTTTAGGAAAGTAACAGATGTTTTGTGGTGGTTTGAATGCTGAGATTCTTTTCAGTGCCTAGGTGTTACTACTACTTAGCGATACACCGATACTGGTATCAAATATCGATGCTGATCAGAATATTTGCTGGATCGGGTATCATGAAAAAAAAAGGTAGTTTGCCCTCTTTGAGTGAGTGGGGAGTCTCCTGCCTCAAGTGGAGGAGTTCAAGTATCTCAGCGTCTTGTTCACGAGTGAGGGCGGATGGAGCGTGAGATTGACAGGCGGATCGGTGCAGCGTCTGCAGTGATGCGGTCGCTGTATCGGACCGTTGAAATGGCTGGGATGGGTTTCCTCCGCAGGGTGGCTGGGCGCACCCTTAGAGATAGGGTGAGGAGCTCAGTCACATGGGAGGAGCTCGGAATAGAGCCGATGCCGATGTTAACAGGTCCTATATTATGCAAAATTGTACTCTTTTTGAGCTTTTAGCCATGCTGTAATGCTGGTACATCCTCAAAAAAAACAAACTCGTAGTTGTGTTTTTGTTTCATTCAAACGTGTTTGAGTAACCCATTATTTATTAGTGTGTCTTAGCTTAATTGTTCCATGTTATGATGTCATGAAGTGGTAGTTTTCAAGTTCAAACAGCTCCTTTTACCTTTAGTTCAGTAGAGATCGGTAATTTCAGGGGCTGAAATGATCTAAATGATTCTAATTAAGGTGTGTGGAGTTTAAAAACATGGTGAGCATTTCCTGTATTGCCACATGACATCACAAGGTGGAACCGACGCAATAGTGCAGGGCTTCTCTATTAAACGTGTGAATGAAACAAAGCACAACTCTGTGTGTTTTTGATGAGGAAACATAATAACATAGAACAGAAAATAGTCGTTTTTTTTTTAAAAACATCTACAGGCCTTGGTGTGTGTCTTGTTTGTCAGAGCACAGACTGTTTTGCATTCAACATACGCTACGCATAAATATTGGATTAAAATACAAATCCAGTGGGCTCAATTCTAAAGCAGTCCCAGTCTTATAGAGACAGGAAGAAGAAAAAGAGGAATAGATGGGGGGGATGGTTGCTGGTTTATCCCTGGTAGCCTTATCGTGCAGGTGTTTTGCAGACGCAGCTCTCCCCGTGGAACTTTGAAATCGGGCATTGCTTTTTTTATGTGCGGGGATAAGGTAGATGCTCGGGTTTGTTGGCAATAAAAAAATTTATAAATAAAAAGTGCCACAACAGAGCAGGACCCAGACACATAGCTTCACCTAATACCCAATCCCCATGAGCTCCCTGTCAGCCGGTCGCCATATTGAAGATATTCAACATAACCTGTATGTTTGATTGTTTTAGTGCAGGTGTGTGGGTGAAAACAAAGAAAAAATAAGAACTACACAATACATAGTTGCCGTTTAATTTCACCATATTTCAGTACGTAAAGCTATTTATAGATGAATGGGAAGGTACTTGGTTCAAACATTGCTCAAGCTGATGTGTTTGTTGTGTCCCTAAGCAAGAATATTTAACCAATATTTCCCAACCACAATATATTCTAGCTGTGTTAGAAAGGGCATCCAGCACAAAATATGATAATGATGATATGTAAAAAAGAGTTTTGCTTTGATTTAAATTGCACTTATGAGCATATGAGAAAGTTAAACAGTTGATTATTAATGATGCTGGTAGCAGCTGCAACGGCTACTACTGTAAGTTTAATACTTTGCATTCAAAAATTGAAGGAAAAGCAATAGCAGCTTGAAGGCTTGATTCCCGTTTAGTCCTTCGGCAGGACACTTACTCAACCTCGTCTAGTATGAATGTAGCGGTAGGGGTGAGAGTCTTGGTAGTCGGGAAGGGGCCGATGGTGCAGTTTAGCAGCCTAGCTTCCAGTAGTTCTGACCGCAGAACAGCTGTAAAGCACATGACAATTCTCAGATGATATTTAAGGCATTTCTATGGACCTAAGCAGGAAAAGTTACATAGTGCATCTTAACATTTTAACTGAAGTGTAGTCACCACATTATCTATACGATACCCTGACGAGATTTACAATAAAAGTGACATTTGAAGCTATTGATACTTTTACAACTGACGCAATCCACATTCATTGGAGGTACTGTTCTGTTCGTCTGAAGCTGTTACTCAAGTTAGACTTTAATTGGAGCTTTATTTTAACACAATCTGACCCCAGAAAGAACGGACTTGGCTGGAACTACCCCCAGAGGTGAGTTGATTGGTGCTGTTAACCCAAGTCTTTACACACATAAAATACAGACACAAGCTAGCCCAGCATTAGCCACAGTTTTTCAAAAGTTGGCCGCTCTCAACCTTTTTTTTTTTGTTGAAAATTCAAAACACTTAAACAAGACGATGACACAGTCATATTGATCACAGGCTCCAGAAAATGTGGGTGGGGTGGTCACCATGGTAACTGTATATGAACATTCCGGGCATAGACATACATGCAGAAGTAGCAATAGTTAACCAGTTTCTTTGTATTAAAAGGCAAAAACTTGACTCCCACCAATCTTCACACACGTTACCTAATTGAGACCAGGCAAAACAATAGGACTCTTCAATATAGATTCACTGAGGTGGTCAGTCTGGCTCTGTGCGCAGGGTTGGGTTTACGCCACAGTAGAGCCATATCATGGTCAGGTGACAAAGGTGGACATTTGAAGTCAAAATATGGATCTGGTGCTTATTATCCATTTGTAAAGAGTACCCTAACTGGTGGATACTTATTTAGACCTCTGTATTCACAAGGGGTAATTTGCAATATGTAATCAGCCCAACTACGATTGTGATCGCAAACTCTACCTGAAAGATTGGTTGAACTACACGAAGTATAAAAAAAGTCTAATGGGCGAATTCCAATTTACTATTATTATTTTAAATTAAAAAAAAAAACTTGCTTGGTACTGAGCTTCGTTAAAATATAATTATAATATAAAATAATAAAATGCCCACTCACAGTAAGACAACAATATTTTTAGGTTTTTCAGTTAAATAAAAACAACCAAAAATGAATTTTCATTTAGTAATTTTTGGCAATAACTATAAATTACATACTGTGGCTTGAACACTGTAAATTGTGTAATAATGCAAAGGTGATCGGGCTGACCATTACACACAGACACTATTAGCCTGGAGTCTCCCATAGTTTATACTAGGTGAGTTTAATCATTGCACCCTGTCTAAAGCACTCAGAATGTGTTCTGTTTTCTATGACGCCTTTGCACTTGTGTTCATTTGCCCTTTGTGTCTCATTTTGCGCCACTTGTGTGTATCGAGTTTGTACCATATAGTACGAGCACCTGACACTGAAACTGTTCTTTGTTGCGTGGTCTTTTTAGGCGGGGATCTGTGACTGCATACGGAATGGCCCCTTGGGGATAAACATAGGGTTTTCTAAACTAAACTGAAGTCTAAAAATGTAAGCCTTTGGACACATTTTAGACTCTCAATGTGCTTGCATGTAATGTAAAATATAACATGCTGGGCTACTGTGCCCTACACATTTCCCTCCCATATTTCCTCCCATTGTACATTGATTCACTACATCCTTGAACGCGAGCCAGCTGGCCTCAAACAGTCACTAACAGTGCCTCGCTAAAAGCCACCCAGATCCCTTGAAGTCATTTGCAATCCGATGACAGTTTTACCTTCCACCAATTTAGCTAGGCATTAGCCCCTTTCCCAATACACCCATAAGGCTCTTCTGGTTACGTTCCCCCACTGGTCCGCCACACATGTGTTTCCTGACTTCATTACAATTGAAGTACTGCATATGGATTTCCTCCTGAAATTCAGCAGATTGTAAAAGCCCTGAATGACCCATTGCCCCTAACAGTCAGTAAGTATCGAATGTCGCAGTTTTTAATGGTCCCAGTATATCATTGGCGACATTGGATTGGTTAGAAAAGTAACCCCAAGTTCCCCCCCGAGAGTACGTTAACTGTTTTACCAGATTCTTCTACGCTGAGTGGTCCCCAGGCAGTAGTAGCTACAAGGGAAGGGAAAATAAAAACTATGCGTAGCATGATGATTAAAAGACACATGATGTACTATTCTTGTGGCTTTAATTCCCTTTTTAACAACATGCTTTTGGGTCTCCCCTGCGAATAGAGTATTTTGTATTTTTCTAATTAATAAAACAACATCAGCAGCCAAAAAAAAAAAACTGAACAAAAAAAATAAAACCCAACCCTTTTAACCCCAAATGAAACCAATGAACTTTAGGTAACCGTGAATGGCTATGCTACATAGAACGCCATACATTACATTGTGAACAACAATTTGACCACGGAAACAAATTCTGTCTGAGCAGGCCTTTTTTGACTTAAAGGTGGGATTAAAACACCTAAACGTCCGCCCACAACCACATTTCAAATAGAGCTGCTAAAATGCTGCAGTATACTTGATGGACTAAAGGGCGACAGAGATGTCAAACCTCAGATTCACAGAGGGCCAAAATTAAAAACTGATGATGAAATCGCAGGCCAAACAAAATATGCATTGAACATTTTCAACAACATCTGCCATGTTTTTCACAGAAGGAAGGGATTAAACTTGAGTGAGGCCGACAGGTAAGCCGATGCTATATAAGTGTCAACAGAAGTGGGTGGGGGGCCCGAACTGGGCCAGCTCTAACACATAATTCATATAATCTTCGCAGGCCAAATATATTTAATCGAAGGCCAAATTTTGTAATCGGGAACACACCTGGCTGTTATCAAGGTAGTCTTGTGTGATATCCACCAACTACTTGAAATTGCACTAACCCACAGTAAGTCAAGACACACTTTGATCGAGATGTTTTTTGGTCCGAAAGCTCTGCTAATTTACCTAAGTACGTACTAAAAGTTGCCAAAAAGTACCAAGGAACAGTAGATAATGCTATAAAACACCATAATATACAGTTTACTAGACAAAAAAACGTTTTAGTTTTAGTTCCCACTTATAAAAATTGCACAGAAGTCCAGATTTTACCTGTGATGCAATAATATCTGGGCAAAATGCAAATGGAGCATTTTTGAGTTCTCAGCTAGAAGAACGACTGTAAATTAATAGATTAATGAAACAAGGCGTGTGAATGAAAGCATTAGTAACAACTCCAGGTATTGTTTTTGAAGAGAGTACCACACAGTATATATGGTTAAAAGCTCGCAAACAAGGCGTATTTTGCATGTGTTTTTTGACTTTTTTTTTTTTTTTTTTTTTTTTAACAGGATCATCTAGATGAATGTCCCAAGGGGCGGCAAGGCACCCATAGCAAAAGAACAACTAAAAACTACTAGGCTATGGTACTAGTTAGCAAATGTTTAGCGTGTGTTACTAGCTTGGTGTTTATGTTCCATATTCTCTAATGGTTAAATGGGTGGTTCGGAGGTTCAGAGCGCTAGCTAAGAGAAGCGAATCACTCAGAATGGTGTATGGTGGGGAACACGGCACATGCTTTATCGAGCGAAGACGACAGTGTGTGAGAGAGAGGAGGGAGTAGGGAGATGGGAAAGATGGATGAGATAGAGAGAATAGGGAGGTGTGAGAGAGTGATGGAGAGATGAGAAATGGAGATCAAAATAATCCAAACTAAACCAAAAAAAAATGTTAAGTCAGTATTCAGCGGTATGGTAACTCACTTATGATTCACATTTTTTTTTCTATTACCCGGTCTGCTAGGGCCAGCAGAGACAGGGGATGAGAGTACTAAAAACCAAACAGGGGGTCATGTCCCTGATAAAAACAAGAAGTGACCTGCAGCGCGATGGGAAGTTACATGACCAAATTGGCTCCTCTGAAAGTTCTTATGGCATTAGTAGTTAAAGTGTATGCATTTTTACACGAATTTTACACACAAAAATAAGAAGCAGACACAAGGTCAAGCACGAATCAGAAGTTATTGGCAACGGAAACCTACATGTTTGTCACACCATAATACCCCCATTTTCAGTTTAAACCATTCTGAGTACTTCAAATCTTAGCCTTAGTCCGTTGTCTGTGTTATTACTTTGTATAGGGTCCTTGCATTATTGCGGCTTTTAGATGAATCACAGCATTCGTACAGGCCAAGAATATTTATATACGTATGGAGGCAAGATAAAATGAACTGTTGTTAAACATTGCGACTTTGACCTGAATGATCGTAATCGGTCTAGTCGTTCATAGAATGAGTAGGTTTCACACAATTGATGAATTTTACCTTCTAGGCGCAGGTGTCCAAACTACTGCCCAGGGGCCAAATGCCTCAGACCAACTTTTTTGTCGGCCGTCATTCTCCTCCTCCGTAAACTGACTGCCCCCAATTGATTCAGGGTATTTTTACTACAAATTGAAGAGATTCTACCTCTTGTCCACTGGGTAACAAACACTTGCATTGTGGACACAGACCTCAACACATAATCTTCCACATTCCTTACTTAAAGGTAACAAACGGCGCTTCAAACCGTGTTTCAATCCACCATTTGACTCCGCTACTTATCAGCCCTGGTCCTGCTGGTTTGCGGACACCCCTGTTCTAGTGCTTTTTGGAGACAATCACTTGACCACACTTTAGTAACCACCAGAGCCTCGTTAGAAAACATTACACACATCTATAGCACTGTTGCTCGTAGATATATAATGCTTACACGATTACATCCAAATCAGCATAGACCGCTAACGACCACGTGTGGGATCAAAATTTCTCTTCATTCTAACAATACTGTATGCAAGAAACAGCGGGCCACAGCAGCTTGACAGTGAAATAATTAAAACTGCGAGCAGGGTGTAGATATTGGGCTAGTATTAATCTGTGCCCCAAATGTAGCAAACATATAAGCAATACCCTGTTTGTTCTGCGCTGTCTACAAACGTCAAAATGCCGATGTTTTTAATTTACTGTTCTTGTTAAAATGAATGTGATCTAACATTTATACATCACGTACCATGGCTGGGTTCTAAACTTACTTGCAATAGGACCTGTGTAAAATTGAAGTTGTCTACATTGGCTTCTGTCGTTATAAATATATATCGTATATAAAAACAAGGCATTTCATTTTTACTCTTTGGAATGAATATATCCAAAAGATTCAGATCCCGTGAAAAGAACTGGAAAATCAAATGATCCAAGTTTTGAAGCCCCCCGGGAGATTAAAAATGTTTAAGCACCGCTGCCCACCCAAATAAGTCATCATCATTTTTAGAGATTCACAGGATTTTTTATTAAACAAGTATAAAAACAACGAAAATATGAGACAATAGAATTAAACACATATTTTAGTTGTTTTTTTATACATACCTATTTTTACAGTATGTCATTTTCTGGAGTCTGGTGGCCTGCATGAGTCTACAAAAGGAGAGGTAAACCAGAACTTCGGACATTCTTATGGGACATCGGTAAGCTGTTATTCAACAATGTGGCCGGATTATCGCCAACGGAATAACATTCTCAATGTAACAAGAAGGAGGGAGCCGCCAAAAATAACGAGTCTAGGTGGTGGAAATGCAAGTCTAATCATGATAAGATGCAATTAAAAACATTCAAAATGACAAACCAAAAAAACCCAAAAAACTTTAATTTTAATCTATGTTTGGCTAAAAATACATACTATGGCTTTAATATTGTCTTAGAGTTACAAAAATCCAAGACTTTTGAACACATTTGGTATTTCGTTATATTGTTAAACTATACTATTAGTTTGAAAACGCCTCGAATGATGCTTACACATGTGTCACCCGGTAACTCCTAAGACAAGAACGAAAGGCG